>VZTA01007249.1:0-194372 GCA_013398855.1 Mohoua ochrocephala | reverse complement strand
GGGGTGGGTTTAGTTGTTTGGGAATTTTTCCAAAGTGTTTGAATTGAAAAATGAGGTGAAAGAAAAACAAAAACATTTTCCACTTTGGTACTTTCAGTGAGAAAACTGAACATTCAGGTTCTGAATGAAAACTTTTATAAAACAAAATTTAAACAAATTAATGTTTCCTTTCGTACTGAATTATTCTGAAAGAGGAGGAGCATAATTTCTCAAGCAGCTTTACTGACAATGAAATTCTTCAGGATTTCACAACATTGTTTCCTACTGTGTTTCCTCCAACTCCAGAGAAAAACAAATGCAAAGATTTGCAAAGTATTAACATAATGGCAGGAGTTTGATGTATTGTACTATGCATGATTTAGAGTACCGTGTTTACTCCAAGCTGGTAGCACATCTGCAATGGCATTACACGACTTTTCTCAATAACAGAAAACAGTGGCAGGAAGCAATTATATAGAAAGGCCCACTAATGTAAGTCATGTAGCCTTTAAAACTAGGAGGCATTAGTTCCTATATAAAAGTTAAATCAAATCATGTGGATCACGTAATTACTGTAATTACTCGTTTTTCAAATCTTGTTAGGTATAAAGATTATTGATACTTGCTAGGCAAACAGCAGGGATGCTAACAGCAGTGGCAGCTTCACATTATCTGCCAAATTCAGAACTGAGCCAAATATTACCCCTTTCCTTTCACCACCGTTTACCTGATTAATCTGAACCTAACCAGCTCCTCCCTCCTTGATGCACACCAAGAATGGTTAAAGGGAAAACAAAAAGCCTCGCTCAAAAATGTGCCTTACTGAGCTCCTTGTGGCTCCTGTTGCCAAGGAAACTCAAGCAAATTCCTCTCAGATAATACCCTGAACTGCTTAAGCCAGCCAGGCTTCAACCTGGTATCAGGAAAGGGAACAAAGACTGGAAACAAACAGTACAACATGGTTGTAAAGCTCATTGCGAGGAGAGAGAAAAATAAACTACAGGATAGAGCATCTGCTAGGAAAGAATATATTTCATTTAGGTCAAATCAAGGCTTTTCAATCTCTCTCTATTGTTCCTCCAATGGAGGAGCACGTTACTTCAGACAAATGGAAGAGAGAATAGGTCTCTTGTTTCAGTTATTGAGTTGATGGTGTTACAAATCATCTGTCTTTTGGAAAACTGCCTATTAGTGTTCTCTGATCCTTCATGAAAAGGAAGCTGATTAAAATTATTAACAAAATTATCTTCCACTTTTTATTTTGAAGTGTGATCCTGGCTCAGAGAGGAACAATATCAGTAATTATCACTGGTTTAATCAGATGCCTTTTGTACAGTTTTCTCTCTTCCTCTTCCCTCCTCACTTTCCTATTTTCTTTTCTGCTTTGTCTGATTCTAAATCTCAATGGTTTCATTAAATGTTTAGGGCCAAATTTTGGCACTCTGCAAAGCTGGCAAGAAAGCAGGCATATATTAGTGTTGCAAAAGCATCTTTATTACAAGCCCAGGTCCCGGCCAGCCCAGACCCTGCACACTTCATATCCTTCCTCCACTGCATCATTCCCTGAAGGGGTCATTTGTTCCAGAAGCAAGAGTTTATGCATGGGTTGGGGCGTTGAGAGCTTTGTGTGCATTGTTTATAGACTGCGATGATCTGATCTTCAGGACCCACCCTTTCTATCCTCATCATCATTGTATGGAAGTACTCAACTGCCCTGGAATGCAGCTCAGTGGACACACCACAGCCACATGAAACATCATACCTGAGCTGAGCTTTCAGTCTGAGGAGAAGGATGGCCAAGGTAGACAAATACCTCAGGCTGCACCACTGGCACTCGCAAAGGGCAGGAGGAAGGGTTCTGATCATCAGAGGTGGCTCCCAAGAGCTCTCAAACCAGCTTTAATCAGGTTTGCACAGATTTAAAAGGACTCTTTTTGTTGTAATAGAAAACCAAATAAAGGCAATCCAGTCTCAAATCAATAGAAGAAACCTTTTGAACTGATGCTTTTTTTCTGTCGAGCTCACAGATAGAGTCTGCAAAGCATGGAGTGATTACAAGATGGAAAGTACTCGAGGATCATTTAGCTGCTACTTTGAATAATAATCAAATATGAATGAACAAGTCTATGAAAATATATTTAAAATACACTTTTTTATAGACCTCTCTATGTTCCTCTGGTACTGTGGCAGAGGACTTCTGAGGAGCTAGAACATGAGAGGTGAATCATAGTCAGTTTGGAAGGGACACTGCAAGACACCCGGGAACTGAATTGAAGAACTGCTGAGGCTTTCCCAGCTGTCTTAAATAGTCCTTTACCTTGTTGAAGCTGCAGTCCAGCCTTGGCATTTTACACCCTTGCTTTAATGTTATTTAAATAAATACAGAAAGTTTTTTTTCCCCTCTGTGAGTTTCCTTACGGTTTTTTAGATAGAAGATAAGAGGAAAATGAGCAAGAATGTGAAAGAAACTGTGTCAGAGAAGTGTGTGAGAGTTGGCAAGAAATCTTTGGCGCTATTGTGATTGACCAGCTAAGAATGCAGCAAGAGCCAAACAGCTCTCTCTGTGGATTATTTCTGCACAGGGTATACGTGAGATTGTGCTTATGGAATTTTTGCCTGATCCTTCCACTGGGAAGATGGGATTTGCTCTCCACGTGGATAGGGAGGAAAGCTCATATGTCCAAACCTTCAGTTCCTGGCAAACTTGAGTAGAGTCAGAGCCGCCTATGCATTTTTAAATTCATCATGGCTAATGCAAAACTCCATCTGTATGAATGACAAAGGTACATTTTAAACACTCAATTGTCAGCAGATTTTGAAGTACTGGAAGCAAATTGCATGTAACACAGCTTGAAGATTGAGGTGGAAGTGTCCTGTCTAGGCAAAAATATCTAATCTGTCTATGCAATAATATTAAGGCTTGGTTAAATACATCTATAATTAAATATATTCTCTTTTTTTAACATGTTTTTCTACATGCAAAACTAATCAGAAATTGAAAAGGGAAAAGGTATAGTAAGAGAGCTTGGTTTGTCTCTGTTTCAGAACCACGTGATAAGAATTCTGGTGCCCTGTGTGCTGCAGCTTATGAGACCTGTCAGGCTGTGTTTGATAAGAATGCTCAGAAAGCATTCACAGTGATACCAAACTCATCCTATCTCCTCTGCCATATTTGGAAGCTTTCACTTCTCCAAGCCCTATGGATCTCTGAGTTACCAACAATTTCCCATGAAAAATCTTCCTTGTGTGGCTTTTAGACATATCTGGAGAAGGAAAGAAGTAGTACAAAAGAAATCATTCTGATTTGATTGAGAAAGGGGAGCAGTGAGACCATCAGCCTTTGCTACCTACAGTCTTTTATGGCCACAGGATGGAGAGAGGAGTACTGTACTCATATTCTTTGGTTTTCATTATCTTTCACTTGTGGATAAATCTTCTGGATTTTTAACTCTTTGTTGTCTTTCTGATGCTCTGAATAATTCCAAATTATTTGAAATAACTTTCCAAATGGAAAATTGTATACATTTTCCATTTGGAATCGGTTGATTTCTTCCCTAGTGATTACAAAACAGAATATTTTCAAAACTAGCAAACTTTGTTTCAATAGCCTCTGAAATTCTGTTCTACACCCTGAAGAGGATTCAAGGTACTGAATTTAAAATGTTTAAAACTCAAGGGATTTCACTGGGTGAAAAAATAGTGTGCTGTACCTGAAGCCACCAATTAATTTCTCATTAATAACACCTGAAGGAGAACTGTCAGTAATTGCCCCTGGCTCTTCTCCGTGGCCTACGGATCCTCACCACCCTTTGCTGGTAACAGCAGCTCTGCATGGCTCTTTGGCTCCCTTAGAAGCAAATGGTGCTGCTGTACCTGGCCATCACACAGGTCATAATACCTCTCTTTTGCTTAATAGGGTCCATAATACCTCTCTTTTACATAACAGGGTCATGCATGGGAAGCTTGAAGCATTGTTGACAAAGATACTGAAATGTTCCCTTTTAATGGCTCAGGGCAGCTAGGGTAGCTCGCCTTTTTGTGACTGCATTTTCCCAGGTGAACTGTTCTAAATTCAGCTTTAGGGGAACAGAAGGAATACCCTGAGTGGGGAGATGTGCAGGAGCTGGTCACAGACAATGGGCCTCCTTTCTGCAAGACATGACTGGAGATGCAGTCTCTTTGGGATTAAAATGTCAAAATCCTTTTGATGACATGAACTTTTCTGACATGTTTGAGGCACACAACATTTCCACTCCCTCACATGCAGAGCGAAACAGGAACAGAAACAACAAGGGACTTCTTTGTTGAAAATGAAAGAGGATAGGAAGGAAAGGAAACATGAGATCCATTTTAAATCATTGGAAGTGTTCAGCTGTCAAGGGAAAGATGCTGTAAAAGGACCACGTAACACAAACATTATTATCCTAGTTATAAAAGCTCACTTAATCCTTCTTATAACTGGTGAACCTCAAAAACATGGCTTCTACATGCCTGCAGTATAACAATTGCTTAAATCTTGTTTAAAGCTTAAACCCACAAGTCTTTTGGGGAAAAGTACTGTTGTATCTTATTAATATAGGTGCATATTCCTGGACACATATAGACTAGAGTGGAGAGTGGAGATGGCATGGAACAGGGTGGGCAGTGGCAGCTTTCCTAACCTCCACAGCAAGCTCTTGAAGGAGTAGGTCTGAAGCATTGTCTGACATCAGTGCATGCCTAGTATCTGCAGTATTAATATGCTGTTTATGTGTATTTATTGCTCCAGCTGGAAGTCGGAAGCACTGTTATTTAAGTGCTGTTTGTCTTCCTTTCACTTTATTACTGCAATCAGTGAGACTGATCTTAATTAAAAGTCTAAAGTTCAATGATAGTTTAAAAAGGAGTACGTATAGCTTTGATGGCCTCTTGAAAAGGCTACCTGGATTTTGTTTAAAAAACGAGAATGCTGTAGTCTTTGCTTTATTTTGCTTATTAAGTTCCATTTCCATGCCTGACTTTAAGGGTTACCTTCTTAGTGAAAACATTTGTACATGTCTCTGATAAGCTAATGCTGTACTGAAGTCCCAATTGAATTCTCCTTGGACCCTGTAATGTGTTTCAATCCAACACCTAATAACAATGGTCATTTTTAAAAGCATGCGACAACATGAAATAAAACTGGTAGTTTTAAGTTTACAACTGTATTATATGATTATGGATTAATGTAGGATTTTAGTTTAGCTTAATGCAGCAAAACCAAATGTGCTTAAGGTGTTAAGCAAAACAGCAACAAAGGTCTTCTTTCCAGGTATATCTCCATAGTAATTTACTCCTAAAAATACAAATCTCACTCTGTGTAGAAATTAAGCTTCTATTTCAGTCATGTTTTCCATTTCAAATATGCCATATACCCAGTGAATTAATGAAAATGCAGCAGATATATCAACTACACGATGGCTAGATTCAGGCCAAGGTATGAATGGCCTGTCCTCATCTCAGAGAGGGACTAAAGGCTAAAATTATTGGAATTCCATGGAACAGTTCAGGGAGCTATCTTTGTGCACATAGTTTTCCATCTTTACAAGAACCACCAAGGGCAAATTTTAGTAGTCACACGTGGTCAAGATCCAAGTCCTCATAGCAAAGGATGACCCATTAGCACTAACCATAAACAGTTCTTTAGGGCAGATTACTCTTGTGATGGCAACACAGCACCTTGGAAGGCAAGCAACCTGCGTCCTCATTGCTCTTCCAGTCACTGCCTTGTTCTGTGCTGGAGAACCACCTACCCTGTCTGGTCTGTTCAAACATTGGTATCTTTGTATAGTTTGGAGACTCTCATCTTCGCTCAGAGTCATGGCAGCCCATCTCACCTTTTGCGTGTAAGAGAATTTCACGTCTGTTTATGATGGTGCAGGCCTCGACATCTTCTGTTGCATATTTTGGATGTAGAAGGTATTTTGATTAATAATTAGGGTAACAATTCCTTCATCATTTGAATTTTGAGAAACATTTAACTGCGTATGTCTTATTCAAGATGTCAGTATGAAAAGAAAATGCAAAATAACAATTTACTTGTACATTTGTTACTCATTCTTCCTTTAAACGATAATGTGGGTAAAACATCTCATTTGTCAGTCATTTTATGTTTGAGTGAAATCAGCTACAGGAGAGAAAGCTGTATTGTGGATTTAGAAGGATCCAAGCCCATTTTGAGTTATACACACCCTTTTGGAAAATATTTTCAGTATTATTAACAGAAAAGAAAGTGTATTTAAAGGATATTCCCTCTCTTGTTTGATGAATTTATATCCTTTCTGCATTTTGCATTTATGTACGAATTGAGATGTGTAGGATACTTCTGTAGGGCACAGCATAATTCTCTGTCATTCATTATGGATTTGTCTGGTCATGTGTTCAACGCAAAGATGCACATAGCTTTCATGATGAGTATTGAGCCCAAAATATTAACACGCTAAAATGTTTATGAGCAGTTATTCCATGTACTCTAATTGAACACTGATGCAATGGCTTGGTGTTCTTCTTTCCTGCTGAAACATAACTGAACATTCGAAATACACTTTCTGGCATTTTGAGGCTGCAAATCAAGAGAGAACTACAGTAAAACACGATACCGTCCACTTGAAAATCTCCGGATCTTTAGCATCAAAATGAGAGGTATAAACATCTCACTGGCTGATTGCTTAACAAAATAAAAGGTTAGGTATGCAATCCAGGCAGAAGGGGGTTCCACCATTCGTCCAATAATAAAAAAGTCCATGTATTGCATTATTCTACAAATAATCATGGAAGGTTTTCTAGGACCGGTGTCACACACAATGAGTAAAATGGACATGTACTTTTCCCTAGGAGGTCTATCTAATCTGAGAGACAAACATGCTTGTATCATCCACAGCCAAAATAGCAAAAAAAATTATACCAGGGATGTATTTTCTCAGGAAGGAAATTGTGCAAAAGGGCATAATGTGCACTCTATATATGTAGATCATATTCCAAATGGTGTAGCCCAGGGTGTCTTTGTTCAGAAATGTCCCAGTGAGCATCAGCAAGGTGGGCAACCCTCTGATGGTACAGCAAGTGAAAGGAAAAAGGAGCAAGAAAAAGAAAAGCCAGCAAAGATTCCTAATCCCCCTGGTCCCAGCTTTACACCCACGGCAAATTGCAACGGTGATGGAAACGATGCCTGACATGGATGCCCCAGGGCTCTGCTGGGCAGTGAGCTTAGCAGAGCTATACCCTGGGAAGGTCAGCCTCTAACTCAAGCCCTTTACTCGGTTTCACTTAGCCTCCCATTCCTGTTTTATCACAGGGCAGTATCACCAGTGCCGCGGCAAGTATGTTTTGGTATCTGTAGTAGACGCTGCTATATGTTTTCCCAGTAACAGGCAAGTAGGGACAAAGGTTCATCAGTGAGTAATGAATCAAATGCTAAGGTGGAGACAAGATTTAGTTGTTTAAACATAGTCATTGCAGGCATGTATCAGCCTTCCCTTTGAAATGTACTGAGCTACAGACGACGGGCAAGAAAATTTTGGATTTTTTCAATTTAAAGCTTGATCATATCAGCTGCTCCCAGTCTGAGCTGTTACAGGTTCTTTATTCCACTAATTATAAGAGTAATTATGCCATTAGTTCTCAGAAAGTAATTTTAATAATTAGGTCAAACACAAAACGACTCCAATCTCATGACATACTAATTTAAATTGTTTGGATATTGTAATTTAGGAGGAGGAGTCAGTGCTAGAGTCATTTTGGGGATTGTAAGAAGGAAAATACAGCTGGAGAAATAACAGAAGATGAATTCTGTGTCAGAGACATTAGTTAAGTTGTTTCTTGAATGATGTTAAGTGAATAACATTACAGCTATTTGATAGTGATGACAGATAAAATTATCATGTATTGAAAAATATATTAAAGATTTGATTCAGAGGCCATAATTTTGACTGAGTATACCAACCCCCTTTCTCTATTACTATAGCAGAAGAAAACATTTTCAATTCACCCATCTAATTTTCTTGAGAAATTAATCCATTCATATCTCTGCATGATATATGCTGCTCTCAAATCCAGTTTCTAATCTTAGTTGCAACCTCATAAATCTTGAACAAAATTTACAGCCACCAGGGAACTTAGGCCACCAAAGCCAATTACATTGATGTAAAATCCATGTACGTGAGATATGTGGGACAAAAGAAGAAGAGAAAGGAAAAAGAGACTATTTAGGCCGGGGCAGGAAATTAAAGCAATGTCAAAATCATTCCAGACCTGGCTTCTAGCAGTCTATCTTTATCAATACCTCTATCCATCTACCTCCAGACATTTGTCTTAGATTTCATGCCGGTGCATTTTTAGGAGTGGTTTTCATGAAAGTATGTCCGAGTATGAGCAGGGTCCTTGGTATTGCATGGCCCTGGACTTTTTTTTGCCACAAGTTAGAAACATGCCTGCAAAAGTGCTAAGGAAAGTTACTTTCTGCCAGTCATGAGTTCCACGAGCTGAGATCATCTGCTGTTGTGCCTTTGGCGGGTGAATAGCAGAGTAGATGCTTCACTTCCCAGCAAATCCCATATAAATTCAATCAATAACACATCAAACCTTTCTGATGATGATGGTACAGAAAGCCATGTTTGACATCTCTCTCCCCTGACAAATAATTCTCCACTGACAAAGAATTCTCCTCTCTGAAAGACGGAGGACAGCCACATACAAATCACATGTCAAACAATTCTAAAAGTTAGGATCCCACGGCCTGCACCTACCAATAAATGGAATACAACAGCTATCTCCCCTAAAGGTTTGCTGACATTCAAAGTCTTCTTGATTTATTTACCCCTACTGAGGGCACAGTGGAGTGAAAAAGCATGCAGGTTTTTTGCTTCACACACGAGGAATAAAGAAGACAAAACTGTGAAATTGCATTTTGTGAAATGTTTTTGCATCATTTTATTCAAGCAGTAAATGTTGTGGTATAAAAATAATCTTTACACAAAAACCGTATTATTCCCAGCTCACAATACACTCTTAATTTGACATCTGAGGTTAAAATTAATGGGACTGGTGGTTTGGTCAAAGAACTTATATTTTCACCGACATAACAGGAGGTTGCTGGCAAGTTTCATTGCACTTATTACAACCTTAATTGTCTTTAAAAGCATATCAGCGAACAGCGTGATTTTAGAAATTAGACAAAGCAGTTCTGTGGAAGTATGACAAAGTTTTGCATTTTTACTTTCTTAAATAATACAAACAACTTCACTCATTGGATTAAAAACTGCAAAACACATTCAGAGCTTGGCAAGCATTTTCTGAAAATTCTAATTCTTTAAAATTCTATAGGAAAGATTAAAATAAATGTTACTCATGAAGACTTTCATGTTACTCATGAAAGTCTTCAAATTTTCACCAATATTGTTCACATTATTTGATGAACACTTTTTTAAAAAAAAATTGAAATTAATGAAAGCCTTTGAGTTGTTAGAGAAGTTTATAAATTTATGTCTGCAAAAATATGCCTAGAAACAGTTTTTCTGCTGTCTGTATAAAGTTCTGAATTTTAAACTAACACTAATGAGACAACTGTGGTTGGAATTGTTTGGGATTTTTGCTTTCTAGAAGGAATGTAAGTAGTAGTGAATTTTTAAGCATGTCTGCACATAGCAGTTATGCTATTTGCAAATCATATGCAAAAGAAACCCATTTGCATGCAGTGAGATTTAGACCAGCCATGAATCCCACAAAAATCCCATGTCAAATTCCACAAATATAACGATGTTTAGCCACTGCTTTCAATGAATTAGTTGCTTATGTTCATAGAAACACTGACCATACTTCCAAAACCTACTGAAAGGATCTTTCTAAGAGCACCAATATATCTCCTCTGAAAGAGTTTTGCAGAATTGCTCCCATAACTACCTCAAAGGCTGGTTAATTTTTGAAATAAATATTGTGGTCTTTATACAACAGAAACTAGATTCATTGTACATAGTACAAGGACACATAAAAAAGGACCTTTCAGCCCATTCTGTGGAGTGGAAATCTCCCAGGGGAAGGTGGGTGGTGTTGACATCACAGCAATTTTAGTTTCCACTAAAGAGTTCTATAGGAATTCTGCTGATGTAATTTTTCTCCCTCAAAGTAAGCACCTCATTTCTTGGTCAACCTTAATCATACTTTTTTTGTAGTATTTGTTCATCTCTCATTCCTCAAAGCAGAAAGTTTGTCATAATGATTTTCTAATCTTGCAGCCTTCTCTTTTTGTGTCTTTCATCAGCTTCAATCTACCCTGTACCAGTAGCTGGGTTCAATTCTAGCCTGAATCCATCTTCTGTGTTTTTCTGAAGTTCTGTTTGCCAAGGTTGTATTGGTGATTAAGATACAAATCATCCGGGATTCCACTAGCCATGTCTCATCTTTTTTAAATTTCAGCTTCAAAACATTCCATTTCTTTTTCATAAGCAGAGCTAAATCAACATGGATTCAAGACTTTTGATTGGCAACAGACAGCAGCAGGAAAAAGTTGGAGGAACAGGGATAAAATTGGAGGAACCGGGATTCCTATTAACTTAGAGATCGTTTAGTCATGAAACCCTTTACCACAGTGTGTATAAGGAACAAATCAATTATAATCAAGCAGTTCAGAGGTCCTCCTAGAAGAATCTGGAAGTGGAATAGAAAAAGTTATTCAAAACTCTCAAGTGTATTTTGGACAGAGGCAGAAAGCACAGAAGTTATTTTGCTTTTTTGTTGTAACTAATAGCTACTGAATTTTGTTACAGACCTTTTTCACAAATGGTCATACCTACCTTACAAGACCTAAGGCAGACACTCCCTAAGGTCAATTTTTGAGGGAATAGATCTGGCAGGAGCATCATGCACCTTCCAAAATGCTCTCCCAGTTCTGCTGGCCACAAATTCTTTACTGACAGCAATCAGTGATGGAGATCTCAAGAGGTTACTGTATTCAACACTCTTACTGCACATCCTAATTCAGCTTGAGTCACTTTCACCTCTTAACCACAGCCCCTGAAGTTTCCATCATAGCATCCCTTCTCTCATGTCTTCTAGCTTCTGGGTCAGCACGTAAGCTACTGCCTGTTTCATACTTTTTGGTGTGCTTCTACTCAGCAGTCTGTGTCAGTGACATCGGAAGGCCATGTGTCCCAAGACTTGTTCACTGCATCAGTTATCTCTGTCTGTCACTCCCTCTGTCTTTCTTCTCTGATGGTTCATGGTTCCAACAGCAGGAAAGAAAACTCTGTTCAATACCTTCATCTATTTTGCTGTCCTTTCTCATTGTTTTAGTTGTGGTGAGGAATGGACTCCAAGACCATTCCAGACAAGTCTGCAACTCAAGCTCCCAGGGTTTTCAAAGAGGTCCTGATGTCTTTCAAGAAGAATCAGGATTGGCTCCGTTTCAGGTCCCATATACTTTTGAACTCAGGAACATCTTCTGATCTATTCTGATGCTTACCTTAACCTCAAAGTAAAGTAGGCAAGTAAGGTCTTGAGCATGCTAGGTTGTGCATAACAGGCTGGATGTTGCCTCTCCAGGATGATCTGCATAGCACAAAACCAAAGAGTTGCATACTGGAATTTTTCTGGATAAATCGACACACTCCTCCACATAGGTAAGATGCATCTAGGCACTGCTTTCTGCTCTACTCTTAAGCACACTGCCAGCCCCCATGCCCTGAATTCTTACAAATAACTTGACAAATATTTCCTCCTAGTCTTGAGGATTTCTGTGTTGACAAACACAGTTAACATTCTAAGGAGTGCTTGATCATCTGACAATACCCTCTAGTCTAGAAGAAATAAAGTCATTGGATTTTGGTGTAGCCTTGAAACACAACAGTTTGAAGTACCAAGAAGTGACTGCTTTCAGCACATGTAATGTAAGAACATGATTGTCTGCCTCAGAGCTGCAGTCAGGATCCAATTCCTACCCCATTCAATGCAGTCAGTCCCATCCTTGAGGCTGCAGAGAGTCCCGGCCTCACTGGAATAGAAGTCTGTTTGCTCTGGTAGTTTGGGTTGGTTTATTGTGATTTCACGGTTTTGCAACAGTTTTATTGCACACTATTGTCTACATGAGGCAAAGAGAAAGTTCAAGAGAGAAACACCGGGAATTTTGCTGGGCTAGAGATGCCTCCTGCAGCAGTTCTCTTGTAGGTGGAATGCAACATATTTAGCGCTGCCATAAATGGTTCAAGATTTATTAGAAGCAGGCGAATGGCATTCCCTTCACAATGTAAGAAGTACTTTAGCAGTCTTGTAATATTCATCACCACTTTTGTGTGGCATCCATGGGCTCTCTTAGCAGCTAAAATACAAATGGAGAAAAGAGATTCCCTGCCAAAAGGACCTCATGATCTAGTCTTTCAAAAAGTGTGCTGAAGGTAGTGATGGGCTGGAGAGAAAGAAAAAGAGACATCAACAATATGAAGCAGTTGTGCACCGGGAATAAGTTCACGTCCCAGCAAAAAGACCAGGTAGAATGATTATGCTGCTTTTTACATTTTGGAAATGACAGAAACAAAAGGTTCTAGTAACCATCTTCTTGTAAAGTCTCATGGAAACTCCTTTTTTATGTGGGACCTTGATGTCCTGGGATCAATACAGTGGAGGCCATCCAAACCCTTAAAGCCTCACCATGGTAAAAATATGTTTCTCAGAAGGTGTTCTGGTAATATTCACATGATTGTAATTTTATTTCCTCTACTTTGTCCTGTTACAAAGGAAAATAAGGTTACTATTTTAACTGTGGGCATTGTTGTACAAATGGCCAGAGCAATGTTGCATGAACTATTTCCATGCTTTTTGCCAGGCAGTTTTACAGATGCTGGCAATGAGTTGAATCAGGGAATGAATTCATCAGGGTTCACTCAGAGCATAATTTGAGCAACGGAGGAAGTTTTCTGCACATTTTTAAAAGCACTTAAGAAGTGCCTCAATCAGCACGAAAAAAAAGTATGAAGAGTTAATTCCTAGGTTCTCCCATATTCTCAGCTATAAGAATGATAGGACAAATTCAAAATGAAAGCAATTTTTCGCTTAAACAGAATTAATCTTGGGAAAGGAATTTGGGTTTGCTGTGCCAAACTGTTGTTTGGGTTTTAGGGTAAAGTTTTCTTTCTCTTAACTAATTATTCCCTAGTTATCCTTAAGAAAACCTCAACATTTTCCATTACTCATAGCATCTTGCATAGCTATGCAGGATTTATTCCTGCGTATAGATGAAATGGAGATCATCCTAACCCTTTGTTTTATTGTTATCCATCATTGCACCTTACTTAAGAAAGACGCTGTGCCTCAGTCTTTATTGAAGACTTTCAGGTCATGGAGAGCTCAAGTCACAATCTCTAAGTTCTCTACTTCACAGAAATAAAAACAAACCACTCTAACTTTCTAAAAATAAGAACATTCCTTCTTATATGATAAGAAGAAAGCATCTGACTGCTGTCTCTGTGACTGGTGCACCATATTGCATCCTAGATCACACAATGTATCACATACACATTTGGTGCAATTCCTTGGCCCATTCTCTCACATAATAAGGTTGAATAGAGGACATTTCAGAGCAGAAGGGCTTCAGCTGAATGGATAGCTCCTTGAGAAAGTCATGGCAGGACCTCTATAGAAACAGATTTTGCTGATAAGGGAAAGGTTCCCTCAAGATGGTACCTCATTTAAGGGTCACAAAAACTTACAGCAAGACTCTGCAATTGAATGGGACTATCAAAGAAAGCAGCAGAATCACACAAGTAATCACAGCAACTTCCATCTGAGACTCCACCTGATTGACCCCATTTATTTTGACACTGATCATTCTGTTCTTCATTGGTCTTTATGGAAATTTTCACCTCTGCACTGTCTGCCAGCCTCGATGGTAGTGATGATGAAGATGGTGGAAGTACCATAAAGACTAATGTTCTCGATGCATTTGTTCACTGCTCGGAGGAAGAGGCGGAGGCGGAGGTGTTTTGCCAGGTGAGGCGTCTGTGGAACACCGGTGCTAAGTCTGTGACGGAGCTCCCCCTGATGGTGTTCTGCAAATGTAAGTGCAAAGACGGGGGTCCCAGGTGCTGCAGCAGTTTCCAGTTTCTGCAGCAACAGAGGCTGATCGGACCAGCTTGGTCTGTAAAAGTCTCCCACTGCATTCCCCCTGAAAACAGCTTATGGATACTACAGAGCAAGAGCCATATTTTTGTCACTAAATGTCAGAAATCCCTCTCATCCCTAAAGATAAATAGGCTGGTTCTGGGGGTGGTACTGAACCACGGCACTGCTGAAGGCCTCGTAGAGAGGAGACAACGGAGCAAATATTGAGAGCATTTGTTGGGGTGCTGTTGTTGTTGCATTTTCTCTCACTAATCGCTTTGCCATGTAGAATAAACTAGCTCATGATTTTTGAATCCTTGAGCTTGGCAATGCTGTTAACATGTAAGAGAGTTTGTGTCTGATGATCCTCCAAAATAAACTGACTGTATGTGAAGCGACAGGGGAACTTGGTCATCAGATGTAAATCGTCCACTGCAGGCTAGCAGTACTGCCAGGGCCAAGTACTGAAAAATCATGAGTTGGATCTCTTAAAAATCACAAATTTCTCTTTAAAATCATGACTGTTACATAAACAAGCACATTTTGGTTTTGATTGTTTTTTACATTGTCTAGTGGTCCTTGGAGCCTTCAGGCTACGTATGAGTGATACTTTTTATTTCCAGACTTCTCCCACAATATATGGCCTTGAAACATTTTTCTTTGATATATGAATACTGACATTTTAACAAAAATCATATGAACCCTCAAACTAGGTCTTTAATGAAGACACCAAGATCCTTGCAATAAAATGGAGCTAGAGAGAATTGCATGGTGTAAGCATAGGGCTACCGAAGAAAAACTTTGAATTATAAACCTGTCTGAGACAAAAATCTTTACCTCAATTCCCAGACAAAAATCTTTACCTCAGTTCCCAGACAAAAATCTTTGCCTCTAGTTCAACTTCTACATCTGCACAGCAGGACTAATAGTACTTTATCCCAGGGCTTAATGAATATGGTGATTTTACCATTTATCTTACTCAAATATCTTGAATGCAAAAAGACTTTGCAAATTCTATATAGTATTATTCTATGCTGGTTTATCCTGTAACAAAAAACTCGGTCATAGCATACGTTCAGGTTTTTAATTTTTCTAACCAACTCTCCTTAGAACAGGGTTTTTTCTGTAGAAAACAACAGTGAGGGGGGCACAGAACCCAGTCTCAGTGGGGTGCCTGCTCCCTGATTTGCAGCCACTCCCGGGGCTGGCTGGCTGGCATGGCGCAGCTCTGCCTGTCAGTGCTAGTGGAATATTCCATTATACATTAAACAATGTTTTCCAAAACAGATGAGTTATTTCTTACTGAAAACAACAATAACAACCCAATCCCCTGGAAGAAAACTTAAATCATTCGTATTACCCAAACAGCAGGGCACAGACTATCAGTGCAGTTTCATTCACAGTGTTGTTGCCAGAGCCACACCTAATGACCTCCTGAGATGACCTTCGTGCCCTGAGATGGTACCATAAGCATAGGCATTAATTTCATAGGAGGAACTATAGTGATTAACTTCAAACGACTGGCTGAAATAACGTGGTGAGATGCTTCTGAGCCTGTGTCAGAACAACAGGCTAGCCAATAAACACTGGCTATCACAGTTTGCATTTAAATCACTCCCTTTATCCAAAGCACGTTAAAAATATCAGAGATTTTTGTTGTCTCACCCCGGACAGACAGATAAAGCATGGTCTAAGAAGCTCCACAGGGAGCAAAGTCAGGCATCTGCATTTGCTATTAACAATACAAGTGAGTGGTTCAAGGTCCAATGACTCTGCTCCCCACACTTCCCAAGCGATGCAATATTGCTGCAGTTTAAGCACCCAAGTCACAAACTGCAGTCAAAGTTGCTGGCACAAGATCATTAGCAAATGACTCCCTTAGTCTGCTAATGCCCTGGGTTCATACCCTAACCACTAATTCCTGCAGGAAATGTATTACTCGTTATCATGGTTGAGTACATGATTCGCACTTTCTGGAAGGTTTCATTTTATTCTTGAATAACATAACTTTAATTTTTCAGATTTTCTGATGTGAACCAATGTAAATCACTCTTTAGAGCCAGGGACGTGTTTTAGGGGAGCAGTTGCTCCTTTATTTTGACTTGTACTTCTCCCAGGGGCATATCCCAAGGAAGTTACTGTACACATGGTGTATGTGGGAATTAATAAATAGGAAAGACATGAAATTTAAGTGATTTTTGGCAGTTATCCCTTTGTAAATGTTAGCTTTTTCCCTGCAAAGGGTGTGTAACCCTTAGTGAATCAGCCTTTTAGTGTTTTATTTGGTAACAGACTTAATAGTATGTTGTACAGTGTCTAAAGGCTTAAGATTAAAATGATACGTATCCGGTAAAAGGACTGAGCTAATCCCCACCAGCTGGAATACAGTGCTGAGGGGCCCTCCTTTCTGGATGGATTTTGCATTGGAATTAAGACCTCTTCTTAAAGCAAATGAAAGAAAGTTTGCAGAAGCGAAGACATACAGTAGTGGAGCAAAATGAAGTTGCAGCAATAAAGCTGCAGAAACCCTTCTTTCGACTGGCTCCAGCCTTCCAGACTAGCTCAGACAAAGCATCAGTCCCTGCTTGCTGCAGTGCTGGGGCGGACAGCCCTTCTCTGCTGTGTGCAGGCATCAGCCTAATAAAAAGCCTTCTTCCCGATTTGGAAGATGTATTACTTCTGGATTCAAATGCTTCCAAAAATATATGAGATGTAGAAAACACTCCTCATTTGCCAGAAACACATTTGGAGTTTTGCTTACATTACATTCTTTCCTCTTATATGTCTGAAAAAAACAAAAAAGGGAAAAGAAGGGAGGGGGGAGAAGAGACTGTAATACATTGAACTAAAAACTTTCATCACAGTGATAAGATATAACTTTGGGTAAAGAGACTGGGAGACAGCTCAGTCAATACTGTCTTGAAATCTTCTTTTACACCTCTTTCTGAAGTATAAATATGGACTTCATCCAGTTTTCCCAATCTGAACTACTTTGGCTGGGGGAGGTTGGTATGGAAGTCATTTCCCTTTTAGGTGCAGTAGCTGCTTTCCACAGACTCAACAAAGACATGAAATATCATTAACATCTGATTCTGAAAGGCTGACAACCACTTCTTTGTTTTACACAGCCGTCCGGGGAAAGCTGCTGTGTATTACCATATCGCAAGCAAAATTATACCTATTAAGCTCTGATAGGAGCTCTGGAATATTTCTGTCATTTGTTCTGGGATACAGTGATTGAATATGTCTATTGTTTTCACAATCAGCATTTCATAATTTAAATGGTATTACGTGTAAACATTGCTTCAGTTAAGGGTGGGTACTGCTGGGCCAGACTCCTAAGCCTGTGACCTGTTTGGGACGTGGTTTCAAGGGTAAGGGCTAAAACCTCCCATGTTAAAAAGCCAGAAAGAGGTGAGATAGTTTGTCCAGTGGGTGCTGAATCACAGTAGAAAATAGTCTCCTCCTTCTTCAAACAAGCAGGAAGACTCTGCAGGCCTCAGCAACGCTTCTCTGCTCCACAATAGAAGGAAAGCAAGTTGAAAGTCTTGCCCAGGGGATTTCTCCGCTCCAGAACTCATTGGAAAAGCAATAGGGAAATGCCACTTTTTATGTGTGCTTAATTCTAAAAAACAATCAAAGCATTCCTCTAAGTTATTTTAGAAGGTGCAAAAAGTGTCTTTGTTTTCCTCTAATTCTCTCTAACAGCCCATCAGGATCACACTATTACTGCTAAAATCTTGTATCAGAAATTAGACATCTTGGTCATATACAAGGTACAAGAATTATTACTCTTTTTCCTTTCCTCTTTTTTTATTTTAGGTTGACTGTAGGAAAAGAAAATTGAATTTTCAAATCATGTTGTTAGCTAATTATTTGCAGGACTGAGCAAATCCTCATCGGATGATGATTTTTTTTTTTATAATGCACATAATTAGCATAAAATAAACCTAGTACTATAAATTAAATATTTTATTTGAAGGAAAGACTTAAAGCTGCATGTCTAAACTGATCCAGTTTTAATTGTTCTCAGGTTCTCAAATCTTGCAACAAGCGCATAAATAAAAACTTCCTAGTTCCTCTGTCAGAAAGAATAGTTAAGCACTGTTATCACCCCCATTTTACAGAGAAACTAGTTCCAAAGCAAGGAAATATTTTGGTGAAAGGTCAAAAAGAGCATTTGTGTCAGATCTGGGAACAGAACTGTTATCTGCTGCCTTCTAGGCTTTTGCTTTAACCACATCCTTCCTTCCGATACACTGCAACTTCTTTTCACCAAACATTTCTTTACTGCTTATTTCTTCTTATAAAGCACCTTAAATCTAACTGGAAAAAAGAATGCAAAAACTTTACATAAGGCATTTGTGTCCCTCTTTTGTTCATTTTTTTCTTTAATATTCTGGTGAAAATATTTTCTGGAAATTCAGAGGAATGTTGCAAACTGAAGTGCTGGATGAAGATACTTATCAATAATATCACCAAGTGGCATGATCTCCTAGGAGTGCAAGCAAATATTCTGTGTTACAGCTACGATTTTCTGTTTGGAATTCAGTCCTTGGTGTTATTTGCAGGGACAGCAACGTAGGCAGCGTGCGATACTCTGGCAAAGTCTTGGCTCTTGAGATGCCTTGTGCTCGCACTAGCAGGTTGCCCTGGAAGGGGCATTTGCCCCTGTACAGCGTCGCTTCTCCTCTCCCAGAACTACTGTGTCTATGTAAATAAGATAAGTTGCATTTGGAATTTAATGATCCTGCACCGTTTTTTTTCTCCTTTTGCAGAAAGGTGCCCTTCAAAGCGCTGGTTGGAAGGGAGGTAAGCCTCTGTCAGAGCATGTCAGGAGAAGATGATAGCTTAAATTCATACCTATGCTGCCCTCACCTGAAAGAGAAGTCCAAGATCAAATATTAAGTATTTGAGCATATTTAACATATTTCAAAGAAAAGTGACCAAGGCTGTATTTTGAACTTTTGGTTGATTTATCTTAATGTACTCTCTCCCCTTATGTTGATAGATATGTTTATGTCTTTTTCAATCATGAGAGGGGAAAAAAAAGCGAGAGAAAGATGTGCTTTTCATTCTCTCACTCCATCCCTGCTTTTGCTCACCTCACTAAACAGACCATTTACAATAGCTTTATTAGCCTCCTTTCTCAGTTTGTATTCCAAAAGCTCTTCTTCTCCAGTGTCTGTCTTTTCCTGGTGTCAGGCAACTGGCTGCAACTGCTTCAAAATCTCAAAAATTTGTCGCTAGTAACTCAGTCTAAAATTTTCAGACAGTATATTAGGCTGAACTGAAGCATGCACAGATACAGCACCATTGGGGTTTTCTACCTGCTTATAGTGGCTTTTAATTTGCTGCATTAAATTAATAGCTAATTTAATAGGACTTTCAATGCAAGGCATTTTCATGTGGAGTTTCTCGCACTGCAAATCACATTGAGGTTTGTGTACAAACATGGTGATTCTCACCCTATTTAGTAGCACAAAATCTAAAATACAGACCTCTTTTTTAGGGACATGCTCTGCTTAATTTAAAAAAAAATCTCATTGAAAATTTCTGCATTTTGTACTAGATTTAAAGCAAAAACAGCCTAAACTGTTTAGTTTATTTTACTACCATGTTTCCCACTCCCAAATACACTGATAACAGACTCTTTGTTAGGACCTCTAACCTTAATTGCTTGGATAGTGTGAAGCAATACCTGGCTGGGGAAATAGTAAGCATTTTACCCTTGTTTTTAGATCACTCACTTTATTTGGCTCAGTAATTTGGCACGTTAGTATTTCTAAAAAAAATTTTAAAAATTAAAAAATGTTTAAATCTTTTTTAAGGGTGCAGCCATTTATATTTTATGCAATTCAATTAGCTGCTCTAAAAAGTCTATCTAAATTCCATTAATGCTTAGCCAATCACGTTGGTTTAAGTTCTTCTTCTCTGTTTGTCTCAGCCCTGGAGTTTTAACCTTTTTCTTTTGTGAGTTTTCTTTTATGAATCTCTTTCCTGGGCACAGTATTTATCCATGTTGGTGGTACCTGAGTGGAGAAAAATGGTATGGGAGGGAGGATTGACGTGACCAAGTAAAGAACCTTCCAAGAAGTTCAGAACCTAAATACTTCTTTGGGTGTGAGTCCAACTTCAAAAAACACCAGTGTGTTTAAAGTATAATGCAAATTCTCCCATAAATATTAAGGGCATTTTTTGGCTAAATGACTGTATATGCAAGGCAGGGTTTTCTGGACAAGATCTCCGCCATGTTTCACGTTGTTTGGTTTCAGGACATGAGTTCAGTGCAGGTAAGAGACTGGCCGGATCTGTCATTTCTGGCATGGGGAATGGCAGGGCTTCAGGTAGCTCAGCTGCATCTCCTTTGCTTTTCCATGGACCAGAGCACTCTGTCATAGGGCTGAAAGTAAAGACCAGGTGTATGCCTTTGTTCTCCTTAGGTAAATATTTCCTCTTCTCCAGCAGTCTGCGGTGCAGGGCAGCCAACATGTATCATTCTCAAACAAGCAAGGGAAAAAGAGATTTCTTGTGAAATCTTGGACTACCAGCTCTCCAACAGCAGGGGAAAGAAGAAAGGTGATGTGACCTTTTCAGCTGTAGCTGCTATTCTGGAAACACCTTCCTAACATGAGCCAATCAGTAAAGCTTTGAGAGCTGGCTGAATCTCTTCATACATAAGCAGGAAGTCAGTTAAAACATGAGAGATTCGTGACATTGTAAAAGCTTGTAAAAGTGATAGGCAAGAAAGGAAATTGCCAAGGAACTAAAATTTGACCTCTTTCATCCCATTGGTAGCAAAACTTTGCAGTGCTGCCAGAGGAAATGAATCAGCAGAACTCAATTTATAAACACACAAGATCAGACAAAACTGACATTAAACCTTTACTGAGCTTTCCAAATAGGAGCAGCACTTCACATATCAATACTTAACAGAAAAACATGCTTTTAACTTTTTTCTTTTTAATGAGCAGCTCCAGGGAATTAAATATTTTGGGTATTTTAGGAGTAAGTTACAACATAGGTGAATCTGATAGGGTTTCCGTTATCTGGTATCAGGTAGGAGCTGTGCATCAGAAAGGAAGCTGTAACAGAAGGCCCTGTCACAGAGATGGAGCACACACTGAGTGTTTATTTTTTCAGATTGAATATCCAGTCCCCAAGGTGAAACAATAATGAATGACATCTTACCGACTGCCCAGACAGATCTTATGTTGCACTTTCAGATAATATGTAGTAATTCGATATCAGTACTCGTAAAATCTTGTGTTCATGGAAACCAAAGGAAAAGAAACTACTTTGCCCCCACAAGATATAAGTGGGGGGGTTGTGTTTTGGTTTTGTTGTGGGTTTTTTTTAATTCATGATTTGCATTTTAATTGGGTTTGGATACATTTAATTTTTTTTATGACGTGCCAGGGTTTCACATTTATATTTTTGTTTCAACACACTTGGTCAAACTACTATATAGTCTGATTTCTTTTTAAGTCCTTAGGTTACTCCTTGTGTGAGATGCAGAAAGCACGCAGGCCTTCATTTTCAGAGCCTGAGTAGGGAAGTGATTGTACTTGCTCGGACACTGTTAGTCTGCTAGACACATGCTCTTGCTTTTGGTCTCCTGAAACTAGACATTAAGCTTAATATTAATATTGATCAAAAAAGAAGGACCATGCCTATGAAAATATTTTGAAAAAAAATTAATAGTTTTTCAAAAAGTTTTTCAGAGAGTTATTTTCCTTAATTCTGACAACAAGTCAATGTTTTCATGGAAAGAAAACATGACTGATTAAAAATATGGTTTGCTTGGCAAAATCCCAAACCAATTTTATTTCATGAAGCAGACCATCAGAATGTGCAACCAATACCTTTGGACAAAGTATATGTACCCTGAATTTCAGCCTACCAGGAAATGCCCTCACTCTGCAGTCTGCAGATACGTAGACAGGTGTGTCACATGAAAGGTGTAAGGCCTGGGAGTAAAAAGAGGAATAATATTTATTTAGATTATAAAATGTACACTACTGAAATGGAAACAATCCAAGCCTCAAAGCAGCTCCAATGGAATTAGAATGACCACTTTGATTTCCTAATAAATGGGGCATATCATTACAGCAGTCTGACCACTGCCACAAGACAAGCATCTTATGCATCTCCAATAGAAGCATCTCCAATAGCAATAGAAGTTCCTAAACTCATCCGAGACATTAGAAGTTGGAAATCCATAGACAAGTACAGGTCTACTGCTAGCAGTTGTTGATTAACCTGTAAATTATGTGAAAAAGGCAAATAATTTTAACAGGTTCCATCTGTAATTAAGCTGTAAGTCATATCAATGTCATGTATTGTTTTGGAATGGAAAATTGCTGTCTGTATTACTGAGGATACTTGATTGCCCAGAAAATTAAAATTTTTTCCCAAACTGCAGACCTTGGTGATTCACATCTAAGAGTCTTCAAAGTGCTTTTAAAGTAATACACAGAATTAATTAGACAAGGGAAGTAACGAGGTAAATTTAACTTTACTTCTGAAAACACAGCATTCGGAACTTGAGCTTACACAAAACGAAAATGCAGCTTCCAAGCAATGGCAATAATCAAGTTGTTGATCAGCTCGCTAGGAGGAGAACTTGATATTCCTAGAACATCAATAAAACCTATTATAATTGATTATAATTACACAGATTTTTCTAAAACAGGCTAATTTATTTTCTGTTTAGAGGACTGCGCTACTCTTCCCTGGGCTTAGGGATCCCAGTACATCCCTTTTGGTCCTGGGTCATGGTAAGAATGTTCTTCTCTCTGAATGTTGCTTTCTTTACACATTATGCCTCTCTCCTTTTACAGTGAAGGGAGGGAATGGAATTCAATCTGCAGTGAATTCAAGTAATTGTATGTACAATCTATATATAGCACCAAAGCTTAAATATTACTGATTGATAAAAGAAACTGAAGATGAAACCCCTAGCTTATCATAATGTTGTCTCACGTAATATTAGTAATACTTGGCACACACTTCATGTTCCAAGCAATTCAGAAACATTAAGTAATTAACCTACGTACAATTTAATGCCTTCTGCCAAGATTGCTGTACACAAGCAAGTCACTTGAAGAAAAAGGAACTAAAAACGGATTTAATCTGAGAATATGAGTAACAGTTATAATAATAATTCTTTTAATTTTTCATCTAGGCTTTTGTCCAACATATTTTACAATTTTTTAATCAACAGGAGACCAAAACTTCTGGTTCTTAGTTGCTCAGAAGTCACACTGAACTCATCAGTAGAGATATAAAGCCTGAGTACCCATGACTGACAACTGGAAGACTAAACTGACTGGGTTATGTATTGTACATAGCACTTACCCTCCAAAATTCTGTCACCCCCTGCCAGCTGCTGAACAGGGAAAAAAAAAAAAAAAAAAAAAAAAAAAAAANAAAAAAAGAAAAAGAAAAAAATGTAACACAGTATAAATGAAGAACACAAAACCATATAAAGGGAGGTTTTACTATTTAAGGAAGCACAAAGAACTAAGGAAGGCTTTCTTGCTGAAACAGACTCATTGTTCTGAGCAAAAGTCAGAACTTCTGAATAACACAGACCTAGTCTGGGGTTGTGGTTTTTCAGCTTTGATTTCCTCATTTATTTATTATTTTCCACTGTTATTTTCTGAATTAACCACAGTCTCTGCCTCCATGGTGGAAAGACATTCTTTTGCTCCCTCTGCATGGCAAATAATTTGCTCTTTCCTACGTATCTTGTAATCCTTCTCTTTACTCCTCACCTTCTGTCAAGAAGGTGGACAACGAGCTGAAAAGTCTGCAGAAAAGGAGTTAGTGATCCATTTAGCTCAGCAGCAGACCACAACAAGTTGCTGGGAAAAGCAAGCATCCACAGCAGCCGTATATCCCCTGGCTGTGCCTCTTTGCACAAAGCAGATCACCCTGCAAAAAATGCATCCGTTTCTTCTACTCTTTAAACCCCACAGTTATGGGTACATTTTTATCCCCAATGTAGATACATATACATTTCTCCAAACAAAAAATACTTTTGAATATTATTGTCTCCACCTTTTAAAGGCGTACCACAGTTTTACGAGGTCTTTGGTGAGTGCAGGGTTAGTGGGAGCTGGCATGAGACAGGTGATTATTTATGGAGTCATAAGAGAGAACAAAGACCGAGTTGTGCCAGCCAGTAGGCAGGTGGGGTCAGGATGCCTTCATTTCAATATACATAAAAAGACATATATACTATGATGTATGAAAACATACAAGGGAAAACAAGCAAAGGAATGAGAAAAGGCAGAAGAAAACAAGCTAGGGAATGAGGCCAGGAGGATAAATTATGAAATATAAGTCTTTCGGAAAGAAAATTACCTTCTGCGGTTTTTTGCTGGACAAGCATCAGAAAGAGTGAGCTTGGTGACAAGAGCAAATGAGGAGGAGATACTAGAGATCACTTGAAGTAGCAGCAAGAAGGAGATGGACTAAGAGCAGCAGAGTGCTGCAGAGCCATGTATCCCCTGCCCACTGTCCCAATGCTTTGGAAGCCATGGCGCGCTCAGCCAGCCGGCAGAGACCTGCCAACACAATCACAAGTTGGTTCCACTGATTCAGTCTCCCACCCATTGGAAGGGGCTGGGAGGATCCTGGCGGTGGAGGGAGGACAGTCCCTTCGTCGTCTCCTTCTCCTCCTCCCAGCACCGCTGGCACTGTTTCTCTCTCTCTGTGCTCACTCTTTCCATGAAAAAGACAGCGGGGGGGTAAGGAGAAGGGAAGAGGAGAGGTGGCAGGTGGTGGTGCCCCAGCCTGGCAGCTGGGTGGGCTGTGGGGTCCCGGGGAACTGCGGGAGCCATGCAGAACCTGGCTGCTCGCACGTCCATCAGCACGTCTCTGCACTTGTGGAGTGGGGAGGGGAATATTAGATATCACTTTGGTCGGGGCTGAATCTATAATTGAGAAGATGAGAGTTCATTACAGATTTTGGCCTTGGAGTGCTTGTCTTGGCAAGAAACTTAGCTGAGTGTTAAAATCATTACCAAGTGGCCTAAATCTAAACAAACACCCACCTTTTCCATTTATTACCAGGATGAAATGACTTGCCTTGTAGAACTGAAATACCTATAGTTGTCAGCTTCTCATTTCCCAGTGGTGCATAAAATTCCCTCCCTTATGGCTGGCTTTCCCTCTGGTCTAGCTTTCCCTTATGTTATTCTACTGACAAGAATTACTTATTAAATTACAAGTTATCTGTCACAGAATGAGAATTTCACTTCACACCAGACAGAGGTCTGTTGTACAGAGCTAAGAGTTCCTTTTTCTCTGGTGCTGTGCTGTAAAGCAAGGCAAATGTTAAGGAAAAAAAATAAAGTCGGACGACTCTAACATGATGGTAGATCATAATTCAGGTATATTCAGCAAGGGAGACATTTCTCGTCTTATTAGTAAGTAACTGTATAGAATTGTGTTTTTGTCACTGCAAGTAAACTGGTGAAATTGTAGATGTGGAGGAATGACTGTAGTTATTTTAGAGATTTCTTTCCCCATGTTTTTCCCCAAGAAGTCTGTCTATATTGTTCCAGCCTCCATGAATGCTTCAGGAACTGTGACCCGTTTCACAATTCATTCACACAGAGTACAGCCATTAGCATGCAGAAACCACAGCACTCTCCCTAAGAAAACAACTTTTTATTGTTACAAAGGAGATAAAAATGATGTATTATATATTATATTCCATCACTGAAAACCATCATCCATGAAATATCCCTCTGTTTCTACCTTCTTATCTAAAGATAGGCTGAAAAGAGAAGAAATAGAGCTACTTGACTGGGGGACTTTTTCCCCCTATTTTATTTGTGTGTGCAGAACGTACACATGAAGAAACACATGAAGCAAATCACTCAAAAAAGTGATTGGAAACAAATTTAAATGAGTAGTGTTTAAATAATTAACACCTGCCAAAGTAGGAACAGAGGCCTTATTGCTGATATTAAATCATATCCTTTAACGTCTGAAACAGATGACAGTAAGTAATTCCAAAACAGTCAAGACAGGAAACCAATTTTTAGTTCTTGGAAAGTTGAATTAGTTTCAATAAAGTTGATAAAAAGCCTATTTTGATTTTGCTAATTCTACTATGGAAAGCCAGTTTTACATTAATTTAATATTTTTTTTTTTTTACTAATTTAATATACTGTAACTGAGCATTTTTGAATCATGATTTAAAGTATATTCATTATTCAGTAAACTAATGATGTATGTTCCACCTGGCTGCTGCAGAGCCCTGTAAGTAAAAACTGGGGGTAGTATCTTGTTACCAAGAACAAATATCAGACTTGCCAAGTTTCCAGTCAGTAAATATAACTCACAATAGCTATGCCAGATAGGCAAATAAGGATGTTCCGTTACAGAAGAAAAACCAAAAAAGAGATTCTGTGTAGCAGCTCAGTCTTAAAATTCAGCTCCATAAAAGCACCCGTTGCAGAAATTGGCAATTTTGCCTGAGAGTAGACTGTGGTGTAATGATCTGGAGCAATGCCTAGAGTTTTTTATTCAGGAAGAGTTGTGCCTGAGTGTGTGCGTGTGTGTGATAAAATAACATTCATGTTGAAGCACACATGAGTAAAAGCAAAGCTATTCTGGCTGTCACCTCACTCCTAATTCACCTCTGTCTCCTGGTACTTCATCAAACTTGTGCTGCGTGGTGTGATCACAGGTCGCTTGCATTCGGAGACTCTCTTCAAGTAAAAATATGTCTGTCCATCTTAGATATTTTTTTCAGTGTCTGGACCTCCTACAGTCACTAATGGATGTTATCAATGCAGCATTGCCTTGAGGTGGGTCTGGGCATGCAATGGGCTGAGCCCAGCAGCTCAGAATTACTGTTCAAACCTTAAAGATGTGAAGCGTGGTCAAGATCTTCACTCCCTGCTCCCTGGAGCAGTGCAGTTCTTTCCCTAAAGGACAACACAACTCTTTTGTCCAGCAAGGACTTTCTGGGGACCGAAATGGTCCACCGTTAAAAAAAAAAAAATTAAAAATTAATATTTTTAAGTTAAATTGAAAAAAATAAAATCCTCCAATAAAATAAAGACCATGACAAGTCTAACCACCTCCTGTTTCAAACACAAGCCTCAATTCTTTGTCCTGCCTTCTCTAACATAAAGAGATATTTATCTGAAAAACCCCACATCTTAAAAACCTGATTAAACCCAGGTGGTGGGGCCATCTCTGAACATGCATCAGCTGCTTTGTGTTGCAGATCCATCTGAGCAGGCCTGGCAGTGCTACTAGCGATAGCAAGACCAGAATCAGACAGGTCAACTGGAAACTGGCAAATGGCAGCCCCAAATCCCCAAACTGTGTGCACATGTTCTCCTATAAGAAAAGGATGAAAGAACCAAATAATTTGAATGATGCATAGTCATATAACTTATTGTACGGTTGGCAGACATTCAGTTCCAGTAGCAATGGCTGTGGTATAAAGTTAATATAAAAGAGTACTTTACAGATGAGGTAACTAAGCTACAGACAGATCAAGCTGTCACTTGTTCCTGTAGAATTTGAATCAACCTTCTCAGTTAAAACATCCTTTTTCTGTATGCCTCATTTCCAAAGCACAGCAAAGGATGTTTGAGTGGCTACAGCATTCCTCAGTGAGAGCAACAGAGAGGGGGAAATCCTGGGGGAAGAGGGAATATTTCACCCTTTCAGTGGCCAGAGATGGAATAAACCCAAAATATGGAATACACTGAAATGAGATTCAGCCTCCCTTTGATTTTATGGTGGTCAGAATTGAGGGCCTTCTTCCTATTTGCAAACACTGTGTAAGCTTTCTTTACAAACAACTGCATTTTTTTCTTAAAAAAACCAAAAAATACATTTGACTTCTTACTGAAGAAAGGGAAAGGAAACTGAAAACTCCTTAGTTTGTATTTGAAGCAAATAGACATAGAAATGAGACTCAGAGTTTTGAAATGGAAGAAATAAAAGTGAGCTTTACTGTTTTTGCTTGTCCCCTACAGTGAAAATGTGCACTCTGCATTCAGTTATTCCACCCCACCCCCTTCAGACGTCCTTTATTTAGAACGTAGACAGGTATTACAGAATAAGCTTAAAGTTCCTTCAGACAGACATTTAAAAGTAGATCTCTCAAAAGCTGTATCTTCTTTTGTAGTTATGCAGGGCCTTTTCTGTGTTAGAAACTAAACATTGGTAAAATCAATCAAGTTCACTTTATATCCTTACATTCCTCACTTTATTTTTTTAAATTTTAATTAAGAAACCACTTCCCAACTGCAGGCCAGAAAAATATTTGGGGGCTAAAATTAACAACTTGAAACCAATTTTTTTAATATAAAAGTGCATTTAGTCAAAATGTAAGAGGAGGTTTTCCAGATTGCCTGAGCAGACGCATACCTGCCCAGTCCCCAGGGCTGGCTGCACCTGCGGGAGCCTCTGCTCCCTTCCTGCTGCAGCAAGTGCTGCTCCTGGTGCCCCAGGAGAGACAAGAGCTCTGCGGCAGCCGAGCCAGCGCTGCTGCAGTCACATTGTGCCCAAGCTGGAAGATGTTTGCATTCCCTGCGGCTCTCCCATGACACAGTACCATCGACCTTTACAGATCAGCAGTGTGGTATTGTTTTAACTCTCCTCCCTTTTTGACGATATCTGAGACAATAGGACACTTAAGTAGTCCAATATTTTCAGAGTCTAAGTGCAGTGCTGTAACGTAGGAAATATACCGCCATCCTGACAGTGATGTTCTTTTAACAAATTCTATTTTAATGGAATACATGGATTAAAAATTAAGTCTATAAATTAACCTAGGAGCTGGATGTGAATAGGTTACTGCTGGAGAAGAGCACCGCATTTAACAGTATTGTACAAAGAGGAACTGACAAGGCTGTGCCAGCTCATATAACATTATTTTAATCAGTTATGTGCTAATGACAAGAATAGAAATGAGACACAGTTTAATGAAATAATACCTTCCAGCTTTCCTCGGTCAGACACAGATTTGCCAGGTCATCTCTATACCTTGAATAGCTGCGTCCTCTCTAGTAAAAATGATTCTTAACTCCTCTTCATACTGTCTCTGCAATCCCTGCTGCGCTTTCTTGTTCTTCCTTGTCTAGTTTTCCAGTTTGGGTATCTACTTCTCCCTCTCTTTTTTTACCCTTTCTGGTAACATGTAGTCAAAAATGTCAGTCTACCAATGAAGTGCAGTTGACTGTCTTACAGATCCTCACTTTCTGTTTCCCCTCTCCTTTCTAAGTCTCTTGCTTTTGTTTCATTATGTTTTGTTTTGACCCAGTGCAATTCCTTTGGTGAAGTCAGTGAACAGAGTGGCATCCCAAAGTGTGTTCATGGAGCCCACCAGAAAGGCAAGGCCGGTGCACTGGCTTTGGCTACATGTACAAAGCTTTGCTTCCCCTGCACTTATGTGCAAACCAGATAATTCACTGTGTATTCATCACCAGTTGTAGTTTGTTAAGCTACGCTTTGACAATGCTTTGCATGACTAGAAGCATTCAGTTAGAGAACAGCACTACATGAGATGGTAATTGCTGTAGAGAATGCCTCTTACCTTTCTTAATTCAAGAAGCCTGTGAATTTTCTGAAGAAAGTTCCTAAGTTGTCTTCTGCAAAAGACTAAATGGTAAAAATACAAATACAATTTCTACTGTGTCTTGATTGTTTGCTCACTACCCACTAAGACATTTTGCAGATGGTCTTTAAGTGTGTTCAAGAGACCACAGGACGAAAGGTTTAGAAAAATTCAGCAAGAATACTTTTCTGGAAATAAAACAAAACAAGCACCACCTTGTCCCCAGAACACTGTTTGCTCTGTCATAACTTTTTACAGTGAAGGAGAAAAAAACAATGGCTTAAGTAATTTTGCCCGTGAACATGCTATAAAATTGGAATCTTCAGGCTTGGGTGTTTTTTCCCCTTGGCTGCAAATGGGAAGCTATTAGCAAGGACCTGACTTTGGGACAGTAGGTGTTCCCACTGAATCCTGGAGGTCAAAGCCAGTCAGTGCTACTCTCACTGAGCCAAAAATCTCTAAAGCGGTGCCTTATATAGCAAATTATATGTCCTGAGAGCTCACGTAAGGTACTGTGCTTTAGTTCTGCGAAGAACGCAGACTTCAGCATCATTAACTAATCTGATTTATAATGAAAATTAATTATTATGGTCATTAGACTAAATGGCTTCTGTCATCTGCAAAGACATAATTGGTACAGAAAATTGTTTCATAGCTAAGGAACAATCAATCAACATGGGCTGAACATGCACATGTATTTTTTTCCTCTCTGTTCTCTCACACAATGAAAATCCAAATACAGAGTGAGGGTCTGGGATGCAAGGCAGTTCCTCCCACAATGAGTAATGAGCTCAGACAGACCCATCCCAGACAAAATGAGAAGCTCAGAAACGGTGTAGGAAGGGAGGGATGGGGCTTATATGGCAAAAACCGCGTTCCATCCTCCTGCAGCCAGTACCACCTTGGCCAATGCCAGCAAGAGAGTGACTACTCAGCAGTTGTGTCAGCAAATCCGCATCAGATACACACAGCAGAGTGTTTATACTTGTCTCCTTAATTCCACCTTCACTGGTATGTAATGAAAGGGAGAGCAAATATTACAGAGCTCAAGTGCAAAGAAATGTGTTCCTCCTTCCATTCCTCCCTTTGAAACCAAAATATTTGATAGAACAATAACAGATGCAACACTAAAAGCAAATTTTCTTCTTTCTGATCTCCAGCTCTCTCTCAGAAGCATGAAATTAATACCGTAGTTAATTTGAATTTCCTATACTGTTTGGTTGGTTGTCTCTGGTTCAGAAATGTATCATAAGCAAAGGTGGGAATTTTCCAAACCACATCTGACAACAGACCAAAGCTTGAATGAATCATTTGAAAAACTTATGATTAACCCATCTTTCAATTAAAATCTTCCAAGAAGATAATGTCTTTATTCAGCAAAGTTTACTGCAAAAAAAAGTACCTTTCACATTTAAGGTACCGTAAAAAGCAGAGACATAGAAAAGCAACATGGAGGAAACAAAAAAGTTTTTAAATGGTTTGGGCACTTCTTTAAGAGTTTGTATCTGTCTTATTTTAAAACTTGTCTACCTAAAAATTTGCGTTTATTTATGTAAAATCTAAACCCACTAAGCTACTTTATTTTAGACAATTTAGCAAAAGCATTAATAATTTCAAAATACACACACACACACACACACACACACACGTGCACACATTGTGTGCCTAATTTCTTTTTTCTTAGTAGGTAAGCAAAACCAACCAGATTTTATTTATATTACTTATATTAATATGAACCATTCTTGGAGCTCTTAAAATCCGCCTGCTGAGGACTTCACAACATTACAACTTTTTCATCTGTGTTAGGCTGAAAATAGTTAAATTGATGCAATTCTTTGTGTGTTGAATGGCTTCAGAAGCGGAGAATGCTGAGAGGTTGTTCTGTGGGATAAGAGATTTCTTGTCTTAATCTGCTCCATTCCCCAATCTGTTCTTTAAACACATTCCAGATGATCTGGAATATTCAGAACCATAAATGTATTGAGTCTGGAAATTTGGAAAGAGAAAGTATTGAAACCAGAAAACCTGACTTCCTTGAGGAAGAATACAAGAACATGTGAGTTCTCGCCAAAGGGCTTGTCCTGGGTTCTGTATTCAGCTTCTGGGACATTATTTTATATAAAAGCTGTTTTTTCCATCAGAAGATAAGCTATTGTTCTTTGTGCAGTCCCATACCAGAAGAACAATTAGCATTTTAAGGAAGGGATTTACCCCCCAGGACCCTGTAGCATAGTCACAGCGTTTTCACATCTATGTGGATCTTGCTTCGCTATGTCACTCAAGATAACCAAGCCCAAATCTATCAAAGATGTTTATTTTTGAGCACTGAGGCATATTTGCACAGAATTTAAAGCAGCAATAATGGAATGTTGAATGTGACTACCTCCTTGAGAGGATTGCAGGAGCATTTCAAAGACATATAGGCAATAGTTGCTGTTCTTGTTTTGTCAATGGAAAAGAGATTTCAGTGCACTAAGACTGACTGGCTAATTTTTTAAGACTACACACCAAAGGACACTGCATAAGATTGCAGGAGGAAACTGTAAAACATCCAAACCTGATTTTAGGCTACTGTCATGCTCTGAAAATTAACCTTTGCCTTTTCTTCAAGGTCACAAAGTACCATTTTTCTACACTGCTGAACAGCCATGAGCCAGCTCAGTGATGGGCAAAGTGATTAATCCAGTATTTCCTACCAGAGAATTTCCTACCTCCTCAGTGGCAAGAGCTGGAATCTGAAATGACGGACATCTAACTTCCCAACTCATCTCCTTCTTTATCTGAGATTATAAACACAATTTCTTCCACCACTGTAAACAAAATCCTAAGCGGTATTGGTGTCTTCTATAGTACGTAATTTTGAAATGATTCAATACTAAACAGTACCTCTCTCAGTTGCTGTAACCTATAGAAACATAACTGCCTGCATTAAGGTTCAAAAAATCATGAGCAACACAGATGTTTTATTTTTTCTTTTTTTGTTTTTACCACTGAATAAATGAGTTTTTGATCTAAAAGTGTTTGTGATCTGCTAAAAATCCCAGGTTTGGCAATAGGTAATGTCAGGTTTTCAGTAAAATGCAATGCTATTGAGCCACTGACAACAGTGTCTTGTAAGTTATTGTCAATCAGGGGAAAAAAAAAAAAAAAAGAGTTACACATTATTTTCAAGGAAAAAATAAAATATATGTTTTGGCCTGACCTGGCTATGGATGTCAAAACATGTTTCAATAGCAGTAGATCCTACCTTTGATTGAACTGTTTTCAGTTTACAGTATAAATTATCACACCTCTAATAATGTTGAAGAGGTGGGTAGGTGGCCAAGATAAACACACCATGTGGCAGAGGATGGGGTTGACTATTTGAAGAATGATGGGGGACAAGCAGCTGTCACCCAATTCTTGTGTGCACTATACTCAAGATCACTGAAGAGGTGAAATATATTGAGAAAGAAGCATTTGTATATTCTTTCCCTTTCCCAGGCTGCAGCATTCTTATGTGCATAAATTCTCCAGACCTGTCGTGTTTTCCACTCCTTATGCAGCTTTTATGGATTCATGCGCATAGGGGAGAAAGGTTTTATGTATCCAATAAAAAATGTGAATGTGCAGGTATATAAACATGTAGAGTGGCTTGTAATGATTTCCAAACTGCACAAACTAAGAAGAAAAGAAAGAAAAGGCAATAAGAGAATTATTCTAATAGCTTTTATGAATGTGTCCCCTCCACTGTTGCTGCCTACAGCTAACAGTAGCTGAACAATGAAAACACAGTGGAAGACTGACTGAAACTCAGTATTTCCCCAGTGCAGGTATGTCTGGTCCTTTCTTTGCGGGCAAAATCTCTGGGAGGCATTATGAATTACAAGCAGTAAAAACACAAAGGCAACAACCCTGCAGATGAATGGGACAAAATTCAGATAAAATTGAACTGGGCAGAAAAAAGCAGAAGCACGACACTTTCATTAAACTTGGAGGGTGAAGCACGTCACAATAAAAATGACATGTTTCTGTTGCAATAGGAAAGGCACGGTTTCTGTTTGGTCTGACCAGAAATGGGCATTTTTAACACAACTTTCACTTATGTCTCATCCACACAACTGCTCACTATGCTATGGTCATTTACCCTTGCACAGACCCAGTGAAGGCAGTCAGAAGAGGAACTGCATTTGAAGACCGGTAGGTAGAGAATCTCTGGGAAAGGAATTAACACAAATATCAGAACTTCTACCCCTGCTGTCAATGCACAGAATAGACTCAGCTCGTGCTTGGAGTCTTGGGACAAGCTGACATAGCTGAAATTTGGGCACTTACCTCCTTTTATTTGTCAGCTGAGCAAATCTCATACAAAAATCACGGAGAAGCAATAAATATCAAGCGTTGCAAATTCTATTTCTACAGAATAAAATGCAGCATCCAAAGGCTTTAATGCTCCACATAGGTATTGCCTCAGCTTGCCAACTTCAGAGTGGAACCACACTTTAAATATTCTGCAGACTGTAGTTAAGTGCTGTAGTATGTTAAACTTTCCAGTCTTACATATTTCAATTGATTCTTTGTTCTCCTCTTTCAGAACAGGTTAATGAAGCTAAAGGAAAGGAGAGGAGGATTGGCCATTCAATCAAACTGCAACATATGGAAAATCCAGCATTTCAGGGAATTCTAGGAGCAAGCTAACACACCTATTCTGGTGAGACTAGTATTAATGGATACTTATTCTTCTGTTCCTTTCTTAATTTAAGGATTTATAAGCACTTCTACACACACAAATTAGGCGTCACATCAGTTGCCTGAAGAAGAGATTGCAATTTTTTTTTTTCCCCAAAAAGAGAAACTAAGGCAGATAGATGTTAAATGACTTACCCAAGATCAGAGTAGAGTCCAAGCTACACTCTACACTCCTGGAGTTCTAGTCCCATTCATGAAATTCTGATCCCACACTCCCTCCCCTTGCAAAGAGAAAGGGGGAAGTTGAGGAAGATTACTTCAAGTTAATCCTGCTACATTTTCAGGATCCTTGTGCTGGAGTGTCTCAGTGGATGTGCACCCAAATAGACAGGAAATCAAATTACTTCCCTTTTCAATTAACTATTACAAAGTTTCCCAGTTCCACACATATATAAAAAGTGCATTTTGAGCAGAAGCATTTAAAGGGATAACATAAAAGTCAGGAAGCAAAAAACAGAACATCAAAGTCACAGTAATTAGCTCCACATGTCTAGCTGATAATTAGAGATGTCTTTTTTCTTTTTTTTAATAAAGAAAATGAAGACACCAGAGTGGATGCTACTTGATTAAATAAGCTATGTAATTGCTATGGCCCCATAATCACAAAGTCAGGGCACATCCCTTAGCTCGGATCGTGCGTGCATCCGTGCCACATGCAGATTTTCTCCATTGTGCCAGTCCCCCTGTCCTCAGCTCCTGTACACAAAGGAAAGAAGCATTCATAAATAACCCTGCTCCATGAGTGCGTCTGGGAGAAAATTACTTGTAAATGTCAAGAATGGCTGATAATAACTGAGAAGGCAAGCACAGAGGAGGAAACCATTCTCTGTGTGCATTTGCAAGCTGGTTTGGCCACAGCATGATCAGTAGGTCACAATTTGGCACAGCACTTTCTATTTAACTAGAAGTTTCTCCCAAGTATGCAACATGAGCTTAAGAGCTATGGGAGCTCAGCCTCTATCTGAGGAAGCCCTGCAACATTCTCTCAAAAAAAGTAAAATTCAACATGTTTTTTTTATATACCTTCAAAACAATCACTGCCAGGGTCCAAAAAGATTTAAAACACCAACAAGTTAGCAAATTACTGTAAAATATATTGAAAGGTACCTGTCGTAGTTAGGACTCTTACACGTCTTCTAATTAGAAGTATCCCTTTTGCGAAGAAATCTATTCTCATTATCCCAACTCTACCACTGCTGCCTAATCCCACGCATTCCTCTCAACATTTACCTGCTCAATCCTTACCCACCACTACTGCTCACACACTCCATAATATAGCAGTTACTTTAGGTTCAGCTGTAAATAATGCATGCCCATGCCTGCCATCTAAATCCTCTTAAGTTAGAAGTTATTTCCAGTCATAAAATCATAGAAATTAGAGGCAGAAAAGACCTATTAGATCATTTAGACCAAAACCCCATGCCAATGCAGGATTGTTCCCTGCAGTACACTTTCTACTGCTTTGTCCAGTCTAGTTTTAAATGTCTCTGGGGAACACTTTAAATGTCTCCTAAGCGGTGTTTCTTCTGCTTCCCTCAGAAGGATTTTCCACAGGCTGAGAGCCATACTTGACAAGTGAGTCATGCTTGTTTGAAAGCGTTGGTCCTGGTAAAGCTCTATGGCTTTGGCTTGTGCCTTTTGATGCCTGATTAGCATTGTCTAAGGCATGTCAGCTGAGGTCTTTGAGAAGGAAAAGTGTATGAGGAGTTCACTGTTACTGCCGTAGTTCTGTAAAATTAATTGCAAGTAATTTAGTGCTGGCAGGCTGGCAACTTTTGCAGCAGTTTCATTGTTTTGGGATGTTGCGAGACCACATCTGTTTCATCCTGCAACCTCTATCAAATGTATCTTTACCTATGTCGGTGCTACCGATTACAGAGTCAGTGTACCACAATGAGAGCGCTCTGAGACATGGACGCTGTGTCATTGAGGAAAAAGACCTGTCAAGGGATGGCAAAAAGGGTGATGTGCTGTGTACCAACTCATTCATAGTTTGGAGAAGGAAATTTTAAGGAGGAAAAGAGTAATATTCTTTCCTGAGAAGTTTCTGGTACTTCAAGCACTGGTTTGATGTTCAGATCGGAATGCATAGGGACGGTCTTGGGCTCAATCTGCGACAGCAACTGGCCAGTTTTCTGAGGGTACAGACTGACGGCAGCCGAAGTGCGTGTGAAATGCTCTGTCAGCTATCTAGTGCACTGAAGAAGCTTGAAAAAAAAATGCTCACATCATGAAACAGGATGTGATGGGATGGCAATGTGGTGTGGGAATAGGATAGGAAAATCCCCTTTCAAGCAGAGCTCACTTTGACCCAGTCACACTAACTGTGAAACTGCTTTCAAGCAACACTGCTTCACCCAAAACCCAAATCCAGAGTAAGTGGGACTCACCAATGTAGCAACAGAGCAGAGCAGTGAGAAAAGGCCACACTCTGATAGAAATAGATGAAGTTCAGTTTTGAAGTAAAGAGTTGTTTTGGATGTTGCCTAGAATCAGCTGAACTTCAAAATCTGTGACAAACACAACCAAAAAACTGTGTTATGCCTGACTTAACTAACTCCTAAAAACATCTTGTATTTTATGTTCATCTTAAAGCCAGATAGCCTTACCTAGAAGACAGTACCATGTCTACACAGGAGAAGAGAAAACTGCATGGGTAACACAGGACTGATTCTCCACTGCCAGCTGAGGAAGCAAAAGAGAAGATCATATAAACGAGCAAGGAAAAAAAAAGAAGAAAGCATTTATTCAAGGATGGCCTTTATTCCAGTGAAAGCTTATGCAAAAGCTGATCTGCTAGCCAGCTTACTCCAGCAATCAGAGACAGATGCCAGGTGAACTGTTCAGCTACCCATTGACACCAATGCAGATGCCAGGGCATTCCCGCTGTCCCATTCCCTCTCCAGAACCAAGCCTCCTCCAGCCTTCTGCTTCCACAGAAAGCAACAATCCTCAGAGAGAAATACTCAGAGAAATTACTTTCCAAATGAAGTTCATAGGATTTATCATGGAAGAGCATGTTCGTGCATGTGCACTTTGTGGGAAGTGGAGAAGAGCACAAAATGGGAATTACTTGGCTGATGATCGTTCATTTTCTCAGGGATGCTTGTGCAGGATGGATGAGTTGCCAGCACTTCCTCAGCCCTTTGCCACACTGTCTCTCAGCTCATGTCCAAACCAAAGAAATACATACATAAAATGGTATATGACTTCTTTAAAGTTTTATCTGTGCAGCTCTGCACAAAGGCTCACTACACAGTGAGCAATGATGCAAAATATGATGAGGGAAAATTTTTAACTAGTAAGCATTTCCTTTATAAGATCTTCTGGGGAAGGAATGTTCCTTCAGCCCATGTTCTTCTACAGAAGCATTCATGTCATCTCCTATAACATGCTTCATGCCCCACTTCACCTAAAATTCCAACCATGGTAGGTTGTCCCACTGTAAAGAAGCAAATAAGTAAATACAAGTTAAGCCAGCATATTTAAGCAAGCACCGATGCACTTCAGCTACTCTGCTCCTGGCTCTGTTTCACTCCACATACACAGTCTGGAAGAAAGGAGCTGCAGATTGCCGTAGGACCTGTAGGATGCAGAGCTTTCTGTGCTAAATGAATCTACGAGCTTCCACCCTAGCTCAGACAGATGTCTCCAGGTGCTGAAGTGGTAAGGACAGCAATGGAGGATTGGCAGAGTAACATGATGACTAACTTTGACACAGGTAAAGAGAGGCTGAGAAAGGCAAAACAGTGAATAGAGGATGGATAGAGGAAAGGTGAGAAAGCTGTTCATGACCTGGCCCTGAATTTCCTCTGAATTCTCCACCCACAGGAGCAAACCTGATGTGAAGATGGCTGTGACCACAGCAGCTACCAGACACCTCAGTCAGCATCAGCAATACTATGAGCCTGGAGAAGAAGGCAGGGAAACAGCTATCCTGCAAATCCGCCTCCAAGTTGTGCAAGAATGCAGCAGCATCCGTTACTTCTTACTAAACCTCTGTGTTCACCTGGGAAGAGCTTTTCCATCCAGAGGCTGAACCCTGCACACAACCTCTCACACAGACAGGAACTCCGTACGTTCGTGGTCATGAGCTTCTCCACCACCTACGAGTCCAACTAATGCAGTGCATCCCAGTGACAGCTCAGGAGGTGCTGAGCAAACTGCAGATCAGATTGTCTCACACGAGGTACTCCTGCCTACCTCACAGCACCACTGGCCAGCAGTTGGCTGAGCAATGAGAGGAATAGAGGTGACACTCCGTGACAAACCACAGAAGGAAAGTGGAAAAGGGAGTAGGACTTCGCTACAGTTCCCTTAGTTGAGTACACAGATAAGGGCTTCTTGAAAGAAGATAAGGGTTTCTTGAAAGCTTCCTGCTCATGGGTCTCTTCCTCTAAGGCCTTAATAGAGATTTAGTTTGTTCAGCCTTCTCTTTGGTTAATGGAAACAAAACTGATGGATAAAAATCTCCCCCAGGAATATACATATAAAAATATGGCTGTAAAGATGCCCTCAGTGTAGCCACCCATGCTCTGACTGGCAGCTGCTCAAAAAACATAATTTCTTGAATACAAAATACTAAGTAACACCATATTTCTTAGCTCATGTCCCACCACAGTTTCATTTCAGCACAGCGAAACCTCATTAATTCGCACTTTGCTTATCCGCACACCTTATAATTCACACGTAAAAACAGCAGTCAGCAAAGATTTAGCAACAATGTGCTTTATTGAGGTCTCATGTTGCTGAGATTTCATTATTCCTGCAAAATACGCTACCGTTCATTCACTAGTACAGTGAGATTTCAACATCACCATAAATATCTCAAACTAGAGATAGGTTCACACAAGCAAAGTTGGCTCCAAAGTCCACGACTAGGAAATGCCAAAGTTTTAAGCTGGAGGAAAAATAGTTGTGCGTAAAGGCAAAATGAAACTAGATTATGATCACAGCTTGTGGTGTTTCCTGCATTATTGTATTTCCTTGCCTTTTAAAAGCACCTTTTCTTAGGTTATACATCAAGAAATGGATTCTTACTTGCATCCAGAGAAACTTCTATCACAGAATACAGAGGCAGCTTTAACACACATTTGTACTTCTTCAGCTCTGGAAATATCTTCAGGAATTCTGGACAAAGGTTCTTTCATGGTCCCAGTGCAAGTCACAGGTACTTTTATGGCAGTCACTAACCCATCTCAAACAGCTTTTCCGCCTGCTCCCCAGCAGTTATTGATTATTGGGAAGCAAATGAGAACCTCGAGCTTCAAGAGAAGGTTTATGACTGGCAAACACATGGTGGGTAGGAGCCATGCACGGCTGCTTCACGCTGAGCCCAGTGCAGCAAGGCAAGCCATGGGAGCCAAGATATTCACAGCCCAATTTGTGTGACAGGTATGGAAAGCTGAGGGTTTGGAGGTTGTGTGAAGTTTATAAATTAGTTTCAAAGAGTCTGGAGATACTATAGCAACGAGCTGTATGAAGCATGTGCTGGTCATTACATTTTGTATTTGGACACCCCGAGGAGAGGTTAAGATACGGGTGTCCCTCTCTTCTACGTGCTGAAAGACTTTCCAGTGCTACCTAACTCAGTGCCTCGGGTCTTACTATGGCCGGTTGATTGTTAAAACATCCTTTAGGAAGACTGGATTTTCTTGAAGTTCAAGCCTTCAGCTCTTCAGGGTTAAGTCTGCCTCTCTGCTCCGTCTCTAGGCACATTAGATTCACACTTCTAGCCTAAGGGCTGCCTCACCCTCACCTTCCTCCCTCTGCTGAAGACAAGGAGTACCAACAACCCATTTCCACTCCCTTCTCCTCCCAGACCTCTACCCCCCTCGTTATAATATTCTCAGACTCTATACTGTATCCGTTTCTTTGCCTGTTTAAAGTCTGTTGAGTGGTGATGTTTAGTAAAATATTTAACCAATGAATTCCTAAATGTTGAGAGGTGTCCCTTCACAGAGCACAAATGATTGCATGATTCGAGCAGTGGTTTTGTTTCACTGCTCTGTAAAAATCATAGTTTTATTCCAACTGCCATGGTCATTCCTATGTTCTGCTTATTTCAAGAAAAGATGTCCCTAGTTTCATGCAACTTATATCAGAACTTATGGGAGTATTTACTATTGTTATACACTGCTTGTCTGTGATTTCAAGAACACGAAGGATAAGTCCCTAATAACAGCAATGTATGTCTCTTTTTATGGACAACAGAGTGATATAGTTATTACCATTTTATAAGATTTCCCATTTGATTTTAACATCAGCAATTTTCTCTAGCCGAAAAGCTGTTAAACGGCTCTCAGGAACAACCTCTTTGTTCCACAACTGTTGCTCCATACCTCTTTCTGCCCACTTTCCCTGCAACCGTGTGCCAGATCACAACAGATATCTGATGCCTATTGTAAATTTCAACCACATGGTTCAAGTCACATGTTTGCCATGTCTACACAAGAGCTTTTTGGTATCTGAGCTCTTCTGGATGTCTGTAAAACTACTTTCTTCAACACTCAAAATTTAAAGGTATGAAATCATAGAAGCAACTGTCAGACTAGTGCAATGATGTGAAACAGCAGCCAATGCTCTGTTTTGCAAGAAGATGTGAGAAAATCCCTGGCACACACAGAAAACTCAATTCCCACAAAGTTTAAAACCTTAACACCATTATAAATTGCTTTATCTGGAGAATTACCTCCAGCCTGTGTTCTTTTCATGCTGGATCTACTGCAGCTCAGGATGATCTTCTCATCCACATAAATATCCAGTCTTTCCTGAGTTTGCTAAATCTTTGGCCTGAAAAATATCCCTGGAAAGGAAGCTCCACAGTCCAGCTCCGCATGTGTAAAAAATACTGCTACTTGTCTTTGTTTACCATCAACACAAGCAACCTTATTTCTCTCACCATTTCCTGAGAAGACCCTATTGCCATGCGTGCACCTGTCAGGAGCAAAAATGCATTTGAGGCAGCTTTTGAGATGTCATTTTGCTTCAGAGCGGTAACAGGATGGGAAATGCAGGCTTTGTCACGGAAAACATAGTTCATGTCCTCCCAGAGCTGGTTCATTCCTGTCCTTTGGGGAGAGCAGCAAGAGCTGCAGAGAAGCAGCAGTGCGAGTCATCTCAAGACTCCGAGGTGATTATTCAGCTGCCATTAGCTCTTCCTATTTCCCTCATTACAAATGCAGATCCAAATACCCTGAAACTGTGTCATAGATGCTTCAAATATTCTAATCCACATTTTTCTAATAGGAAAATGAGACATATATGTTTATATCCAAACTGTAACAGAACCGAGCAGCAAACTGGGGCCTGTTTCAGGTTGGGTATTTCTCAAAGTGTTAACTGAAAGCAGATCTCAGGAATCCAGACTAATTTCTTTTTTATTATTCTCCCTGTCAGTGCAGGCAAAGCAGATCTGCTTTTTTAGTAAAAGAGGGGGAAACAAACGATGCAAATGAGTAGGCAAAGACAGTTGCACCACCAGTAGCTAAGCTTGCTGGGTATCACTTGCGTGTATAAATTCTCAAAAGCTACAAGTAAGTTTGCTATTAGAAAACATTGGAAGATCAAATTACTTTAAAAGAAAAAAAAAGCCAACATAGACCTGAGAGACAAGACTTTAATTTTTCAGTGCAGAGAAAGGTGATACTGCTCTTCACTCCATATTTTTGATATTTTCACAGTTCATAATAGTAATAGTCAACATCTAGATTAGATGTGTCCTGACAGTTCATGACTGCCTGGGTTAAAGGCTCTGTTTTACTTGTGGACCTCAGCTGTGCCATGCAGCCACTGTGGCTCAGAGAAGCCGACCACGATTAGCTCAGCCTCCAGCATACTTCAGGTCACTGTGGGAAGAGCACTAGAAGAAAGATTAAAAAATCATGATTTGCTGCTCTCCCTAGCCTAATTAGGTAGAAAATTTCTAGACAAAAGCATGTGACCACATGCCATGAGATTAGTGCGTGTCAGACTCACCATGCGTGATTTTCGTGGACAAACAGTACCCAAGAAAATGACAGACAAATTTCCAGAATTCTCAAACTCTTGCCAGACAAGATTTCTGTGCTTGGAAATATCAGGAAAAGGCTTATGGCTCTTTGGAAGCCAAACATCAGCAAGCATAGAAGAATCTTGAAGAGCTGACTGGTTTTTGCCAGCCCTCTTAGTGTTGCAGCCTCTTCTGTGCCTATCAGAAACACACAGCAAGCAGATTCAAAACTAAGTTAACACCAAGATTTTCAATGCTTTTTTTCCTGTAAGATCAGTTCAGAAAATCTTTCCTAATCAGGAAAGAAGAGCAAGGTGCAAACTCAGGACCTCCTCCTTCACCATATGTCTCATAAAATCATTGAACATCTATTTAACTGTATTTGATGTGCACCAAGCATGAGGAGGAGAAGTTGCCCACAGCCAACTTGAGGGTGTGATGAGGGTGTTTTAAATCTCTCCTAGGAGCACCACAGAGGAACTGAAGAGGCTCTAAATTACAGGCTACAGGTGTTCTATACCAGACATGCCCATTTAGATACTTTGCCCTGATGCTTTTTATAACATTCTCCTCCAGGATCTTTTTATGTCTCATATTCTTTTATTGCAGTACCAATTAGCTGAAACAACGATATGAACCCCTCACCCTGCTGTGAATATTAAAGAATGCTGTGGATTGAAATAGAGAGCACTACTAGAGAAATAAAGTGATTTTATTAGACAGAATTAGAGGACAACAGAAGTCTTTTTAGTTTGTCTTGATAAACTGAATTTCAGGGAGATTCAGGAAGTGTATTTAGGGACTGCAATAAACGTATGCATTTGTATATTTGGTAAGTTACCACATCATGTGTACAGCTCCTGGTACGTCAGGTCTTTTTATTAACTGGCACTCTCAAGCTCACATAAAGATCAGTAATAAAACCACTCTTACCCACGATGAAATGCTTAACTATCACACAATCACACAATGTCTAAGGGACTACAGTGGGTCATCTGGTCAACCTTCCTGCTCAAGCATGGTCATCCTACAGTTCACTGCATGGGTTTGTGTTTATCCTGGTTCCAGACAGGACAGGGTCAATATTTGCAGTAGCCAGGAGGGGGCAGGGCCAGGACCCAGAGGTTATTCTATACCACCTCATGTCATTTTCCAAGAGTGGGGCGAAGGGAGCCTCATCTGAGGAGAAAGGGTTCCTTCTGGTGAAGTGAGCGTGGCAGAGAGAGTGGTGAGGTGGCCCTGGTTCCCAGCTGGATGGACCTGCTGGGTAACACCAGTTCTGAGCCAGAGGGAGTGGTTGGATAACGCTGGGTCTGAGCTGGGAGCAGTGGGGTAGCATGGCAGAGGGAGCAGTCGGGTATTTTCTGTTGTTGGGGTTTCCACAGTGAGCAATGACGTTTCTTTTCCTGTACCCTCTCTGGGTATTGCTGCTCTTACTGCTTTTCTTATCTCATTGCCAGTTCCAGCAAATTGCTCTTATCTCAACCCATGATCTTTACCCTTTTTGCCTCTAATCCTCCTCTTCATCCCACTTCGGGGGAGAAGGCGGGAGAGGAGGGAGCAAGCAGTGTGTGGCTCGGAGTGGTTTCAGTGAGAAGACTAAAGTGGAGAATACCATTCCTAAACCATAATAGCTTTCAGATGTTTTTTTTAATATCCCCTGTGAGGGAGACTCCATAAGCTCTTCAGTATCATCATCCACCTGAAAGCGGTCAAAATATTTTTTTTTAAGCTCGTTTGACAAAATGATGTTGTCAGGTCCATGGATGCTGCAAGAAAAGAGTCTATCATTACCCATGTCATCTAGAAATGAAGAACGATCAGGTGATAAGCTGCCCTGAGAGAAGAGGGGAGCTTCCAGTTCAGTCCTTCTTCTGACAGAGTCTTGTTGAACCCTTAAGAGTGTCACAACGCTTTCATTGTGTAGGGAAATTTGCAAGCTGATAGCACTGTTCTACCTCTCCATGCCATGGGAAGAGAATTACAGGCACTATGATGCTCTGCTGATGCAGACACCTAAAAGATTCCATTGTTCTTTTCTCCCCAATGCCCCTCTGCTGTACAATGCCCCATCTACTGGGAGCACCCTAAGCACCTTCTTATACTTTAATTAATGTTTTAAGTAGAAATCCTTCAAAACTCTTAATGCAATTTCCAGCATTAAGTCAAGGCATGACTTTTGTTTCCTTTCAGAACTTTCTACCCAGGTAGAAAGCCATCAAGCCAGGCAGGCATGTGTGGTTCCACGTGCAGCAAGGGAAGGAGAAACTCAGTCCTGAACACAGACCTGGTCTTGGTCCTGCTGGTGCATGCTGCATCTGAGCTCACACCCATTTGGAGTTAGTGAACTTTCAGGTCACCCTGCACCTCCACCAAGCCTGCTAATTTTGGGATGGCAGTAGCAATCTGGCATGAGGTCACCAGAGCCATCAGGTGGGTGCAACCTGAAGCAGGCACTATGTCATCTCACAAGTACCAGGGTGTTCACTTTAGCTCCTTTACCTCATTGGCATCCAAAGATGTGTCTCTTCAAGCAACGGCAGCTAGTAATGTATGACACCAATGGCGAGGTATTATTCTCTCCAGTTTTGTAACAGATGGATTCGCAGTATTAAAACCAGGATATAACCGAAAACCTCCCAATCTGTATGCAGTGATTTGTTATTAAATGTCATCTTTTTTTGCCACATCTGGGAGGTTGATTTGTAACATGCCCGTTCTCCTGATAATAGAAAACCAGAAAGATGTTAAAAAGCTTCCTCCCCTGCAAACTAGAAGAGAGCAGTTTCCAGCAATGCTGCTTCTTCCCCAGAGAGAAGAAGCCCACCCTGTAATGATTGTAGAAGGTCTTATTTAAATGGTTTTAAAACAATGGGAAGGAGAAAAAGGGAGTGAAAAAGGGACATTTAAGTGTTCCAGAACTTTGAACAGATTTGTTCTTCTCATGCTGATGCACACTGTGCAGCATTAGATCACATGCTGCTAATATCATGTTGATTTATGGTCTGCATAAATGGAAATAAATGGTATTTTCTGTTACCCAGAGAATAATAGATGGCCCTGGAATGAACATAACACCACATTCACACAACAGGCTCTGTTCATGTCACAAGCAAGGGGAGTGCAACTTCGTAAGGGCTCTCTCTGCCATTCCCACCAAAAATCTTTGATACCCACTGATTTTAATGAGTAGGAGTGGACATTTAGGACAGCATTTTCCAAAGTGTCTGAATGATTTAGAAACCAAAGCTGTGGTATAACAAAGCAGGGGAAATGTTGGTGAATTTCTCCCTTGAATGAGAAACTGGAGACTCCCCAGGTCTTTCCACAAAGTTCACCAACCACACAAGTTGGTTAGGATCCTCTGCGTCATTTCCTCCACTTCTTCACTTCCCTGCAAGAAACCTCAGGGCTTTTTCTCACCACTTTCCTCCTGGCCTGAGGGACTTGAGCTCCCTCTTGGGAAAGACTCTCCTCAAACATGGTGTGAGCACTGAGACACAGGGGAGCTAAACCTCTGAGCTCGTGAAACCCCCATGCCACCTTTGAAAATGTGACTTCACGTGCTAAATCACCAGAATCACTTTAAAACTTACCCATAGCGCCTGGCACTAAAACTTTAGCTCCAATGCAGTCTGTGATTACGGGCATACAAGCAAAAGCACTGAGTTACTTTGGTTTAATGACTCATTAGTTAAGCTAATAGGTTTTACTTTACAACCAGGGAGGGTAAGTTTGTGCAACTAGCCAGTTACCATTGCTCAGCTGATGAGCAATACCCTGGTAAGATGTGGCAACCTTGTTGCTTTTGAACATCTGCCCACACACTCCTCCACTATAATGGGGCCTAATAGAGCTCCAAATAGCTTTGGTTCCAAAACAATCTCACACAAAACTTCTCCTTTAATAGACTTTCAACACTGCCAAAACATTCACATTTCAGGCTGAAAGACTGAGTATTTAACCTCAGGACACAGATGATTCTCTGTTATTGTTGCTGTTGGCAGAGAAGGGAAGGTTAAATAAGTTTGAGACAATTTCATTTTTGATTCTGTATAAATATAGTCATGTCCATAGTGTTTTCTATTTCTCTGGTTAGATGATTAAAACCCCACAATTAATGTACGTTAAATTCCATGTTGTAACTAAAGGAACATCTGGTGAAGGCACATACTCTTTAGGTTGTCTGATGCTTCATGTATTAAGATTTTGCTTCCTTATGGACAACTTCGCACTACGGTGGAATTCTTATCTTTATTTTTGCTTCCTGACATGCTCACATCTTAACTGTACAGTCTTTATGGTTATGGGTTTGGGTGTTGTGTGTACATGTGTGTGTTCTGAATACATAATTAATTACCTAATATATTAATAGAACATTGAAACTATTGAAACCTGCTCGTTCATCCTTGAACAGGTGTTATTATATATCATGTTGATGACAATTAAAAGATCTAACTGAGTTCAACTGAGCACAAAAATCTTGGTGTACTGACACCGTAACATGTTAGTCATTTTACTTGGCTACTCTATCTCAGTAGGAATAACTAAGAGGAATTTAAGATAAAACTTATATAGCCATTGCCCTTCACAGCCAGTATCTTGTGAGGGCCAGCACTTGACACTTCATAGGAGGTCGAAAACTGACAACAGCTTAACTGGATGGTTGGGCTTGCAGACTGGTGGACAAAATGTCCTCATACCTGCTCATCTTCTGGAGCTGACAGAGACAGGAGAAGGAATTCGTATAAAACGCTTTGTTTGCTTTGGTGTTCTGTGCTCTCCAAGACACACAAAAACTACTGTCTCCATCAAGATTGCATGCAACAAAACTAGAATCCTAATACAAATCCTTGCAAAAGAAGGATTTCTGGAATTCCCCTGCAGTTGATCCACAGTAATTTAGGCCACCATTAAAAGCATCAGATTCCTTGATCTCGTGAGTTCAGCTATTAGGGCTCAACAGGTCTAGAGGACAAACTGATGTAGGCACATATGAACACCTTTTCTTCAGTTCCCACAGCTAAATTTGCCAGGGATCTTGAATCACAGTCCGTAGTGACACGGAAACTGTCATGGAGTCACCAATGAAAGAAAACTTGTGCCTTTTTTGCTAAAGAACGCAGATATTTGCTAAAGTAGGACAGCAATATATGCTGGATATACACTGCATTCTGTCAGGTATTTACTTGGACAATTCAGTGAAACAGGTGAGGGAGAGAAGGGTAGGAAGCAAGACAGAGATGAAGTTAAATGAAATCTTCAGGGTTCCTTAACAAATAAAAACGAGGGTCCAGGACAGAGTTTTCTAAATGCTTTCCCGCTGAGAAGTTTATATAGGAATATTCACTTCTCGGGGAGGAGGTAAATGAGAAGAAAGTTCATTTCTTCTACTATGACTTTAATAAGAAAATAAGCCATTATCTTATTTCTTTAGCATCTTCATCAAAAACTAAAGCCAAACCTACCAAAGCAGATACAGCTGAAGCAAAGCAAACCTGAATAATCTCTTGGCTTCAGCTTCAGTTCATCAAAGTCAGCCACTAATAAATATATGAATTTATATATAAATATATATATATATATGTGTGTGTATTTGCATTAGAATGTCACAGTAGTAAAACTGTAAAAAATGAAACTATTCCATCTTCACAAAGAGAAACAGTTGAACTAACTACCTCAATACTTATAAAGGGAAAATGAAAAAAGGAAAAAACTGTTCCTCTTCTGACCAAAAATAATTTTTCATCTCCAAACAGAATCTGCAACAGTAGTAAGTTCCACCTATTTCGGGGCAATTACAGTGGAAGAACTAGCTCACAAATAGATTTTCTCCAAATAGCGTCCCTATTTTTTTATACTCATTGAAATTCTTTAGACTAGAATTCTCTAAACACAACTTTTCCTCTCTTAATATTAGTTTGCTTCTATTCAGGTAAAGCCAAAACCAGAAAGGTGGAACTGGAGGCAGAGTCACCGCAACACTTTGAAAGACCAGCCCTGAGTCCACTACTGAGTCATCCGGGGCAGATAAATTGTGCATGTCCTAAAGGATTCTCCAGCACACGAATGTCATTCCAGGAGACAAAACATCACTGAGGTCTAAAGTGGTTCTTAAACCTCAACTATGTTTTTGCACATGGGGATTTGATCCAAGGAGATGTTTTTTCTGATGTGGGGGAGAGGAGGAATGTGCCACCAGTTTGTCACAGGGCCCCAGGGATTGACTGAGAAGCCAGCGGTGTGATACGGCTCCTAGCAGCACACCTAGCAGCAGACTGGGGCAAGCCACCCAGATAACAAGCCCTTGAGGTGGGAAGGAAAGTTCAGTACAGTTTTCATTCGAACAGGCACTGCACTCATCTACCTTTGGGTAGCTGAAGTGCTGCTAATAGAGAGGAGTTGCCTGTGTTATTTCCTTCTCCCCTGTACTTTTAGAGAAGAGGACTTTTGCCACTTGGCTGGGGAATGTCAAGCTTTTCAGGCAGATGGATCACTGCCCTGGTATGGGAGAGCTCTCTTTCAGCCCTGCTGAAAGCACCAATGTATTTCCTTTAAATACCTAACCATGGTTGCTCCTGCAAGTTGGGTGGTAGAGCACAATATGACAGCACTTCTTCTTTTTAAGTCACAACACTCTACATAATACAGATCCCCAGAGAGATGTGAATGCCGCATTTTATTGCACTTTAAAAACACAGTGCTAATAAATTCCAGTCTCATATAAACTACATGGACAGAAGTGCTCTGCCCATGCAATCTGTCTGCTCAGTAGAAAACGTGTGTTATTCTGAAAAAGTCCACAGCTTAAGGTTCCTCACTGGAGCGGTACAAATGAAAGGAAGAGCTGTGCTACTCTTTCTCCCCTTGGAAAATAAGGGCATCACAAAATATGCCAGATACAATAACTCATGGACTTATGGCTCCAGTGTTCTTGCATAGTTTCTTTTATTTACAAATTGCAGTCTCTACCTTTTTATTCTAAAAAAAACATTCCCTGTAGATTATTTTTTATTCTTTCCTCAAAATAACAATGCCCACAAAAGTTTTCAGAGTTTGCCTTTAGCACAAAAGCTTCTTTTTGTCTTCTGGAAATTTCTTCCATTTCACATTATAACCGACTGAGAATTAGATCAAATCTAAACTGGAAAATTCAATTATCTGGTCTCCCACATTTTGAAGTTAAACAGCTTTTTTGAAAGTTAAACTCATACCTCTCAAGAAAATAAGTTACATGAACAGTTGGCAGCTCTGAAATAAGATGAGAAATGGAAGAGCAAGCTGAGGGTATGGTGCTGGTCTTAATGTTTTCAGCTTTGTATCCCAGATCCTTGTGACTCAGAAAAATGTGGCTGCTGTTCTTCTTGTTTTCAGTGAAGCTTGCCATAGCCTTCCTTCCTTAATCTGTTGGGATCATATTTTGCTTTCCACAGCAGTCAGCTTACTTGACATCTTCACTCGTGTCTCCTACCTAGGCTCAGTTTAGTCAGATCACATTCTGGTCCTCTCTCCTTCCTTTCTTACACGCATCCAGATCCCCTTTCTGGTCTTCAACAGGGCTCTTGCAATCAGCAAAGACCCTCCAGGAGATGGTCCCCAGTGCAATGCTCCACCTGGCTGGCAGGGATATGGGTTTTGAAAAGAAGATCCTGATTTTGTGGCTCGGCTCTGACACAGTGATGTTTTCTGTGTCCTCGATCCTCAAAAAAACCTGTTCCTCATTCAGAAAATTGGAAAGCAGTAGAGGGACTTGGAAAATCAGTTTCCTAGCTTTTAGCTGAATCCAAATCTCCTCCAATACAGAGGAAATAAAGGAAAGGATTACTCTAATAATTTCATAAAACTCCATTAAACATCCAGCTAGCGTTTATGTCCATTGCTGTAATCCTCACCTAGTTTATTTAGCTTCCTTTACTTGGATGCTTTTGGTTACTAAAAACTTTCAGTGATGTGCAGAGTGTCACCCCTCGCTGTGTGCAGACCTCTGCAATGTGCAGGTCTCACAAGGGCTCAGCCCTTCCCTCTCACACCTGCTCTGCTCATTCTCTTTCATCTCCAACAGACATTCAAATATTAATATCATTCTTTGTAAATGGTAAAACCATAAACACCTGGAGACAAAGGGAAATTTTGTTCAGGATATACTAACCCAGCAAATGAACTGCTTAGCCCCTTGTTCCCTCCTCTGGTGCGGTTATACTTATCCCAACATAAAGTGTACGTCTAATACCTTTATATCTATGAAGTTATTTCTGTGTGGGAAAGGAAATCAATTTTATACCCTTACAATCAAATTCTCCCCAAGGTGTTTACTGTAGGACTCTCCGTATAATAAAATCATCCTTCCCAGATGAACCATTCACCTGGTGGGAAGAAGAGGCCAAATGAGAAATAAGCAAACCTCCCTGACAGCCCATATCACCACTGAGCCCAAATGTTTGCTGTTTGCTGCAGGTGGAGTCCAGTCTCAGGACTGCATCAGATTTATGTGTGTTCTGGTCCTCAGTCCAAGCACAGCCCTGCTGTGAGCCTGCCCAGCTCCTCTTCCCTGTTTTTGCTTGGCATAGCTTCTACATCAGCTAAAAGCACTTACTCTGTGTTCCATCTCTAACCCCTACAGGGCTGAAAAAAGCAGCTCAGGGCCACTATGAAAGGCTTTCCCTTCAAATGACCATCCTTCTTAAATAAACGACAATGGCAAAAACATTGATTTTTGCAAATTACAACCTTGGGTTTCAGCTCATTTTCATGACCCATGAAATTTCAAGAAATTGCATTTCGGGACAGATATAGTGGGGTTCATCTCCTGCATTGCAAGGCAGATAAAGTTAGATGTCTAAAACTAAGTTAGGCGTATTGATCCACTGTATCGCCAAAGGAGAGAAAGGATGGTTCTTTTCATCTTCTTCAGTTACCCATCTCTGGAAGAGATTCATCACCATCTGCAAATAAGCAGTTTTGTATGAAAAGGACTGTACAGTGAAGTGCTGAGCCTTAGACAGCTCACATTAGAACATCTATGATCAGGACAGGGTACTTACATCAGTCACGTACGGCAGCAAAAGAAGAGATCCCAGAGTTCCGCTTCAAGTTCACCACCCCTGTTCTTGGGTACCCTGGCATAATTCTGACCTGTACCAGCTGCCACTGCACCATCTGATGCCAGCGCATCATTAGGAGAGAGCACAGGCCAGGGACCAACCCCAATAAGCCACAGGGATAAGGCCAGGCTTCTCAGGGAGAAGAAGAAAGATAATTTAGGCATAGGGTTGCATGCATGACACGAAAACTGGCCAGCAGCCCATGGTCTGTCTAATTTGCTAATGAAGGCATAATCAAAGTTCTCCTTCTCTCTTTGTTTTCCTGTGTATGCTGCGACTGTGGGACAGGGATCGAACCTGTCCCTGCTCGGAGAACTGACATTCATTTTAAAGCGGGACCTTTTCTCTCCTAACTGCCTGTGCTGAGAGGGAGAAATTCAGCCATCCATTCTCTTACTTCTCTGGTGAGACAATTTCAGTGAGATATTGAGGACTTTTTCTAGATAAGAAAGCTGTCTGGAGTATATCAGAAGAGATGTGCCTTGATCAGAGCCCCAAGCTTATCCAGACATTTCTTATTCTGTCATGATCTAGCTTTAAAACAACTAAAACAGGATTGCACATAATTTTTCAAAACTTTATTTCCCATTTCCAGTGAAAGAAGGCCTAAAGGGGTTACAAAGAATGTGAAAAATACTTGAAAATAAGTCTTTTTAAAGAAGACAAGCTAGTCACTCCTCAAACTGAAGGCACCAAACCCATTGCTCCCCACTCACAAATCTTTATCAATACATGATGAAAATTAGTGACTAGACTAAGAAAAAAATCAGTTCCCCATTGCAGGGATGGGATAGGCAAGTGTTTGAGACACATTTTTCTGTTCTTTCCATCTCGATTTTTTCTTATTGATTTGCAGCTCTTTGATGATAAATGGATCAATTGTTTGATAAGAAAAGCAGGAGGCATTTATTTACACTTATAATCACAATTTTAATCATTCATCTCATTAAAAAGTCACTGTTAGTCATTTTTATGCTTTTTTCTCTGGCATTTTATTTCAGCATAAAGTGTTAAAATGTTAGCACTTCTCATTACCGACTGATTATTTTCCTCACGATTTTAAGTTTTCTTTCTCTCTCCCTGTGCCTAAAATCCAATTTACAACCTGCTAAAGGCCTCATAAGATTTTTATGGATTATTTCCTGAAATCACATTAATCTAGCTCCTGTTACTTTGCACTAATTTCACCTGCCATTGTATGAAGTAACTAAATTCAATTGCTTGGAAATGATCCCCCAGAGACTTCTTCATGAAGCGAGAAAAAAAAAAAAAAGCAACCTTACCTTGATGAGGTTATAAATATGGTGGGAACAACAGGCCCATAAATTCACAGTATGGGGACCCTTCTCAAACTATGACAATCAGAGATCTTCAAACTTTCAAATAAGATACAGATAAGGGCTTGGATTAGATTGCATTTGGCTTTGTCTCAGCTACCCTAAGAAGCCAGACTCTCTGGCTTTGAGAAGTGATACAGTATTTATCGCTGTTTTAACAAGCTAGGGAAGTCGTCCAGCAGCTTATCAGCTGCACCTTGGTTCATTAGAACATCAGTGCAACCAATATTAACTATTCTGGCCATCAGCTATCAATTAGATGTGGCCCTTATTTTAGGGACAGTCTGCAGACAAGTCTGCAAGCCATCCAAGAAAATGGTATTTAAAAACAATGAAGCAGCCTGGCCTCTCTGACACATAACACTGTCTGCTCCATTTGTTTACATGATAAAAAAATCCATCTCCTCTAAGCCTTGTAACCGGGTAGTTTAAGAGCAGCAGGTATGCTTGAGATAGAGTAATTCAATGTAATTGCTCCGGGTTGTAAGAAAAGTGATCTGGCTTTCAGGGGGGCCGTGTCCGATCCATGCATGGCTTCCCAGACACAGCGACGCGTTCACGCGGCCATGGGGCAGCGCTCCCTGGGCATGGGGATTCATCCACCCTGAGTGCAGGCAGCAGATAAACTGCAGGTCAGGGCCTTCCATTTCCCAGCTCTGGAACTGAGCTCCAGCAAGATGCCGTTAGGATTCCAACAGGCTGTTTCCTGGTGCTCCCCTGTGCAGTGTCTTCCTGGCCTCTATACAGCAGCAAGAAGAGACTGGGGCTCTTGGCTGTTGCCCCCACTTGCCCGTGCTGGGCTGTGCTCTGATTCCTGAGGAGCAGCAGTGTGGCCACAGACCCGGGAAGAGTTGACTTTTCTCTTCTTCAAATCAGTGTTGAATCCTAGTCAACACCGGTGTGGGCCCCGGAGTTAGCCCAGCCAGCAAGTACTTTTTCTTAAAATCCTTTTGTTTTTTTGTTTCTTGGAATAGGTATTCGTTCTGCTGTCAGATACATCTGTCAGCAGACAACTAACTGGACTAACCCAGGATATTCACACTGAAATTGTCCTATCTAGGCTACCTTAATTGTACTTAGAATCAGTCTGCCACTCCTCTGTCTCATACTTGGCACTTAGAAATGCTCCTTCCTAAGTAGCATAGGATCAGTGTCACATAGGGGAAGATTTTCGAAGAAGTCATCATGCAGCAGTTTCCATCTACAGATCTGTATAGCAGAGCCTTTACGGATGGTAAATTGCTACTTGAAATGCATTTGTACCTTTACACTTGGACAGTTTTACCACTGGGGTTCTGACCATAAATTGCCCTAACTGGGAAGTCATTTAGAGATCGATCCCCCAAAGGGGTTGTCCTTTGTACATGCTTAATCTTATCCTTCATGGCTAAGTGTCAGGGCATTTACATAGGACATGGAAAATATATTTTTCCCCTCAGCCCTAGAGGAATCAAACTCAAAGCTTCCACCTTTCAGGAAACTGGTCTCAACTTTTGGCTGTGGGCTAAATTTGAACAAACAAGAGAAGGGCTCTGTGAAGCTTTCCTGCTGAAGCTGCTCCTTTTCTCATGACGTATTTACCCATTCCTTGAGACAGAGAAAAAGGACAGGATGCAAAGAGGAACCACTTCAAGAGGATGGACTTAATGTCCCCCACCCTAAGAATAGTCCATAGGCTGGTGGTTATGGCACTCTCCAAGGAAGTACGATATGTGAGTTTTCGGCCCCTCAGGCAGAGGAAGGAACTGAACTTGGGTCACCCACATCCTGAATGAGTGTACTAACCACTGAGCTGAATAATAAATAATAATGAAAAGGAGCACTGTCCCACAGCAGCTCTCTTCTAAAAGGGAGAAAGATCTCTGCTCTGCTTTTCAAAGCACATGTATTGTTAGGCTCCTCACTCCAGAAATCTAAAGACTCTGTAGGAGTTTAAATGCATCTAGCCCAAACCCAGGACTCACAATATTCAGCTGGCCTCAGCCTTTTTTGCCAGCTAGACAAATGGCTCTGTGGCTGTTTGGGATCCAACTCTGAAGCCCCAACTCTCTTTTATTTATACGACCAGTTTGGGTCTCTAATTGGGAGCTGTATGTTCACTTAATAAGCAGGTGCAGGGGATCGAACGCAGCAGTGCTCACAACCCGTTGTGGTCGCTTTCATCTCCTGGTCTGGTGCATATTTAGGTGCTTAACTCTCAGCACTCTTAACTGCTTTCTCATTCTCCAAACTGGTCCTAAAAGAGTTACTCTGCTTCACATGAAGTGACTCACTAGCCACTGTGAGATGATCAGATACCCACAGAAAAAGGGAATGTCTATCCTCCTAAAACATGGGAGAACTGTGTGCATTGTGTGCTGTGCTTCCCAAGGCTTTTAAGCACTTCCTTATATATATATATATTTATATTTGAATATAGTCCTCCTTGTTCACCATAAACATTCCCCATTACCAGAGACTGGGTTATTTTAGAAAGAAACAGAACAGGCAAATTGTCTTACTTCTGAGATTTCCAGTAATCAGGTTATCACGCATTCATAAATCAAGACATTTACTGTGAAGAATGTTTAAGAAATACAAAGTACAATTCCAGGCAACTACATATTTCCAAACACGCTGGTGTTTGAATATTCAAAAGATACTTCATGTTCTTCTATGTCTTGCCAATAGTTGAAATGCTGAGTCTTTATTAGGAGTGTTTATGGTAAAATAAGCACATGACATTATCTCCTGTCTGATCAAAAAGAGTCAACATACTACTTTAAATGTCAGAGGTCTATTTCTGTAGCTTCCAGTAGTTATTGTTGTAAACAAGGGATTGCTGCATTTGCCCATAGCTTAGCCAGAATGTTAATGTTTCCTATTAAACATTTTCTTCTTTCTTTCCTAGACCATTTTGTACTACCACACCCAGCTGCGAACATCTGGCTCCAAGCAGTGACACCAGCTGATGAGAAATGGCATTCCTGCAGCTTTTCTTTCTGAAGACTCATCCAGAGGTGGCTGTTATCCAGCAGACAGCACTCCGCACTGCTGAATGTCAGTGTCTGGAGTCCCACTGGACAAAGGCTCCTAGAGGAGTCACTCAGAGAACTGCGTAAGATGAAGAATTGGGAGTCTGATTCTCGGAACTGTGGTTCTACAAGTCAGCAAGGTCCTCTTGCCAGTCACCTCAAACGCTCTGTCACCCCGATGATGTATGGACTGAAGCATTTGGACCCAGTCTGCAGCACAAGACAAATAGTGATTACTAACTCAGACTGGTCTCCTGGCACAAACTGCAAATGTGCCAGTGGCAGCTCTGTGTTTGAAATCAGCATGGATGACAGCGGTCCAACTCTGACACAGCTTTATGTAACCTGGCATGCCATGGAACCTCCACTTCTCCACCCGGTAACACTGGGGCAGCTTCTGGAGAGGAAGGCTTTCACCCTTTAGAGGTTGGCCGGAATGAGTACTGGAAAAGAGAATAACACTGAGTGTTAAGTATTTTAAAATTATAATTTTAATTAGAAATAATAATTAATCTTTAATGCATTTAATTCTAAACATAAATTAATAATATTTTAATAGTAACTTGAAGTCAATATCCTTTATCACAGGATGCCAAAACACTTTATAGATAAAACCCAATTAAACTTCCCATTATCCACCTTTGTGATCCTTCCCACTGGCTGCTCTCAGGATGTTTATAAGAGGCAGGTCCCTGCAATCGTTGCGGTGAGGAAACTGCAGCACAAGGAAGTTAAACACCTTGTTTGCATTGTCTCAGAGAATCAGGGCTAAGATGGTAAGAGATCCCGTATGTCCCTATACAGAGCCTATTGCTACATGCAGCAACAGTTTCCAAGGCTGCATTCCAAACTAGCCTGGAGGTGGTAAATGAAGCAGGGCTTTGAACTCAGCCTGACTGCAGGGTTTGGTACATCTGCATGACCTTTTGAGGTCAGACCTATGCCTGCCTCAAGAGGGCTGGTTGCAAGCAAGCGACAGTCCAAAAACTGCAAAGTTTCATTGGTTTTGGGCTGTTTCTCTTCAGAATTTACTGTAGTTGCCTTACAGGCAGGGGATGGCTGACATCCGCCTGGCCGTGTGTGGAGGGGGATGGGCACAGATGTATCTGAAAAGGACCGAGCAGCCATGTCCCTTCCTCAGCATCACACATCTGTCAATCTCAATGCAGACTTAGCAAGGACGTTTCAGAATTCAATATTCTGGGGGGCAAAACTGGAATTGAAAGTGTTACTCAAATACAGGATTTAGCTGAGCAAGCAGACTGTGATCAGTTAGTAAGCATGTCACACAGTGCATAAAGTGTTAAGGCATGTACGTGCTAGAACTAGGACCTGAGCACTACAACCCTGGAAGATTTTCCTTGTATTGTCCATCTATTTATTGCCATAGACTGAAGGTGCTTCCAATACTTTAAAGTTAAGTTTTAAGTTTTCAAGTCAGTTCTTCTTTCTGGTTGTCCAATTTAACACCCAGTTTAGACGATGAATTACAGATTCTTCTAGACAGGAACTAGCCCTCAGCACCCAGTCCTTACATTATGGGTGCTCTGTAGCAAAGAGGAGTCTTAAAACTGAAGATGCTGCTCTGCATTGACCTCAGTGCCTATTGTAAAAAAGAAGTCAGTGAAATGTATTTCCTTCTAAAGACTATTTAATCTAGAATCAGTTTCTTGACCACACATTCGCCTCTCAGCTCTGAATAACTTCACCTAGATCTCTCCATGTGTTACCATGGGACACGATGGCAATTATAGCCACAGAAAGTAGTTAAGAAAGTAGGTAGTAAGCAAATAGGTAGCTAAGTACCTAAGACTAGGCTGGATGAATCAAAGACCCTTATCTGAGCTCCTAAAAGCAGAGGTTCCTTTAGAAGTCTTGGCTATAAGTTCCTCTGCCTTCTGCTCCTCAAAAATCCTTGAAAGAGCAAAGCAAATCCATAAAACCACTCCTCGTGGTACAACATTTTCCTAATTTTCCCCACACTACAGCTTTATCCTTAAAGAACTAATGCTAATTCATTTTTCTTCTACTTGAATTTGACAGATTGTCTATATAATAAACATCTTTAAACAAATTTTTCAGATGCCAGTAAAGATAGATCCATTCAAAAGGGTAAATAACCTGTTTTAAATAGTGTTCTGAAAAAGAGTGGCCAAAACGATCTATGAAATCTGCAATCGTAAAAGCTTTCTTTGGAACAGATTAGAGACAAAATATTTCATTTGCTTTGTTAATGTCCTTTCATTTGAGTCATAATTATATCCAAACTGCAGCTTCTGAGGGCCACACAGAATATTACAAACGCCTTTGTTTCCGTGGATTCATGTTCTGTTGTTTCCATTCCCACTGCAATCTTGGTTACATGAATGAGGAATCTGAATGCAAAGGCATGCAGTATTCTGGGAGTTGTAAGCTGAAATGCTTTGACGTCCTTTCCAAAGCCTATAGCCTGACTCACTGTTCTTTTCCCACTCTATGCTTGACCATAGCTTTCCTGGGTCTTTGTGTAAGCTACACACCACCCTCCAGATCTGAACTGTGAGAGAGATCTTGCCAGGTCAAAACATCGCACAGCCAACCTAAGTGCCACACCTGAAACTGATGTGTCCCGGAGAGGTCATTTCCTTGCCAAGCCTCCACAAGGTGCTGCACTAACTGCTCACAGGTAATCACCAGAATGGACAGTGGGTCCATGCCTTATTTGCTAATTTCCTCCCTTCCGAAGTTAGAACCACCCTTTTTTACCCATTTTGGCAGCAGTTAATGGTGATATTCTAGTTTAATATCTAGGGCTTAATGCCAGCACAAATTAAACAATGGGGAAATAAAGGCAACCTGGGTGAGTCCTTGATGAAAAATAAAAAATGTGAAGGTTCAGAAACTTCTGCAAAACTTAGACCCCGATCCAGACCCAGAATGACTTGTGTCTCTTGTGAGTAACATGGGGATGCAAAGGTTGAAATTAATCCTGAGAATATTAATGTCATGACACAACCTTTGCAGCTGAAATGCCCTTTCTTACTAGGCTACAGAATTCCCCATTTCATGGCAATACTGAGAACACCAACTTACATGCTTTGCCTCATTTAGTCATCAGAATACCCACACTTAGATGATAGATATCCTGAATAAAGAAGAACACAGATTTGCTCTAAGACAGCTGAGCTATATCTAAAAACAAAGACATTATTTTCTACTGTATGTAGCAGAGAGAATAAGGGAAGAGCATAGCTCAAATCAGAACTAGTGCAATCTAAATTATTTCCAAAAAGCACTCAGAAAGTCTTTCAAGTAAAATCAACAGACTTTACCACAGACAGGATAAAATACAACACATTTCTAGCCTCAAATGCTACTAGCGTAAAAAGAAATAGAATAACCAAAGCAGTAAGACCATGTCCATAATTCGGTGGGATAAACTAATTCTAACCAGCTAGACAGTGTTGCCTAAAATCATGTCACTGGTCTTTTAAATCAATGTCTCGTGTTTCTTCTCTGATAGCAGCTCAGATTCAGAAATTCTTTTCATCCAAGGTGTATTATAAAATATTTTTCTGCATGTTGACATTACCGACACAGGCCAATTCTCCTGTCCACACTGCAGGAATTGCGAATAATCTGCATGTGGAAATCATGGTGATAACAACCTGAGCCCAGCGCAGGGGATGAGAACAGAATATCCAATTGTGATCTGCAGTGCAGATAAGCTTTCTGCACCGAGAACAGAAGATGTGAATTTCGCCCGTACATCAAAAACATGCAGTATTCTGAAACTTGCTTATCCTCAAGTGGCATGAAAACACAAAGAGAAAAAAGCCTTTCTGATGTCTGATAATGAGAAACATGGTTGACTTTCAGATTTGAAACTATTTAACACGCACACACACGGGCACACACACACAAAGAGAGAATGAGGGAGAGAGAAATATTTGAAAAAACTTTGAAATTAAATGAAAAATATTACTTATTACAGTAGACATCAATTAATGGATCATATTTATTTTGTGTCAGTTTAAAAAAGCAGGAGGATTTTACTAAGTGCATCCAAAAATATTCACTAGAAAACACAGCAAATATGTTATAAACTCATTTAAGCCACAGAGCTCATCAACGCTGTTTGCAATTATGAAATCATTTGGGGATACGGTATTTTTTTAGAAGGAATTGTTTTGCTCTTAGATGAAAACCACATCACAGTCCTTTAGACATAAATCTTTTATTGTATCTTCAAGAAAGAAACTGGAAATTGTGCAACAAGGCGCCACTGATAAAATGTAAGTATCCCCTTGGAGTAATCTGGATGAGCTCATTACTTGAGGAAGATAACAGGGTATGTCATGGTTACAAAACACTGCTTTTCCTTTTCAGTTAGTGACGAGGAACACAATGAACATAGTCTGTGCACAATGTAAAATAAAATACTTGGCTCTTCAGGACAGCAACTGCTTCTGAGTCTTGCCTTTGATTTACTTGGCTTTACAGTTTGAAATATACCCCAGCCAGAGTCAGGCGGGTGATTTCTATTTCATTCTGTGCAGGTAGAATTAGCATCGTAGCCAAGGGCTGCACGTCAAAGGAAAATGAAAGGAAAATAACATATGAGGTAAACTGATGCCGTGATCTGACAGAACTTATTTCAGATGTAACCAATGATGGTCAAAGCCTTCAGACTTCGTCCATCGTTTGTGGTCTCACTTTCATCCACATCTTCCGTGTACCTGCCTTCCATCTCCATTTGCCAAATTCTGTTGCAGGGCTAAGGATTTTTCACTATTTAGGGGACTTGAATACATTTAGGTGGCTGAGCCATGGTCAACATAAACTTTTTCCACGAATAAGAAGTGAAACTTCAAGGCACTGGTTAACTCGCAACACTTAGGCTTTAACATAGCTGGCTAGACCATGAAGAACATTTCCTGTGACTGTCCCAACATAGTTTCAGAATCACTTTTTTCTATTCCTTTGTACCTAGTATGCCAAATAAAGGCATAGAAGAAACCCTACAAATCCTCTGAAGATAAACTAAGGCAGAAGAACCAGACCAAGGTTCTGCACTTTTCCTCTGATTCAGAGGGGTTTTAGGAGCAGCAGTTCCAAGCACCACTTCCGTCAATGTCACTGATCAAAAAGGGACCACTCATTGGGAATGATTTGACGAAACCGAACAAAATGGGGAATTAATTTCGCTAGGGTTTGCATGAATATAAAGGTATGTTATACATAGCGTTCATCACCGTCACAATTTACTCGCTACATTCAATCGAATGTCAAATGACATTGCAGCACCATAAGTGCTGTATTGTACGTATTATCTGTGCCTACAAACCCAGAGGCCGTGCCTTCAGTTTCAGGCACTACAGAGACAGTAAGGCCATGAATTCAGTCCTTTTCCTCCTCCTGTAAAACAGAAACCTACTAGACATTGATGTAATAAAAAAATTACAGTGCGATTTTGTTTGTTACTTAAATAATCAATATAAATCTGTGATTCTTGAGCTTAGGTTGGGCTTCCCATGTATTTACAGCAGGAAACCCACGTAGGGATGCAAGAGGGAAGACTCAAGGTTACGGCCTATCATCTTTGCCATTCCTCTTCCTGCTGCCTCAAGAAGAAGCCAGACAGTCATACATGCACCCAAAACTAGGGAACAAAAAGAGTAGAAGCTGTGATCAAGATATATGGAGGAAGTAAGGCAGACTCTCAGGTGGAAGGGCACCCTATGATGACGGTTGACTCCTGAAGAATATAAAAGACCGTTTCCACAACCAGTTTGTTGTTGCCAATCAGAAGGTAAAGACAGTGGCTGGTGTCTTTCGTGCTCCATGTCCCTTGCAAGTGGTCCTGATCAGCCCAGTTGGACAGACATTTCTTTGTGCTTGGGAGTCTCTCTGACTGAAACATGACAGAATACATGTTTGGGAGTGAAATCCTTTAGTTTTAAAATAAATACTGCCTTGCACTCTCATAAGGTCTCTCCTTGAGTTCATCACATCCTATTCTGCTCTAATTAATCCTTATGCCTAACCTGATATTCCTGATAAACATGTTCTTGCTTCTGAAAACAACTAGATACAAATGCCTGATTTTAATGTGCAAAAGACAATACACATTTCTTCTTCCTGATAAACAGCACTGGTACGTCAGCCAAAGCCTAAAGAATCTTTCCATGTCTAATGCTCTTGTGGTAGTAGGAGAAATACAGTTCAGTAGCATCTACTGAAAGCAAATAAATTCAACTCATTAAAATACAGCTATTTTAGGGGGATTTTTTGCTGTGCACAGATCATCACTTTGTTATGCACAAATCTTCCCACAGAACCACGAGCATCTTCCAGAGAAAACAGGTACATGCCAAGTACCTGAAAACTCATTTGTTGGAATCAGAAGTTAGAACAAGCACAGCGGTCTACCTTAGCAGAGAGAAAATAGTTATCCAAGGGACAATGCTCATTTATTACCAATGTAATTCTTCAACTAGCAGTGTAACATCAGTTTCTGATTTCTGTTGAGCACCAGTGATATTAGTTGTTTCCCCTTGTAAAAACAGAATCTTGCTTCAATTACAAGAAAGGTCAAATCCTGACTAGCAAAAGGGGCACAGCCTAGCCCTAGTTTTAGAAACTAGGCTCACAGATTTCATTTCCCAGATGTTAGTTGCCTAAGTGTTGATATTTACAGTCATCTTGTTCTTCTGTTTCCTGGACCCAGTTAAAAGTCAAATCTCCACATGGAATGTATTCCTCACGCACAACCTGAAAATGTCGTTGGACACCTCTACAAAGTTTGCTGGAGTATTCTGAGGAAAGGTTTGACATAAAAGATAGGTGTCTGTTAATATTCCTAATAATTTCTGAATGTGTTCTGACAATACCCGGCTCTTGCAAAGCCAAACTGACATCCGTGGTTTGCCTGAGGAGGGGAGTGTCCATGCCGAGTTGCAGTGGGCTACAAACACTGTTTGCCACCGATGGCTCTGTTGCTCTCAGTGTGGAACCTGTCACTGCCTCACCTGCTGTTAATGGGCTTTGCTGCCCCTCTGTCAGTGCAGCCACGCTAGGGTTTTGACTTCCCTCCAACAGGCAGGACTTTTTCCCACCTTTCAGGAATGTTTTCCCATAGCAATACACTGACTGAAAAGCAGGAAGGAACGTAGACCATGTCTTCAAGAACAAGGATGTTCTGCCACAGGGTCTGAAGAAACACGGATCCCAGAAAACCCAATATAGCACGTTGGATAATAAAATAGTTGAATTGCCTTGTAGGAACACAGCTTGCAAAAAGCAAAGTAAAAGCACAGTATAGAGCAATGTTGTACAATCTTGTTCAAGACATCCATCCAGTGAAGCCTACTTTGGTCTGTCTGAACTAAAAGGGATGGATTAGACTCTTCTGGGCCTTTTCAACCGCAATTCAACGATCCCATTTCACTGCACAAACAGATCTCACTGCTAACTCTGGGTCAAGATATGGCCCAGCTTCCTAAGAACCCCAAAATATTTGGGTTTTATTATGATCTTTTAAATTTGATTGTTTCCATGTATTGTAGGTAATGGTAAATTAACCAGTTCCTACTTTTCCAGTAAGTTAACCCTACTCTACATGTGACTTAAATATTGCGCTCAGAGAACAGAGCACAAGGCATTATTTAGAAGCATTTATAAATCAAACTGCCATCAGGTTGGAGAAAAGAATAGGTTCATCCAATGTAGTGGCAAAATTGACAGTATGGTGCTGGCTAGTGAAGAAAAGATAATGAATAAAATACTGTATCAATTAAAATATTTAATTGAATGTATAAAATGTGCAAAATTCTGTAGGGGAGGTATGCTTTTGTTATAATCTCATATTAAGCAAACAGACACAGAGCAAACTCAATTAAGACATCTGCTTAGTTTCAGCAAGATGTTCTTCCATCTTCTTGAGGAATAAAAGAACAAAATTCAACTGAGAAGTTAATTTCTTACAAATACAGGCACCCAAGTATCATTGTATCCAAAATCCTGACAAAATGAGACTTCTTAAAAATCCTATCTACATTCTATCCACATTCTACCTATGTAGCATAGGTTTGTCTGCACTGAGCTGAGACGCACAACTAAGTCCTCTCTTGCACGAAATCCAGTGTTATCTGCAACCCCACACAGTGATGTAGCACCAAGTCGTGGTCTTTGTCTTGCATATAAAGCCATCAGCCGAAAGAAAGAACGTTTGAACTGTGACAAAATGCTGCAAGCCACAAGCCCATGCTCAGAGGAGCCCCTGAGAGATCACAGAAGGCATGCCCAAGATCATGTGATGCTATACTGGAAAAAGACACTTTGCTAATTTGCTTTGGATAGACATAGTGGGTAGGTACATTTATCTATGAATTATATATATTCTTCAACTTATCAAACAGCAATAGCTCTACAGTACAAACACATGAAGGTTTTCAGTGTCAAAGACGTGTAAAGCTCAGTCTGTGCTCCCTTGCTACCACCCAAAGTCTGCAATTCTGGCAGGTGCTTTCACATCTTTGAAAAGAGGAAAAATAATTGTTTTTATGAACTATGGCAAGAATAAGTTTGTTCATTCACAAGCTAATAATTTTTTTTTCCTCATTTTAATGGCAAAGGAAAGTGTACAAAGTCAATTAATGCCCTTCCACTGACAGGTTGTCATAAGCACAGGAGCAGCCACACTGGCCAGCTCAGAAATCCACCTTGCTCACTGCCCTCTGTCCAACTGTAACCATCAGTGGATGTTTCATGGAAAAATATTAGAAATAAAGCAAATTTAGAGTGATTTTCCCCTGTGTATTCTTTTGGTTTCTGAGAACTATTCAGCAGGGGCTTCCTGAGGTATGACTGGATCTATACCATTATTTTCAGTAGCTGTCAATGCAGGTCTTCATCTTTTCCCGCAGAAAGTAATTTTTGAAAGCACTCTGTCTCGATTGCTTAGAATTATCTATTACCTTCGTGTCATTTTGTCTGCTATGATCATCTGCTATTACTTTATGACCTTGCCTTTACACATTCACCTACATCTAGTGGGATCCCATGGTCCTTCAGTTACAGAGTTGTTTTTTTTTATGAGAATCAGGGCTAAGTTCACAAAAAAATGGTTTCAAAAAGAAGCTTCCAATCTTTTCCTATTATGATAAATTACTGAACTATTTTCAAGAAGATCTATGCCATGTATGACCAGGTTCTGAAATCCTGTTTTAAAATTATATTTACTTGTATAGTAAAAATAAGGATAATAAAGAATGGAGTGTTAATATACTCACACCACAGGATACGTAGGGATCAGCTTTTAGAATAAGATTCACACCCTTGAAGGGAGATGAATTTCCAGAAAGCTTGAAATATTTGGTATACAATCTATAGAGGTAACGACCAAGTGTATTCACCTGACAAGCAGGTGAACTATTATATTTCAAATGAAGTTTATCTCTGCTATTATCACTAGGTCATACACCTCTGTAAATAAACAAGAAACAAAAGCCTCATCAATGTTTAGCTATGTCATCAGAACCAATTATTTTTTGCATTAGGATGTCCTGTATGATTGATTTTAAAAGGCAGTTAAGAAGAAAACCATTTTAGCCTACTGGATTAAAAACAAACAACAAGGCATTAAAGGAGTAACAGAACTGATGGATTAAAATGCACATAGGAAAGACAACAGCGAATTGCCTGGCATTTTTCAAGAGCAAAAGCTAGGATAAAAAGAACTCAGTTCCCAATCAACAAAAAACTGGCAAAAGGCAGGAATCCAGACTCCCTCAGATTTATGCTTTATCTGCCAATTAGCATTAGCAGGCCTGATCTAGGTGTCTCGCCAGCTTGTGGTATCATAAAAAAAACAACAAACCTTGAATGTGTTATCACCACAGAATGTGCAATTACTTTAAGCACCAGCTGAAAATTACAGTGTGATGAATTTGTAAATTTGTATATATTTATTGTAGAGATAAAGTTGTTGGAGTAGATATAATCTATACTTGTGTTTAAAATCCTGGTTTCAACTATTTCAGTGCCAGCAAATTTTGTATTGAAAATAAACACTAGTAAAATGGTAATGGATTATGATACTGGAGCAATATATAATTTTTTCTGGGCAACTGCTGTTCATTGTCTGAAGCAAATAATCTTGAGTCACTGACAGCACAGATACTTATCCATGTGACTTGAAGGATGTAAAGCTAAACATGTGTTTACATGATTGAAAGATGGGATCACTTGCTAATGTCAACCTGATCTTACAAGACTGTCACTCAGAGATCACAGACAATAGCACATAGAATGGCTGCTGAATGATCTTAACATGGTAATTATTAAATAAATAAAAATTAAACCCTAAATTATTCAAATGTGCCATTAAGAAAAACAACTTCTCTTACTTCTGAGATGACTGAGAGCCTATTTTCCCCAAAATAAACAAAGATTTGCCTATGCCAAATGTTATTCAGCAACAGCTAAATATACATGCACAAATGACCTGGGGAGAAATAAACCTGCATTATACTCTATCTCAAATTTGATGATAAAAATTATCATTCCACTTTTCAAATCTGCTATATATCAATTGCTGAGTAGTACTGTTTCCATTTTATTCCCATTTGCCTCTAATCATCTCTCAAATACATGTACTTCACAAGCCCTATGAAAAGAAGACATCTTTTCTGATTTCTCGGCATAGTACTTAAGACAGTGAAACCTTTTTTTTTCAGTGAAAACTCTCTACCATCCTTCCCTAACTAAATAATGATGTTCTTGTGGATTTGCAGGTGTAATTTATAAAAGCTCTCAAAAATCTTCTCCACTGCATTGGTCTGAAGTATGTGCTCCTCTGTTACCATTGACACTTATTTTATAAATATATGGAGGAGGAGAAGAATTTCCTCTTCAAGTTGAGGTTGTAGAAAATTTTCCAGTTTCCTGGTGAGACAAAGCCAAGGCTCTTTGATACTATTCACCTAATAAGAGGAAGAGACAGACAAGACAGGACAGGCAATAGCAGCATGATTGTGGGGTAGATCCAAGCTACCCATCTGAAGAAAAGACAGTTTTGTCAAAAACCCCAAAATATTCCTGCAAAATATTAGTGTGTTGGTAAGGTGATTTTTTTATATATAAGGGTAAAAAGGACCTATTTAGGACTAGCAGAGTCCTAATCCTTTCTAAAAGAATATTCAAGGGAAGAAGCAGAAAGAAACTGTGACGTATAAATACTTTCTACAGACCTCATATTACCTTCAAAGAGGTAACTGCAACAAGTGCCCTTCAGGTCAAAGTTAGTAAACTGGAAAATGAAGCTTATTTCATGGCTCTAGCAGCTGGAGATGCTTGCCTCATCAATACTGTGTCTAGCAGCAAGGTTAAAGAAAACAAAAACCAGCAATGAACAGGTTCAGTGAGAGAGCAGAAACAAATGAAAATTTGTTCAATTCAATGTGGTGTAAATCCCTACGTATCATGGATACTATAGGGCCCTCTGTACTGTGCTGCAAGAAACATCACTCATAATATTGAGACTGGGATAAAAACAGAAGCAATGAAGAAAAAAAAGGCAGATAAGTCCTATTCTTTATGCCAGGCTTTGTTTGTAGAGTTGTCTCGTTTACCTTGGTTTTGCTTCTTTGGAGGAAAACAAGGTGGACAAGGCTGACAATTCACTTACAGAAGCAGGAGCTGGTTTACCTCACTCCTACAGGCAAAGCAGGAGTGGAAACAGCACTGGAGCCGCAGACAAGCAGAAGGTGACGGATCAAAACAGCTTGTCTGAGTCTGAGCAGCACCCAGTAGCTCTCGGGCTTGTTAGACTCCAGGAAGCGAAGGGGAAAAAAAAGTGTGGTAGCACTGCAAGCAAAGCAGATGGAGCACCATGCTGTTCTTTTCTTGTCTTTCTGTGTCTGTGGCTTTTGGTCGACTGCTTGCAGGATGAGCCTGCTCAGCTCAGGGAGGCAGGAATAAAGCAGATCTCTCAGAGGCACTGCAGGTCTGACCTGATACTCAGGGCTGCCTTGCAACACCAACCTGCTTTCAGCCCCCTCCACTGCAAGAGCTTTACTTGAGGAGTTCAGGTGAGACCTTCTGCTGTAGGTCTCTCTGCAGAAGGATATTTACTTTCTGCACAGAACTGAAATCCCTTTCATGAAGCGCCTAAAGTTAGATAGGATGAGTCTGGGCTCATAATTAAAGAAACTAAAGATAGCGGTTATCAGTGGTGATCTGGGATTGCGGCTTTTCTTTGTCTTTGCCACATCAGAGGTTTATCTTTCCGTTAGGGAAGGAAATGCCAAAAAAACACCATCCTGACAGAAGAAAGTCATCATATAGCTGAACCTCAGATCTGGGCTAATGGTTCCATCTTAGGTGATGAAAAGTGAAAGCTTCTCCACGATTTCTTTCATCTGGCATATAGTACCTTATCTAACATATGCACTTCCCGTTGAAGACCCAGATGGCAAACACCTCCCAAAGCGTGAAGCCAGCCTGTCCTTCCAGCCCTGAGGGCACACTGCCGTGGGCACCCTGTTTGCTCCATGACCCTGTGGCACTAAAAACTGTTTCTCTGCTGGTTGTTCTGTAGCTGTAAGTACCCACACCATCTCCCACACCTTTTTGGGTGCTATAAAAATATCCCATAACCATAAACCCAAATGTCCAATTCTTTTCTAACAATTTGTCCCAGACAGTTATAAATATTTCAACAAAGCAGAGATTAAACAAATGGATATCTGCTTAGCATTCTTGTGACTGCAGCCAGTAAATCTATTTCATCATTACAGTGTTACAAAAACAAATATCCTCTATGGTATTTGTAGTTGCCAAAAATAAACAGAAGAGAATGATACACTGCTTCTGTGAGACTTAACACCTAAGCTGTTTGTGGGAAGATAGCCCGAACAGGATGTGCTGATAAAGACTGATATACCTGTATGTACCAAAAATTGAACCTCAATCTGTATTTTCTCAAATATTCCATATAACAATATTTCTGATATATTATGCTTTCTCTTCTAAGCTTCAGAAAATAGCTTGAGCCATTCAGAGTTTGGTTCATCCCAAATTTCAAAATTAGCAATTAAAAGAGTAGAAAGCAAAGACAAATATAAGTAAACAGAAATATTAAATTGCAAACAGATAAAATATTTGACTGATTGCATTACTTCATTCCATAGTTAATGCAATAAAATTCTCTTTTTTGTACTCCTTTGTAGAAGCTACAATTTCAGTTGTGCAGTTCCAAAAATCATTTATATGTATTTTATCTAATCTGATCATTCTAATACACAACATGCACAAATAAAAGTAGATCACACGCCACTTGCCATAAAGCTTACACAAACAGTTTCCTTCCTTCATACCTATTCATAAATGCACATACACACACAATGTGTATGCACACATTTCCAGGGACGGCCAGGCAGGTACAGAGCTGCAACCACTGCACCTACTCAGGGTCCTGAAGTTTCTCACCCTCAAGTTGCCCACACTGCCAACAGGAGTCCAGGTTAAATACATACAAGGTGGTTTGTTTTCATAATTTCATCCTGGTCTTCCCCAGCATCAGCAGATGACTTTTTCCAATTTAAGTGTTCTTCTTCATAAACCATTAGCACACAAATCAACTGTGGAACTAAAATTTACATTTTTAAAGAAAACTAAATTTATGTCAAGCATTAACAGATAAATGTAGTGAATGGATACATTTCTCCAGCACATCTTTTTTTTTAAAGCATAATGGACATAATTTACTTCAGAGTGGAAAAAGAAGCACTAATAATACCATTAAGCAGTCTCTGCTTCTTAGTCTTAGTTGTTTCTAACCACAGATTACATCTTTCTCCTCCCTTCCTCTTCTCTGATGAGAAAGGGTCTTGCAAAAGAGTGATAGGACATGGTAGAGAATTAATGGGCTCAACCTAAAAGTAATGAAAATCTTGGTAACACAACACAAAGTTGAATAATGAGGCAAAACCCAATTCTCTGTTGTCTGCTGTTTGGATTTTTTCCTAGAGTGAAAATGTACTGCAAGGATTAGATAAACTGCAGCTGCTGCAAATTCAGCTGGAAAGCAATAACTAAATGAAAGGTTCTGCTCCGTCCCAAAAAGGTAGCAGAAACTATTCCAGGACACACAAGTGGCAGTCTCCTAAACCTTCTGCTTTACAGGTTAATAATTTATAACCTCCTGGGTTTAGCTACTTTTGGAAAACACTGGATTTAAATACTTTTTTTTTTTTCCACTATTGCACACAACGAACCACCCAGTGCTATTCTTGGTCTTCTTCAGCATCTGAGGCCAGAGCGGCACCGCAGCCCTGTGCCAGCGCTGTGGCGGCTGGTTGTGGGTGTGAAGAGCCGGGATCCCTGTCTGGCGCTCCGTGCCAGCAGCAGCCCTGACAAAACACCACTTTTATTGGCAAACCTTATTTCTCCTGCAAGGAGTAATTTTTCTGTAATGATAGAGGTTTTGCTGGGAGACACTGAGTTCTTTGTTAGTTTCACATCTCAGCGCTGCTCACAGAGCCACGGCCTCGGAGGGAAATGCGGCAGCGACGCTAATCAGGATATGCCTCTTCCCTGTGGGCTGGTTCTGAATGCTCCTTTCCCGATGGAGGTGAAGCTCTATATGAAATATGTGAGCAAAGCCTTCATTCCTGTGGTTATTAAAGATATTACACAGTCTTTCACAAGATGAAACATGCTCCGTGTCCTGATCAAATTCAGAGAGATGTAATTTATCTGCCATCTTCTTTTGACTGAATAAAATGTTCATGCCCTCCTGCCCACTGTTGAATGAGGCTGGTTTCCTCCTGATGATGACGGAGTCATACCTGTATATAATTTCATGTCTCCAGTCATTCTTCACAATGAAAAAAATATACACATAATTTTGAATCTCTGAGGTCTACTAATATGATTTTATTTTGCTTACTTCCATGAATAAATCTTTCAATACTGAGATATTTGGGGCAGAGGAAGTTACTTTTCTTAATTAAGTCATTTAGACTAAATATAAATCTGTAGCAATCTGTAAAAACATGTCATTATATTCCCAAAGAACAAACAGAAATCATAACAAGAAACTGCTGTATTTACCAGCAAGGCACAAGGGCAATATAAACTGTAAAAAAGCCACTCAAGGACTACCACGGTTTGGCTCTACCAAATTTTAAAAGCTAGTCCCCAGAGAAGAACACTGAGGAATAAAATGAATTTGTAAGAAAACAGCACACCCAGAGGTGAGGACAGTTTGGAACTGAGTCTCCTGTGTTTTCTGCACCCCTCTGTGACAGTTCTGCCATTTTCTGCAATCATTTCTTTCACAGTTTCTCTGACTCTTTAGCACCCCTGCTGAAGGTTCCCACACCAAATATTCTTTCTACGGGTGAGCCACTGCTGTATCATTTTGCTGCAGTTATGTGTCAATGACAATTGATACCACAAAAATTGTCTTCATTTTAAGTCCGTTAAAAATCCTCTTGATCTGGTATTATTTCCAATTTATTGCACAAATTCTAGGACTTGTGCAGAAATAACAATAACTTCAGCTGGAACTGAATGCCTCAGTTCTCCATTTTCCAAGTGGCAGACCCCTCCATGGACTCTTCCCTTGGTAAGTAATGTTTCTCCCAGAAAACAAAATCCAAGTCTGCTTAGAATTATTTTTGACTGGTGATGATAAGTGATTATTACGGTGTTGCCCTTATATCTAAAACAAGCAGTGACTTACACTGTACGTGCATCTATACAAGGATTGCATATAAAATATCCGGGAAAATGGGGCTTTAATTGGCCTATGCTGCGCACCAGCATATTTGAATTGAAAAACAAGGCCAAATACTTCACAGTTTCCCTTGCAAATATCTTAAACAGCTTGCTTCAATGGGTTTGCTTCCCTGGGGGAGAGGAAAGGAGCACAGCTATAGGGAATAATGGCTGAACAACCTCAGTTTCACAGACAATTCATCTGTTCTGTGAGACTTGATGGAAAAGGTCAACCATGAAAGCAGAGAGGAGTGAAAATTAATTAGGGTAAAATAAAGCTTGCAGAGATCCTCCACCGTGGGGGGAAGGAGCCATCATTAAACAAGTGCAGACTGTTATCATACAAGCCCAGGTTTCGTAGCCTGTGTCATGCCAGACCCAAATCCTGGAGCATGGAGATCCCTTCAGCTCTCTATCCTGGCTGCTTCTCAGATCTGCAGCAGCCTGGGGTGGACGCTCAAAGAGAAGAGCAGCACTTTTATTGGGTTTATTATTAAAGTAAACAAACAATCTAGGCTAAAGAATGCATATATATGGGAAGGGTGGAAAAGCTGAGCAGAAAGCGGAGATTTTACCAGTGAGAGAATGCTTTTGTCAGATGTGGATTTAAACTGGATCAAACAACTGGGAAGTTGAGTTCACAGGCTTGGTTGTAAGGGAGCAGTTACAGAATGGTAGGTAGAGTTTTGTAATCACTGTCACAAGGCTTAAGAGCTGGAAGGGAAAAGGAGGCAGCAGGGAGTGGATTTCTGGGATGTAGTCAATGGGTGACATTGTCCTTCTACTGCACGTGCCAGAGCAAACCTGTGCTCCTGCTCGCAGCTGAGGGCAAAATCCAAAGAAAACAGCAGGGTACCTAAAGTGCAACTCATGCACAATTTAGATGCCTACGTAGAGGACGGAGAGCCAAAAAAAACTTCACCTGACTTGTTTAGGCACCTGAGAGGCTGTCGGCACTGAAGATTTGCTTTAAATCTCTAAGCTCTGCTACCGTGTACCCAGAGGCAGCATCGCCTTGGCTGAGCTGCCTGAAAGTGATGGGGAGTCACACTCTGGGTGTCCCTTGGCTGCAGGTAACGTTCTATGGCCCCCTCCAGCAAAAGCTCAGCCCCTGCTGCCATGGCCTCACTGCCATCCCTGTGACACTGGGATCCACCTGCTGAGTGACCGTCCTGTGACAGAGGGACTGTGGTGCTGGTCGCTGCCTGACTGGAGGGAAGTATGGCTCACACCTCAACATCCCAGGCCCAGGAGCAGCAACATTAGAGAGGAGCTGGAGAGGGGTTTCCTGCTGCAGCCTGGGTCCACCAGAAACTTCATGTTTCAGACACACATCTGGGAGAAAGCAAGAAGAAGGGAACCTAGTTCTGCTGCATAGTTGCAGGATTAATCAGCTGAAAAGGGGAGACTCTTATGTCTCTGTCTCTAACACTGCCTGTGCTCTTAGTTCTGGAGAGCTATGGCACAAAAGAGAAGTAAAAATCTGACTTAGGTCTTCCACATTTTCTCAGTTTTCTTACAATAACCATATACAGAACAGAGAACTTCTCTACTCTTCATCTGTGGGTTTGGAGAGGTTTTGGCCATTAAAGTGGCCAAAACTGCAGTGCCTTTTTCCTGAATTCCACAGAGCGGTGAGATCTGGAAGCACAGCTCATAGGATGCCCCTCAGGGGAGCACAGCAGAGGAGCACCTACTTTATGAATTATAAATGGCCCCAGGCAGAAAAGCAGTTACCTGCGTGTTTAGTTCAGCCAAGAGGAAGGAACCTCCGGGCAAAAACTGTAACAGAAATTAAGGAAGCTAAAGAAGTTTTCTGGTGCAACTTAAAGTGTCTAATTTCTCAGAAAGGTGAAGAGGTTAGGTGGGCTGCTCTAGGTGGGATTGCACTCACAGTGAGGTGTAAGCCCCTATAACAATGCCAAATTCTTCCTGACCTCAATGTTATACAACTCCGTGCTTTTTGGATCTTGTCGTCTAAGACTTCTTCATTAAGATACAAAATTCTGAGGCAAGTGGAAAGTTTCTAGCATCTTAAAGGCATGACAGAGCCTGTTACTTCTCAACCATTATGCTTTGGAAAGTGTGAAGCAAGGAAAGCAAAGAAAGTTTAAAAAATTATCCAAGAAATGAAAAAATTCCATATAGTCAAACATGTCCTGGCTCCACCACTCAGCTCCCACCTCGTCAAGAGAAGGGGGATTCATGGAGTCAAGCGATATGGAAATATAGGAGAAAATGTAATTTTTTCCTGATGATTTCTTTTTAATTATTAGAGATGGAAAAGCTGCCTAACTTCACATATTAGCTCCAAAAGCTGACAAATTAGGAAGCAGTTCTTCCTTCTTGCTTTACACAGTGACCACGTCGACTGATTCGCTTTGCCTGTCCAAAACTGCAACCGCCGCCTGGTTTGTGCATTAGGCACCAGAGAAGCTCCGGTTTTCCCTGTTGGTATCGCAACAGAGGGCAGACTGCTCCCTGCCAGCCCAGCGCAGCAACACTCTGCTGCTGGTAAACCACAACACAGGTTTCAAGTGAAAAACCCAACCCTTTGCTCTGCGTCTTTGCTAAATGCAGGCTGCACAGACCTGCGTGGAGAGCAGGGCTGGCAGCACGGAGTGGGAGACGTCTGCAACACACTGGCACAGTTTTAGCACCGCTTACTAGTACCTTATCTATTATTTATTTACATATACACATATAAACAGACGTGTCTGGTAAGAGTAGTTGCCATAGAAATATGTAGTCAGGGCGGAAAAGACTACGCCCTAAAGTGGGCTGAACATGGCTGTTCAATTCTAAGGAATTGGCTATTCATGAAGTTATGGGAAAATGTACTTCACTCTTGGCTCAGTTTGTGCTATGACTGAAGCTTTTATTGACATAGTCTGAGTTCAGATACATCACTGAGTTTCCACACAGGTCACTCCCTTGATCAGCTAATTGATTTTAGATCTGTCCTTCGGTAATTATTTCTGAGAAAGCAGGGATATGGGGCAGGATCAGGATGCCAACAGCTGAGGAGGCAGCTGCCAAGGGCTGCTGCTGGCCCAGTGGCTGTGCTCCTCTGTCAAACTACGCCTCGGTGCTACCTGCATGGTCTCCCTGCTGCACAGGGAGGGAGAAGAGAGGTTGGCTGCTTCCATCTTCCTCTCTTTCTTCCAGCTGGTGATGTTCCTCACTTTCCCCACACATTAAAATTCCTTTTCTTTCCTCCAGCTGCTGTCAGAGGAAAAAGAAAAGGGAAAAATTGTAGCTCACGGGGCAGTGGCCAAGCCAGAGTTGAAGTGAAGACAGGAGAAGGTACCTGCACCCCAAGTTTCCTCTTTGGCCACCACTCCCTTGCTATAGGGCAGAAGGGCCCAAGAAACAGGTTACAGTCTCACTCTCTGCATACAGGACCACATCATCTTGGATGCAGGGAGGTCAGGGAATCAGTGTACAAGGGGAGACATTAATCTAATTTGAATTTTGTAATTTAACATCACCCCTAATCCCACTGGCCTTCCTCAGCTCCTCAGGTCCTCACGGGATGCTTCATCTCCCACAACACTCATTCGGTGTCCCAGAATTTATATTCTTGAGGAAAAAATTCAGTTTTGCCTTTGAGCCGGCTTCGGTATGGGACATGAAATATTTCATCAGAGAACAAAAAAAAAAAACAAACTGGATTTTTTTTATCTTTTTTTTAAAATTTTATAAATGATCCTGTGACTTATTATATAATAATGACAGTGTCTACAGTGGAGGAAGGGACTGTTTGATTCCGTAAATGACGGTTGTAGTTACCAAATATTTCCACTTCCCGTTGGTTTTTAGGTTTCTATGAAAGCCATTTATTGCCCTGTATATCCTTTTTAATATCTTATCCTCTAATTCTTCTCTACAGAATAAAAACAAATGGTTGAGGAGGCTCAATTTGTTGTAATATAAATTTTATTGGAGTAGTGTGTACATTATGATCCATTTTATTTCAATGTTATCAGTGCCAGCTATGTTTGGTTGTTAGTTTTACTCTGCAATATTTGCTTGATGTCGATAAGGTCTCATTTTGCCATCAAGCTGTACCATCCCAAGACATGTTGACTGTGCACCACCATCACCAAATACCCCCCATATACAACCCTATGGTTCACCGTACTCTCTGTAGAAAGAAAAAAAAAGGGTGATTTTTGTGGGGCCTCTAAGACATCTTTTCTGATTTTTCCCATCAAATGAAACAGGCTGCTGAGGCCAGCTACTTTCTTTCTATGAAAAAAAGATGCCACCATTTTTGAATCTTTTTCTTCAAACCACTATGTTGTAGTAGGTATTTTTTATCCATTGTGGTAAGACTTGCATCCTAGTCCTCTCCTCAGTTTTCCAGTGAGCAGCCAGCTTCCCACTTTGTCTCTGAGAGGGCATGCATCAGGCCGTTCTCCCTCTGCCCATGGACTCCTCAAACATTTTTCTGGACAAAGTGTTCAGTGTATCTCACATTCTTCAGCACTGTGACCTCTTAGCCAACCCTATACTAACCAATGTTTTTAATTCAATTCGAAACTAGAATACTCAGGGATTACATGGGTTTTGATGTGTGACCCAGTTTAATTGATTGTCAATTACTTCACATTGGTTAATATGCTTATAAATGAAAGTTGAAACAGTCCATAAATGCTCATTCCATGAGGTAAACATTTGTGAGTTATCTCAGAGCACAAGTGAAGGTAAACCACAAATGTCTGACTGCTGCAACACATCTTCTTGGAATGTTTAGATTAGCTTTTACCATTTCAAATGTCTTCACCAACTCTACTAGCTAATTGGCAAACAACTAATAAACACAAGTTACAACAGAGAGCAAATTCTAGTCTAGACATATCTGTAGTAGGAGACTGAGGTCAGACTGTTTTCAAGTTTTGAACAAGCTCAGAAGAGTTTCTCTGCTAAATGATACTAAAATAAATGTGTGTGTTGATTTGGGCATACTTATTTATATATTTATTTAAGAAACAATCAAATAAACAAAGAAATTAATGGGAAAATGCACCAGGAAGCTCACAGCCTGTACTTGTTGTCTGGGCTTTCAGGAATTTCATTTTTTAATAACCCCGCTACCCTTTTGAATGCGGTATGTTCAGGATGATGGGAAGGGTTACCCTTACAGATGCCTGGCTGGAATATAATGAAAGGCTCATGGGTCGAGATAAGGGCAGGGAGGGATCACTCACCAGTTACCATCACAGGCAAACACATTCGACTTGAGGAAATTAATTTAATGCCAAACAAATCAAAATGGGATAATGAGAAATAAAAACTAAATCCTAAAACGTGTTCTCCTCACACCTCTCTTCTTCCCAAGATCAGCTTCCTTCCCAATTTCTCTGCTGGGGGTACAGGGAATAGGGAATGTGATCAGTTCATTACACATCTCTGCTGCTCCTTCCTCCTCAGTGGGAAAACTCCTCACACTCCTCCCCTGCCCCAGTGTGAGGTTCCTCCCAAAGGAGTCCATGGACTTCTCCAACATGAGTCCTTCCCATGGACTGCTCCAGTGCAGGTCCCTTCCACAGGGCACAGCAGGCTGCTCCAGAGGCCTCGCTGTTCCTTACAGGGCGGCAAGTTGTCACAGCAAACCTGCTTCATTGTGAGCTCCTCTGTCCATGGGGTCACAGGTGCCAGCACGGGCTTCCTATGGGGCCACAACTTCCTTTGGGCACCCACCTGCTCCAGCATGGGGTCCTCCAGGGGCTGCAGGTGGATCTCTGCTCCCCCATGGACCTCCATGGGCTGCAGGGGCACAGCTGCCTCCCCATGTTCTGCACCACGGGCTGCAGAGGGATCTCTGCTACAGCACCTGGAGCACCTCCTGCCCCTCCTTCCTCACTGACCTTGGTGGCTTCAGGGCTGTTTCTCTCACATATCCTCACTCCTCTCTTTCACTGCAGTTGTTCCTGCACAATATTTTTCCCATTCTTAAAAACTTTATCCCAGAGGTTATCACCATGGCTGATGGGCTCGGCCATTGTATCTGTCTTGGAGCCAGCTGGCATTGGCTCTATCGGACATGGGGAAAGCTTCCAGTAGCTTCTCAGTGAAGCCCTTTGTGCTGGTTTCAGCTGGGGTAGAGTTAATTTTCTTCACAGAGTTTTGGGGCTGTGTTTTGTGCTGAACATAGGGTTGATACTATAGAGTTGTTTTTGTTGTTGCTGAGCAGGGCTTACACAGAGCCAAGGCCTTTTCTGCTTTTCACATGGCCATGCTGGCGAGGAAACTGGGGATGCCTGGGAGGTTGGGAGGAGACACAGCCAGGACAGGTGACCCAAACTGACCTAAGGGAAATTCCAGGCCATATGACATCATGCTCAGGATATAAAGTGAGGGGAAGAAGCAGGAAGAGAGGGACATTTGGAGTGATGGTGTTTGTCTTCTCGAGCCACCATTGCACGTGATGGGGCCCTGCTTTCTTGGAGATGGCTGATGCACCTGCCTGCCCCTGGGAAGCAGAGAATTATTTCCTTCTTTTACTTTACTTGTGTGCTCAGCTTTTGCTTTCCCTATTAAACTGCCTTTATCTCAGCCCACGCTCTACAAGTGTTCCGGATTTAACCCTTCCAATTCTCTTCCCTGTCCCACTGGTGGGAGAGTGAGTGAGCGGCTGCCTGGGGCTTGGCTGCCGGCTGGGGTTAAACCATGACACCCCTGTAGCCCCCCGGCTGCCCAGATCTCGTCGATCAATCCCAACGCAAGTCACTATCCAAAACGTCACTTTTCCCTCTTATTCAGGTGTGCAACTGCAACTGAGATAAATGCCTATAAGGACCAAAGATTCTGTGGGCTCTGACTCTCGTTCACCAGCAGACACCAGGCCATCATGAGAAACACAGGCAGCCAGCCCACTCTGTCTATTTGAAGCATGCAAGAACTGGAGACAGAGTCTTATGTGATAGCCAGGCATGTTCAGCTTCTTGCCTGCTGGAGGGATTTAAGCCCTTATGTCCTTGCAATATGCACTAGCATAGAGGTTATATGGGGGTCAAGACTGAAAGGTAGAAATTTGGGGGCGAGTGAGGAGAGGTAGCAGCAAGCTGGACACAGCTGTGTGGTCTTGGTGGAGAGCAGGGGGCCAGAGTGTTGGTCAGCACTCCGACCTCTGTCTACTTTATGCAGTGACTGCTTAATGATCACAATGAGCATGATTAATGCAAGCACAGTGCCAAGCTGCTCAGCTCTGTCAAGAGTAGAGCAGTTCTTACCATCTGGGGAGCTATAAAGTCAAAATCAAGGCAATCCTGGTGCTTCAAGTCCTTCAGTGTCTGGCAACACCGTTTCCAGACTTGGCCTTTCAGAAATACACCCCTACATTTTTGCCAATGTGCCCCTGAGGGATTGTGAAGGAGCTAGTCCTTGTCTTCTTGTATTCCCCCCAACTCTCCTGATCATTCTCTGTAGAGCAGTTCAGTTCTCTGTACGGAAGAAACCACTTGAATAGCATTATCAGACGGGTTCCTATTTCAGCACATATTCAAAGCTCACTTGTGAGTTTTTAGTTAGTTTGTTTGTTCACTTGTTTTGGCTCAGACTTCTGAATGTGATTGATAATGAGCTTTTTTTCCCTACCACATTCCTCTGTCTTCTCCGACATTTCCACAACTGATTACTCATACGTAGGTATAAGCCAGATAGTTTAGAAAAAACACTTGTCATCATCTGTGTTAAGCAACATAACATCATATTATGACAACCATTAGCTCTCTGACTCAAGGTTTTTGCACTGATCAAGTATCCTTTTAAATAAGTGTACATGAGACAGTACTTAAGTGACTGAAATAGATCCTTACTGTTGCCATTCCTTTACCAGGGTGTGATAATAGGAAAAGAGAGATCCAACAGTTCGTCACATTTTACATTTGATTTGCCTCATACCACGTCTCCTTGCAGTTCTGAACATCACGTACAGAAATCAGATCTGTTGATAGCTCAGTACCTAGGGATTGATTTCTCTGGTATCAAGGCTGGGCTATTATTAGCTAAGTTTCTGAACGTCACTGCTAACAAGATAGAGCTTGCTGCATCACAACAGAGATCCCATCTTTCATCCCTTGTTCTTTCCTTTGATAATAGTCCCAGCCTCCGAGCTTCTACAGATTATAATCTGAATCATTTCAGGCCTGAGATTTATGTTCATTTGACTCTGAATATTTTCTTCCTTAGGAAGCCTTCAACTCCTCCAGTCCCACTGGAAGATAATCTGCATCTCATGAGGGTTTGTAAGTTTATGCAGAGTATCATCAACACTCTCCGAGGACAGGAGCCCCAGCATGCTCAGTTCTGAGAGACCTCTGCTGCTGGCCAGATTTCCACAGTCTTCCTCATATAGAGGATTGCCTTCCGAAGACTCATTAGTAAATGTGCTGGTTTTGGTTGGGAGGGAGCTAATTTTCTTCACAGTAGCAGATATGGGGCTGTGTTTTGGATTGGTGGTGGAAATAATGTTGATAACATGGAGATATTTTCATTATTGCTGGGCAGCGCTCACACAGAGCCAAGGCCTTTGCTGCCTCTCATCCCACCCAGCCACTGAGGAGGCTGGGAGTGCACAAGCAGCTGGGAGGGGACACAGCTGGGACAGCTGATCCCAGCTGACCCAAGGGATATTCCCTAACATGTCATGCTCACATTCCCTTCATGCTCAGCACATGAAGCTCAGAGTGATGGTGTTTGTCTTCCCAAGTCACTGTTACGTGTGACGGTGCCCTGCCTTACTGAGGGCTGCTGAACACCTGCCCATGGGAAGAGGGGAATGAATTCCTGTTTTGCTTTGCATGTGTGCACAGCTTTTGCTTTACCTACTAAACTGTCTTTATCTCAACACACGAGTTTTGTCCCTTTTACCGTTTCCATTCTCTCCCCCATCCCACCGGGGAGGAGTGAGTGAGTGGCTGTGCCGTGCTTAGTTTCCTGGTGAAGTTAAACCATGATGGTAAACTACAACCCTTGCTTTCCTGTTTGAAAGACAAGTATAATGGCACTGTCCTGTGTAATATAACTCCCATCAGGAAGAATACAACATAATCATTTCTGAAAATGATCTCAAGTCCTGATGAGAGCTTTTGAACGTGACGTGTGCATTCAGCCAATGTTTCAATTTCAAACTTTATTACTCCAGTTTCTCAGTATCTCAGAGCCTTTCATATGCTTGTTTTGTACCTCTGAAGAACAGAACTACTTTTATACTTCATTTGTACTAGCACATAAAGCTCGGACAGACCAGGAGGTTCCACACAGCAAAAGAAACAAGGTGGTGTGATTTGTGATGGTATTTAACAGGCTAGGACAGGTGAAAAGTGCAGTTTCTCTACAGGCTTAATATCTAGAGAACAGGCTTTCCAGAGCCATTGGACATTTCCCTGGGCATTAGGTTTTGCTGTAACATTGTTACTAAGGCAGCACAGTGGCAGGAGAACAGCTGTGGTTGTGACACTTCCCTATGACTGTGTAGGCCAAAGCACTTTCAAAATATATTAAATAATGCTTGCCATATTTTTTTTGCTAGATCTAACTGACTTCTGTGTCTAAGTCTCATTGTCAAGCCAGATGGAGTTATGTGCCTGGTCCTTAAAAGCCTGCAGTTGTGTGAACTTTGGGAAGCCAGGAAGACACAGGAATGAGCAGGCATCCCAAAGGTAAGCCTACATGGCACAGCTTATCAGCTTGACTAAGTAATCAGTCCAGACATAGTCCAAGCATTTTATCCAGGTGCTGGACATAACTGAAATCCTTCCAACTTCCTGCAGGCTTCGTTAGCTAACACCAGCATCAAGACCCCAAACCAGCTGGCTTGATGCAGCTCAAATAGCTGTGCTCTGTGCTCTCCCCAGCATGAGCAGACGATGCCAGTGTCCCACACGCCAAACTTTCCTAAGCATTGGCAGGACAAGGCAGGGCCCTGCAGAAGTAGCTAAACTAGCTGTGCTGTCAGAAGTGGAACAGCTAAATTTGTAAGGCTATTACGGGTACTGGTATGCCCTCATCCCTCCACTGGCCCGTGTCTAATGCTGTGAAGATATTCCAAGGACTCCACAGTTGCTAAACCACTAAGACTTGCAGTCATCTTGTTACTGTAGGGAGCAACTCCTACATTCCTGAAAAAATTAGGAATTGATTAAGTTAAGGATGCAATTCCGTTAATATACATAGGTGTCACATCCCAGCATTTGAGATACTCCGAAGTAGACACTGGACCTCCAGAAAGAAGGCTATGGGACTCAGACATGACAACTTCACATGTACAGCTTGGATACCCTGCAGTCTTTCAAAGGGCATTACATTTAGAGAGCTGAATCACCCTACAGATGATCATGGCTAAGAAAGGAAAATGTGTGTAGACACTCACTCTGAGTCCCACACTGATGCTCTTTTGGCTGCACCAGACTTCCCCAAAGGCTTGATTAGGCCACCTCCCAAGCCTCTGAGCTTCCTGGATGATTCACGTTGGACCATGAGACTGGGAACGAACAACAGATCACGTGATGGAAACACTTCTGCATATGCAGTCATGGCATGCCCTCACATGCATGCGCTCATGAGTCGAGGGAGTGGCTGTGCCTTTGACTCTGCTGGAAGATGGAGTTTCCCTGCAAAGACCCTGCGAGCTTTATCTGGTTGTCATTGCAACGTCATATTTCGCCTCCTCTCGCTTGGCACCTCCCACCCAAGAAACTGGTCAGCAGATCAGGCCAACTCGTTGCACCTGCACAAGTCTCGAGCCAGAAGGGAGACCCCGGCGCTGTGGTGAGTGTATGAATGCTGTCAGGCAGAGCAGGAGCGAGTCTCTGGTGTAACAGAGAGGTGTGATCCTATCTATTGCACGAGTTCTTATCGGCCCAGCCTCTACTGAGCAAATTCTTAAACACTGAGAATCTGAGATTAAATGTGCAATTAATTAGCAGAAATGTCCATGTAAACCTAAACTTTTTGACTGCTTTCTCCTACTCATAGAAAAATGTTTGCTTCCAAAAATGGGGTTTAATTGCACGTCAAGCATAATTCAACCCTGACCCCACAGATCATACTGCATTCTTGCCCAGCAAGAACCTGAGAGCCCTTCCCTTCTAAGAGGAGTGATTCAGGTTTATAGAAACTAATTATTTAATTATCCAACTGAAGGTTAACATGGCAACACGGTAGCAGGAATGGCAGTTGCTGTGCACATCCCTTTCCCTTGCCATGTTGTTAATTTCTGTAGGCGTTACGAATGAGCTCCATAAAAGAAAAACAGGCACAATTATGATACAAACATTCTCCCTTTGTGGCTGTCCATCACTATCCTCCTCTTGCTACTGCTGGACTGAGAAGGATTTATACCCTGTATTTACATAGCGATATACTTTATCACTATCACTTTTGAAAATAGAAAGTGACTGTGATGATTCATACTGTGCATTTTAGCAGTAACACTGCAGTAGAAGTTGCTAGATTGTCAAGCTGTCTTCAAGAAGAAATTGTCACTTTGGCTGATTGCTTAGCCACTAAAACAAGTATCGCTTTGAAAGTTTTCAGGCCAACACAGAATGGGAGCCTTGCATCCATGGATGGTATTTATGTTTGATAACATTCATTTCAGCTACAGTACCTCCCTGCATGGGGGGAGCGATCTCATTAACATTGACTTTGACTTTCTCCACCAAATGAATGACTACTCATTCTTTGAGGACAAAATTCACATTACCCTGGGCAGAGACTAATTAAATTGAATTCCTGCAAGTGTCTGTATATGGAAGAGAAAAGGGATGCAGTTTTCATTGCTCTCCTCCCTGTTCCTGAATATAATCTGGATTCAACCTTGTTTAGTTTCTGTGCATTACTGCACTGGTGATCATGTCACAGGAGGAAAATTAGGGAGCTTTTTGAAAGTATTTTACAATACACATATATACTTGCTAGTCTTTTGCACTTCAAGAACCTACAGATACAAAAGCTACTTGAAGGAATGGCATCTTCTACGCACTCTCGTGAATAAATGCTGTTGGACATAGGTGACTTGGCAACACTTGTCAGAACTAGTGGGAGCCGTAAGGGTGTGGCAAGTCACACTGGGACTGGGAAGGGCAAGGATGCTCCATTTTGATAAGCTAGTTCCCCCAGAATATAGCTCAAAGCATACTGAGAAGCAAAATGGGAAGCTTTTCTTTTATTGAATACTAAAGTAGTGCTAGACAAAAGTCCGGGGACAAAACAAAGTTTTGCAAAAAAAGAGTCATTTCCTGAAACTAAATGATCTAAAAGTTTCAGAAGATCAAAGCTGGACCTGAAGTCACCTGAAAGCCAGCAAGCAGGTCTGGGAACCCACAACTACAAAACCTATGGCTCTGAGGCAACCAACCATGCCGGCCTTTCCAAAGACTAGTGGAGTTGTAAAAACTCTCAAAAGCCCAGTTCTAGCTTGTTCTCATGGAGCATCCACAATAGCAGGACTTATGGCCTAAAAGCCCTGATACAGGTTCTCAAGGGCCATTATTCCAGGATAATCATGCCGTGCTGGCAGAAACCAGAAACTGGTGTTCCCTGGTACTTATAGCTTTTGGTGTGGAGCAGAACCTAGAAACATCAGGCCTCTGCAAGGACTCATCTTTCAGTTGATCTTGCAAGAGACGCTGGAGTACATCTGCTGAGCGCTTGGACCTCAGACAGTACCCAAAACGCACACCCTGACAGGCCCCTATGTTTAAATCCGCTCCTGTTCAGGGAGCGGAGACTCAGGCTTCCAGGAGAGGAGGCTGTGTCTCCAGAGCCATCAGCTGGGACTCTCAGGCTCGAAGCTACTGAGCCAAGAGCCTGCTGAGTTACCCTCTTCCTCAGTCCATTGCCACATGCAAATATCTCAGCCTGCAAAGCTCCTTCTGGTGGCAGGTCAGGGATCGAAGGCACAGGCAGCATACATAACACAGAGTGAAGTCAGTGCATAATGAGTTCAATTCACACACAATCAGCAGCCTTTTGAAAACAACAGGCTAATTACACTGAAGAAACAGAGGAGATTATAGAACAGGAAAGGAACTAAGAGTAAAACCACTGTACATACAAAATGAAACCACAGTTCCAAATAATATTTAACCATCCAAACCTCTTTCTAAAATAAATCTTTCCAGCTCTCACACAGACTAAGATCACACTGGGTGTCTTTCCAAGTTTTTTGGGGAATTTCCAGTGCCTACCCTTTATTCTTTTAGATAAGTTCAACTCAGGACTCGAGAGCATGTGGGCTAAAACCTGGGAGATGCTGGGCACTTGCATCTCTCACTGAATAGCCTTTTATCAGCCTATTTAGGTTATCCCAGTTTAACCCTATAATCCCTTCCAGCAATTCAATGACTCAGATTAACTAGACACTTGGCCAGTGTCGAGCTCCAGGCTGAAGGTTGGAGAGAGGCTAGTCCCCAGACAAATGATGCATGGAATTTGTATCTGTGGGTTGCCATGCCAACGTTGCGCACAGATTGCTCAAGATCCAGCGGGACTTGGCAGGGACCTTTTGCTTCCCAGAGACCCACTGACAGGTAATATTACTGAGTTTCTGTCCCATTGAAATGCTCAGTACAAGCATCTAATTCATTTCCATCTGACTTTGCATAGCAAAAAGAGAAGTGGGAGGGAGCGGCAGGGCAGTGAGGGACCTTCCTGTTCCCAGCACAATGTGGGATTCACTTGCTGTGTGGGGCAGTTTTATCTTTTCTCTGAGCATGCAGAACAGGACTGCTCTGAATAGGCTCAGGCAGTCAAAGGCATCTGAGGATATTTCATAACTGGCAGTTGCTGACAGTGTATTCCCACAGCACGCCCCGACTGAGAGCTGGGGGTACTAACCCACGATACGGAGGGTGGATACAAATATTTTTTTAAAAGACAGAAATCCAGCAGTGGGTTGGATATGGGTGCTCAGCTTCCCTTTGCACAGGTGGAACATCTGTACATGGGACCAAGCAGCATCAGCCCCGGCACTCGATCCACAGCTCACGGAGGAACACAGAAAGGGCAGCAGAGATGTCAGTAGCCGTTGACTTAGCTCAAAAAGTCAGATTCCCTCCTCCCCTAGAGAACATTTAAAGCGTCCAGTATCCATGTCCTTGGTAGAGCTGGCTGAGCAAACTGTTATGAATAAATTATGTAAACACATTAGCACCCCGCCTTCTGCTCACAAATCATTTAGGGACCTCTCTTCTCCTCTATCAGCCTTACTGTTCTTGAGGAATTTATGCCAGAGAGTTTCTGTGTCAAATTTCTGCCTTTAGGCTGTTTCCAAACTGCTCGTCTTCCCTCGGCCCCTTCCCCCTTTGCTGCTTGTTATTCAGTGGGTGTAAGGTTCTCCAAAGTCACATGAGACACTGTTTCCTCCTCTCTAACTTTCCTGGCTGGGAAATAATAAATGGCTGAGCGGCAGAGACACATTCCCTTGTGATGCTTAGAGATAAATCATTGTGTTAAACCCGGTGCTTTCTTCGGGGAGACCAGTATTTCAGATGGGGCTTGGGATTCCACTGCATGGCCCAGTGCCTAACAGTTAAGGGCTCCAACACTCGGTGTTGCAACACCTAGGTCCTTCTGTTGACTTAATGCCTGTATCTCTGCCCAGAGCAAAATACGTTGGATAAGATAAAAACAATCCAAATAAACAAGGAAGCATTGGCATCACTCACTGGAATAAAGAGCAAAACAAGACAACTCTGGGTGTTATGTCTCCTGGCTGACATTTTTTTAGTCATGTACAAGACCAAAGTCTTTTTTTGCTGGCCAAAATGAGGGCACTTGTTGTCACACATCACTCTAGCCTTATCTAACTGCAGACTGCCACCGAAAGAATCCCAGTGAATTTATCTCCATCTGGATTTAGGTTTCTGCTCTTTTCTTCACACTGGACGAAGTGCCCATGGAGGTACTGGGTGAGATTAGCCAAATCCCTAGGCCAGGTCAATCCTGTTTCTGTGGGCTACCATTTGGCTGGATCACTGGAGTGCGCCGACTGCCTGTTTGCAGCCTTGAAACCCAACACCAGCCACAGTTGGTGGGACCATGGTTGGTGGCCTGAGAGTGAGGAAAGTGAGACTGAGGAGGGACAGAGCTGGACTGACTCGCTCTGTGGGGTGTAGGGAGATGCACTGCCTGTGCTTGGCACCCACTGTTAGGTGGCTAACATTAGCTACTAGCCACTCGTGATCGCACAGGCTTCTGCAAAGGTTGCCTGCTGTCTCTGCAGTGCAGCAAGAGCAGGAGCAGTCTCCTCCACCTCCTCAGCCCAATCATGATGCCAGTCTGTGGGGCCAGAACCACAGAGATGATTAGAAATTATCCTGCCAATGTTAACACCAACGTCCTCTCCCCATCCTCTGGATGAGGAGGACCCCGGGCTGAGGCTCAGGACAGAGAGCTGCAGGGACATCCTGCATCCACAGCCATCTTTTGCCAGCAATGGCTTTTTGAATGAAAGAAAGTGGGAATTTACCAAAAGAAGTGAATGCACTTAGACTAACCATATGCTTAACTTACACATGGATTTATGCATCAACAAGTTTAATATCACAGACAGCATCTTCATAGTTCATATTTGTGCCAAGTACAGAGATTGTTTATGGTAAATATGTACCAGTCTGAACCCAGAATTTTTTTAAAACCAATTCATTATCACAGAAACAAAGAAAATAGGAATAATTCATCAATCTGTCTAAGACAAGACTAGCTCTACCTGCAGCATTCCTGGCAGGTATTTCATAAGTCTGGTCTTAATGGCCCCCATCAGAGGGATGCTACTGTTTCTGAAAGAATCTATTACAGAAAAAAAGACTTTTCAAAAAGTCAACTTAAATCTTTGTTAAACATATAACTTATTGTATTGACCGCAATGACTAGAGACACAAAGGTTTATTACCATCTCATTGAAGGAGCATTTTATTTATTTGAAGCCTGGCAGGCACAAGTCTCACCAGCCTTCTCTGCATAAATGAAGCAGACATATTTCTCGACCCCTACCCCTGCAGAGCATGTTTTCTAGACCTCTGACCAGGCTCATTTCTCTCCCCTGGACTTTCTACAATTTTTCTTGAAGTCTGGTACCCAAAACTGGAATTGGCTCCCTACTGGAGACTTTACCAATGGAAGGATTACCTCACATGTCTTTTGTACGATTCTGCTGTTTATATATCCCAGAATAATATTTGCTTCTTTCACAACAGGATGCCATTACTGACTCATGCTGAGCTTATGATCCACTACAATTCCCAGATCTTTGCCACCTCTCCTCTCATTTACCGTTAAGTATTCCGGGAGGCATTTAGCCCTATCTAGGTGTCAGTTTATATTCAGGGCTATCCGGCTCCTTTTAGAGCATTTCTTCAGTTCCTCAGGCCTTTCCCTCAAGATGCTTGCGATTTGTCAGTGCTTAGAGTCAAACCCAGATTTAAAATATGTGCTCTTTAGTCCATCAGCCAAGTCACTGTAATGATAATAGTGGATCTGGACCCTGGGACAGCCCCTCACAGAGCCTTACCTGCTAAATCCGATCAGCGCGATACTGAACTGCTGAGAGCAGACCCTTGGCTGTCATTCTCCAATAAATACTGTGGCTATTTTGCAGCAGCTTTGTCAAAAGTCAGTGGTCCTGAAGCCGTGACTTTTGGGCAGCAGAGCTTCAAACCAAAGCTGACATGGAAAGCGATGCAGCATGTTTTCCAGTATTATTGTTCATTGAGCCCAACCAAGTTAGAGGCCCGTGATTCAGACCACAATTCCCTGGGTGCTTATGAAAATGCCATTTGAAGCGGTGCAAAAACCTTACTGAATTCTTGCCTATCCACATGACTTGTTACCCCGTCATAGGAAAAACAAACAAAGGAACAGGCTGGTTTGATATGATCTGGTCGTGACAAATCACACTGATCATTACTTATCGCTCTGCTCTCTTGAACATCGTTTGAACCCTTGTCCGATGATCTTTCTGGGAAATGAAAGTCAGGTCAACTGGGATTCTGTGTCCTCTTTTTTTTCCCCTTTTTTTTTAATAGGCACTCTTTCAGCCTTTTTCTAGCCTAGCATCATCCAAATTCTCAAAGATAATTACCATGGCCTTCAGGATTGTTCAGCCAGTTCCCTAAGTAACCTAGGGTGAATTACAGCCCTGAATGATCCGAGAAAATCTAATTTATCTAAGCAGTTTCTAAACATTTCTTTTTCTATTCTTGCCTGAGTTCTTACCCTTTTGTGGCTGGTGTTAACTGTGTCAGCCATCTGATTACAGTCAGGCTTTTTAATGAAGACTGAAGCAATAAAAGGCATTAAACACTTTGGCTTTCTTGGCATGTTTTGTTATTAGCTTTCCTGTCCCATTTATTAGCTGGCCAATGCTTTCTCTGGTCCTCCTCTTACTGCCAAGGAAGTTATACAGTGTTTTCATTTTATCCTTTATATCTCTGCATCTTATTTTTTGCGTTGGCCTTTCTTATTTCCTCTAAATACTTGTGCTATTCTTTTATGCTCACTTTTAGCTTCTTGACCTGGATTTCACTTTCTGTATGTTTCTTTTGCACTTTTACAGTTGCTAAAGGATTACTGACTTGGCCAGACTGGTCTGTTTCTAGAAATGGTATCTTTTCCTTCCACTGAGTGAATTTGGAGGACAGGTTTACTTTCTTTAAAAAATACTGATTCTTCTGTTCCATTCTTTTTTCTCTTGATCCTCATTGTTCATATCTATCAATTTTACGAGTGTGCTCAGACTTGCTTAGCACTTTTTCTCTGATTAGATCACAAAGATTATGAATTCTCCCCTAAAGGAGGCTATTGTCTAAAAGAAAAACGTAGATGTCTGGGACATCCTTTAATAAGGATTGGCATACGACTTTTCAGGAATCCAAATGGCATGAGCACAGTCTTCAGTCTTGAGCTAGTAATATATAATTCACTGACAAAAGAATGGGCCAAAAAAAGATGGTTCAGAGAACTTCAATAACGATGTAAATGAAGCAGTTAATGATCTTATTAGATCTAAATGCTGGACTAAGGTTAGATATGCCTGATGGATTTGCTAATGATAATGATTTGGCTGATGCCTATACATACAACCCTAATGAAGATCTATTGCTTTCTGGCTTTCCCAGTTTTATTTAGTGAGGTTAAGAAAGCATTACTTCAAATGAGTTTGAATAAAAGTGCAGTGGCAAGCAACCTTGACCACAAATTATTTAAAATAATTGCTTCATTCACGCTAAAATTAGAAACAGATTTATGTCACGTCTTTCTTCATTGCAAAACACTGTAGTGTCACTGTACATGATGACATTTTCCACTGAGGCAGCATAAAAGCAAATGCTTTCTGTTCCCCAGCTATCCAAAAGCTTGGTGCAGACTCTGGTTTCAACTTTATCAATAGAGTTTTGATTTAGCAGAGTGAAGACTTTAAAGCATTCTGCCACTCGGCCTGGGGTAAAAATGTAAGAGGAACTCTTTGTTTAGGAAATTTAGGGTGATTTCAGGCATCTGGGACAGGCAGTTGCATGTGATGTGGACAGGCAGCCCCTCACCACATTCCTTTAGATATCACCTGAAAAAGGCACTTTCAATTGGCAATTTAAATATTGGGTAGGTCAACTCTCCCTTATGGGTAAAGAAGGAGGCAAAGGTTCCTAACTTGCCTAAAGCATCTGCAGCAAAGGTCTCCAACGTGCCCTTCCTGGAGGCGGGAGTTGCAGCTGTGTTGCATTGTGAAAATCAGTCCTATTCCTTGGCATCATCCAGCTCTGGAGAAACTGATGATGACTGGATAAACACCAACCTTGAGAAATGAGATCTGCAGTCTGACTGATATATCTGTAAAAGACACAAGCAAAGATTTACTGGATGTCCTCTTGCACTGCTGAACATAAATAAAGGAGACAGCTGAGAAGGGAAGAGGAGGAGCTGTGAGGTGACATATCTGAGATCAAGCACATAATCAGGTGTCACAGGGAGGAGATATAGGCTCCTGAGTCTTGATTTCCTAGGCCACACTGGATTCCCTGCTATGGACCTGTGCCTGTTCAAGTATGTAGGATTAATATAGACAGTAGAGCCTTTTCCTGTGTATTTATCTAAAAATAACCAGAGCTGTGTGCTCAGGGATAATGACTGTCTGGTGAAACCTGTAACAAGTGCTAGCACTGCTTGAGGCTTTTTAAACTTTGAAAAATAGTAAGTCACCGTTTTTCCCCCTGCTGAAAAAAGAAGGCCAAGATAGACCAGCTACAGCATAATAGGCCAAATTATTTTTGTCTATTGGTTTGGCTGTGAGTTGTTTGCGTGTGTGTATCTGTGTTTGTGTGTGTCTGGGTGTGCTTGTGTGTATGTGCCCGTATGTTGTTAGTTTTCAATACCTTTGTAGACAATGACAGTGAAAGCTTGTCAAGTCGGTCTATTCATGCTGCGTAGCTAACAGGGAGGAATGATTTCCTTATCACAAGCTAAATGACAAAACCTCTCAGAATTTATTAACGTTGACAGGAATGCAAGAGTCCTCACAATACCCTTCTACTGAAAAGTCAGCAACATTTGCATCATTTTGTATTAATCTAAAGAGATTTAGACCACTGCAATGTTTCATTTTCACTTTGTATTAAAATAAACATCTATTTGTGATCAGCATCATTATAGGGAGACAAGGGGGCTATTTCTGCAAACAGGAATTACCCTTCTCTCTGAGTTTGGTGGCTGTGATGAGGCCACAGTCCTGCAGTCTCAAAGCTCAGGGAGCTGACAGGCATCCACGCTAGTACCTAACTCAGCATATTCTGTGGTTCTGTGATCTTTCTACCCCACTGACAGAGGCTGCACAAGCCAGCTCAGAAACAGAGCTGATTCTGCCCAGGAAATCAAACCCATCCGCACCTTATTGTGCAACTGAACAATGTGTTATTCATTGCGTTCAGAAATATCACATGTGAACATCCTAAACCTCCATGGTGCAACAGGGGAATGAATGGTGCTGAGATGCTGCTCGGTTCCCACCAAGGTGAATGAGAGTAGAGGATATTCAGCACATCCTAGGAAGACATCCAACACCTTGGAGATTTTATCTGAAGCTTGATATGCACTAGAAAGTCTTTTTGACGGAGTGCACTATGGGCAGACGCAAGCCTGCTCTGCTGGTATTTGGAGCCAAGAAAGCTGCGTGACCATGTTAGTGCAGAACCAGCCAGTGCTGGTAAACTCTGCTGAGTCTGGGTGTGTTATTTCAGGCTTGGCACACTGCTGCCATCATCACCTGCTTTTTTCTTCAGCTCAAAGGAGATTCACCAGGGAGCTTCAGTCTGCACAGAGCAGCAGCAAGGGCAAGCTCACATCAGCAGGTCTAATTTTTCTTCCAGGCTTTGTATATGACGACATACTTCTAGCTTGCAAAGCTTGAAAAAAAACCCAGAAACATGCACTAACCCCTTGTTCCTGCCTGGAAGAAACAAGGAATGTCAATCCTTACACCCGCCAGGATTAGCGATTGGGCAAACCCTACTGCTACAGACAAAAACCTCTTCACACGCTTGTGCTGTTCACACATTAGTGAATTGTAGGGGGACAAGACATCACAGCCTGTGTGTACCTGTGGTCATCAGCGCTGAGGCACTGTGAGCCACTTCTGCTTCATCTTTCCTACAACTGTTGCTCAGCAAATACCTGTTCCCCCAGTGCTGTGTGCCGCCTGCTGTAGCCACCATTTCAAAGCCTGCTCACTGAGATGAAACTGATCACTGGCTCCACTTCCCCTGTATGTTTTTAAAAACATATTTTGTACTGGAAAAAATTCTTTTCCTCACAGGTTCCATACATGAACAGGTACATTTAGCTTACCCCAAAGAGACAATGCCTTAAACCCTTGTTTCTGCCTGGAGTCAGCAAAAAGCACCATTTTTACAGCCTCAGTGTTTAGGGAGTGGGTGAATCCCACTGCCCTGGACCTGCAGGAATAAATCCTTACTGGGAACCAGGAGGAAGCGTGAACTTCAGAAGCGTGAAGCAAGGTGAAACCAGGTCCAGGTATTTCTATCAGAGTTACACTGGGGAGATTTAGTGGAATGAGTAAATCCACCAGTCATGCGTCCTCATCACAAGAAATCCCTCTTGGCTAAGACCCACCCCAGGGAGCCTACAGGCCCTACAGAGGAGAAAGCACCCTCCTGGGGTAAAAAGTGGCAACACAGACACTTTAGCTAGGATGGGCTCAGGCAGAAGGGTCATATTGCTCTCAGAACCAGTGTGAGGAGAGTAATAGGGAAAAAGACAGACAAAAGTATTTTTATTCCCTTTCTAACATTAGATTTTCCTCATTCAGCAATGTCACAGGATTATCTATTTGAAAGTAGAGTCCTTTCCTACACAGGTGGTGCAAAGACCTGCTAACGCCATCTCAAAAAATTTTATCAAGTGTGTGCCTCTGAGTACCTGCCTCTGTGAATCACATTATCACTCATCAGCCTGGGGTCTGTCAGTGCCTCTGTCGCACAGCTGATGTACTCAGAGATTTTTCAAGGGGGAAAATTGGAGCACGTGTCCTCACAACTGCTCATACCTACACATACTCTAGGAAATCAATCATCCCAAGCTTCTCCAGTATTTCTGCCATGGTTTTCAGAGCCCCAGCTCTCCCCAGGAGGCAAGGACTTGGACTGCTGTAGGACTTCCCAACCTCATATGGTTTGCACAAACTAGCAACAGTCAATGGAGTCAGTATTTCCATAGCAGAGCAACACCAGCTTCTGGGATAACCGCATCTGGTCCCACGCTTGTGGCAGTGGCAGTGGTGTATGTTTCCAGAAAAGCTGCTTTCATCCGTGTATCATAATACATGTGTCTCCATGGCAGGGCAGATGTTTTTCCCACTTTCTTTTGCAATCCTAGTTATCCAGACTAACAGACCTGCACAGCACATTTCCTTCCTTTCTCAGCATATGGGCTCCCCTCTAGGAGAGGGACGGTGCCTTGCAAGACCCCATTGCAACACACATGCCACCAGAGAGTGCAGCTGCACCCAGGCCTGGCAGGTCAGATGTGCTCTGGACTGTTCCGTGCCATTTCCATGAGCCTAGAAGCAATGGCAACTGGGACGTCTCAGTCACATCCAGTTTTGAACACTAAAGAGACAAACGGGCAGAGAGAATTACACAATGGCAGGGTTGTCCCTAAGCACTCACAAACCCCTCATGCAACAGCACCTCCCATAAAGCAGTATGCTATATCCCAGAGTGTAATCCCCCCACTGTTGCCATGAAAGTCGCTGGGATAAGTGCATGTATTGTAGTACTTCTTCAGTTAATTTGCCCAGGGTAAAGATGCACAGTGTTGTCACCAATGCATCTTGACCACTCAGTGCTAAAGGCAGTGACACATTTTGTGAGAACGCACTAAAATATAAATGTGTTTGAATTATCCAGATTACATCTCGCTATCTTGAACCTTTGGGAAGCCTTGGTGCATCTCTCCAGAATTTTTTAAGCTGAAAGAGCTTCCCAAACTCTTTTGTATTAGCTCAGTCCTGGAGACAGGGGCAGACTGCCCCGAGGCTGTTCCATCTATGTGGCTAGAAAGGACCAGCAGCCATCTACCATCATGAGGGTATTCTCAGAGTACAGCATGGACAGTCCATGCTCCCTGCATCTGGGGCAGCGGGAGCCAGCAGTGGGGAAGGTATGTCTGGAAAACAGAAGGGGTTTATATGGCACAACACAGCACTAAGCAGGCAGCCAAAGGAGCTCAGGCTCTTACAAACTTAAACAAATACCAGCAGCGGATAACTTCAGAGAGAAATCTCTTATTCTTTTGAAAAAACCCTAGCAACTTGTTTTAATTGTAAAGAAATAATCAGAGGGAATGAGTTTGAGCGAGTTAGTCTATTAATCATTTATTGTGTTATTTTTATATGGTATTGTGCTGCTGCTATGATATGTTAAATATTGCAGCTTGATGTGTGGTCCCCAGGCCCAAGGAGTCCTATAAATTAGATGGATTTTTCTAAAGTTCTCTCAGTGAGAAAAGTTCCAGAAAAAGTGAGAATAGCTACATATTGTTCTATCTCCTTAGATGCAAAATAACCCCAGTTGACTGTGTATTATCCTGGCTGCACAATATTTTCATGGGAATTGTATCCACAAATATTCCTTCTTTTTTATGGGATTTTGAACAGGATAACTAAATGGCTATTGGGAGGTACAGCATCCAAATAATAGGAAATTTTCTCAGGTCGTTGTAGAGAGATTTAAACCAGAGTAAAATTTGACTTTGTCTTTCCCAGAGAGAGATGTGAGAAAGGCAACCAATGTTCCTGGCCCAACCTTCTTTACTAATGAGCTGGAGTCAATGTCAGTCTTTTTCCTATGAAGCATACAAGGACGAATCCTTCATTCACCCAAATGGGTCAGAAGGAGTGCTCCCGACTTGTGTGCACTCCAGACACGTGATCTGCGGGACCCCAAAGCCTTCCACTGCTCACAGAAAGATTACAAAAGTCTGACCTGCTGTAAGAACCATCTCCAGCCAAAGTCACAAAAGATCGTGTTTCCTCCTATCCAATGCAGGGGACCAATTTTGTTCCAGTAAAGCTATTCCCCTTGCAAAGTTATTATGTCCCTGTCCTGACAGCAGCAAATGTACACCTGAAGCAGCTGCTGCTGGAGTGGGGTGAAAAATAGGTTCATCATTTGCTGAAAAAGAGAGCTCTCCTCGTGCCTTTTTCTCTTTAGTTTTTAACCAGAACAATATCAGGTCCAATGTAATAACAAATCAAAGCTGACTGCACTCCGCACCTCTCGGGAAAGCCCCAAATTACAGGAAACACCCTCGGAAGGGGTATCGGAATCACCAATCATGGTATGAACTGGTAACACTGGAACCTGCAAAAAGATTAACAAAAGTCAGCTTCCGTATTTAAAAATAAACCTGATCCAGAGTCTGTGGAAGAAAAAGTACGTGGCATTCTATATAAAATGTTGAGAGTTTTCTGCTCTATAAACTATTAATAGCTGTTTTCTTTAAAAAAAAAAACCCAAAACCAAAACAAACCCAGAACAAAACCCAACAAAAAACTAAAAAAAAATCTGGACAATCTGGGCTTGCAGTCTTTGTGCCAATTTTCTCTTTGTACAATGTCTGAAGAACCAGGTTTTGAAATTGTACAGTGAAGTATAATTTGGTGCAGTAAATTATCAGTATTGAAAATACTGTGAGAAATGGCCACTACAAACAGTATCACAGGGATGGGACATTTCCAATGGCTCTCCCTTTGGTAGACCTCTCGGTTAATTTACATTGAAAGTTTTGCCTGAAAATGGACCAAGTAAGGACTGCAAGATTTTGATGCATTTTATTAATTCTATGGAAAAATATGAATATGATCCAACTTTCACTGAAGTCAATGGAAAACTCCTATTTAAGAAGCAGGCTTACTGGGGCCAAAGAGTAAACCCTAAATTCCATCAGTACAATTATTCTTTCGGGATCTTCAGCCAGTCTGATTCATTGTAACCTTAGACAAAATTTGGCTATTATCCTCTACAGAAGTGTGTCAAGTTTTTATTAAAATTTCAAGATGACCATAGTGACTTTTTGGCTAAGACCACAAAATGCCTGAACCCACCCAGGGATGCTTGTTAAGGTCTGGACTGGAGAATCCCAACAAAGCAGGCCGGGCAGTGCTTCCTCATCGCTCCTCAGAAAATATGTTTAAAAAAAGGAACTAAACAAACAAAACAGTGAAACAACCAGCCAGGTTTATGTGAAGGCATGATCCTGGCTGGAGGGTTGTTACGCCATTGAACTAAAAGGATATTGCGGCTCGTGAATACGGCAGAAGCGGCAGGACGCTTGCCGGCTCCACTGAGACACTGCACAGCCCCATCAGCCATGGCATTCCCACTCGTGTTTCCTGCCTCTCCACAGGGCTTCATGCACTACACACAAGGCAGATGCACAGGCTGCCTCGGTTCTGGCAGGAAGCAGGGCTTGACATACATTTTAACTTAAAGCATGACTCCTGGGACAGGCAGAACATATGGCTCCCCGAGACAGGTTACATCTATCAACTCCGAGCACGGGTGGAGCGAGCTCAGGTCTAGCTGCAGTAATTAGGCTGCAGGGCCAAGACCATGCGGGAGTGAGGATTAAGGCTGTCTGAGCTTCTGCTTGCATGTAAACGTTGCCTTACTAAGTCAGCTAAAAGAAGGGACTGTTGGAAAGCTGGCTACCTGCTCAGCTCTGCTTAGGTGACTTGAGGTGGGCTCTATTTGATGCTGCCTGGTGAAAAAAGTTGATTACCACCTAGAATCAGAGTTGTCAAAGACTTACTTCAGTCCTCCTTCCTCTGCCACCCATGTGTTCCTCATACTTGGAGGTGAGCAAAGAATGAAATGTAATTTCTAACCTGTGCTAGAAATGTGCCTCTCCTCTCAAGCAGAATGTTCAGTCTTCTTTTATTAGTGCCGTTTAGGTGTTGGAGGCTTCACCCATAGGAGGAAAATAAAAAATGCCAGGGAACGCTCTGGAGACCACAAATCTGCCAGTGCTGCTCTTGTATTGCTGGAATGGTCTTTAACACGGATACAGGCTGGTACAAGTAACATTTTCCCAAGCCATTCCCAGTTCAGAGACCTCAAAGATCAGGAGTCACTCTCAGTTTGAAGTGTGCATACGGCCTTCCTGTTTTGAAGACTAAGAGAGGTCAGTGGCACGGACAAAACCTCTTTGTGCCAGCTGGCATCAGAGGGCAGTTCCAGACCTGTTGAGTTACTGTTATTGATGTAGCCACCATATCCACGCGAAGTAAGAGAGTTATTTTTATAACTGTATTCCTGTGCAGAAGGGAAATGAGGTTGGACAATGGAGGTCTCCATTCAAACAGTTGCCAACAATGTCGAGGTGTCTACCTTTGACATTGCGATTACAGTAGCATCTCAAGTGAAAAGAGAAGTGACATTTGGATCTCTGCCCTCCAGCCCCCCCAGACTGCAGCCTTCACGCAGTCGAGGGAGAGAAACATGCTTTAGCATTGTCTGAGCGTGGCTATAGCTGCCTTGGGCAAGATGAAACAGAAGGTCCGCAATAAATCTGAGGGAACCTGAACTCAGGCATTTTAAGACCGTCTTTCTTCGCCTCTGGTACTCAATGTACAGTGCCAACCACCCAAGACCTTGAATTCTCAGAGCAGCCCCACATCTGCAGGTTTTATTGACTTCAGCTGGCTTTGTGAAAATCAGATTTCAATGCCCTATGTGTAATTCCTGGAAAATAATGAAGAAAATATTAGCAGCTACTTTCATAAATTTGAGGGGAGACTTCTATGCAGCCTCCCACAGAGACTTTATGACAGAAGCAGAGATAGAAGCTACACGTCCTAGATCACAGCCAATTACCTTAACCACAAGACTATTCCACTTCTTCCTGCTTTGTACGTGACATAGGCCTGCTTCATTCTCTATCCATCACAAATATATTGGGAGAATCAGAAGTCCTGTGGAAAAATGGAGTAAGATGAAATAAACCGAGTGTCACATCCTGTATGTACTAAAGGTCAGACAGTGAAAGGTCGGTAGGCAATGTGTCAGCTTTGTCCAGCCTAGAGAAAAAACAGTGTTTAGGTTATATTTAATTAATATGGACTAATTCAAGTCAAGACTGTATGGCCTACATCCACGTTAAAAAAAAAAGTGGGATGAATTTCAGTCCAGCTTGCTTAGTTCATGTTAACTACCTTCCTAGTCTGGGCAAGGCTCCCGTTCCCTGAAAAGTATCTGATGAACAACTCTCTGCCTCTTGGTGCATGAGCCACTCAATTTAATGCAAATAAAAATCTGCAGTGTTAGAATACAGTATTAGTACTGCTTCAGCAGAGCATGGTTGTCAGTTTTCCAGCTGCACTCATATTTATGCACATGTTGATGGAAATGGAGGTATTAATGTTACAGACAATGAAAAAGGAAAAATAGTAGCAAAGTAAAGTAAACAGGGATTATGGAATTTGCTTTGACCTCAGTTTCACCCAGAGAAAAAAGAATGATGCCTATGCAGTCATTAGAGTTGCTTCAGTAGTGGAAGACCAGTGTCACCAAAAGGCTTTGCGGAAAACACATCACTGTCCCTAGGAAAGGGCACCTTCTCCGCAACGTTGTACCTGAAATAAAATCTGAGCCCATCCACTCAACAGCCTCAACGGCCTGTAATTCAGTGCGTGGGGGTTAGTCAGCATGGTCCTGCCAGCGGCCTTGGGGTCAGTTCTGCCCACAGGACATTTTCTCCACAGCACTGCCTGTTTCAAGAGAGACACCTGGATGAGAGCCTATGAACAATGGTGTCCCTGCCACGGCAGTGCCCAGCCGGGTCCTCAGTGCCCGTGCTGGTAGGAAGGGACCAAGTTATAGCAACATGATTCAAAAAGGATCCCAAACATGGCTTCTGGGCCCCGTGGTTGACTAGTCTGATCCAGCTTTGGTCACCCGACAGCTGCAAGAACCCCTGCCTCCCTTGATCTACCAACCACGGCTACAAGATCCTGGAGAGAGCCCTGTCCCACCTCCTGCCTTCCCTCGCCCTGTCCCACCTCCTGCCTTCCCTCGCACTGTCCTTACCTCTGCACAGGAGCTGCCTGGGCAGTAGCACTGGTTTACCACAGCTGAACTCTGCAATTCTGCTGTTTACAAGATATGGGTATGAAAAGCAAATCTGAGATCCCATTAACCCACCTGCAAGCTCTGCAGCTGCTAAAAGCACCCCAGAAACCCAGCACTTGCCCCTCGGTACCTGACATGTTGCCATATCAATACAGAGGCAGGAGTTAAATAGCTCAGAGGAGCTGGATATTCCTGCTCCTGGAGACTCTGTGCTGAGCTGTCACCCCTGGCCAGACAGGCACAGTGTCATGTCACCCCTTCAAGAGCACACGGGAGCTCTGACTTCGCCTTTCTCTTAAAAACAAACAGAGGTAAAAAACATTTTACTTTATCAAACTGGCTCCGTACTGGAGCCGGGATCTTAGCTTGATCCCTTTGCAGGAGCCCTTTCCCAAAAATGCACCTGCAGCTGAGGACCGAACTGCTCTGGGGCACTACTTTAGCATCCTAGATGGGTAGGGGTTTGCAATGTTTCCTAAAGTAAGCATAAAAAGCATCATCTTCTTTCAAGATCCTACTTGGTTTCCTATCATATTTTGCATGAACAATTGGAAAAATTTGGAAGAAAGGCTGTTTCAGACTGATTTGTCAACCACCCAAAGTTCAAAGCCATACTTATCTCTTGTATTAAAATGTTCTGTTGTTCCCTAAGGAAGAATTTTTCATTTCTGATAGGGCTCGTGTCATATAAAAATTGCCAGTGAGGGTAAGCCTGTGAAAAATTATGTTTTATTCATTAATTATTTTCTCTCATAACCTCTCTGAAGAAAATCAAAGGGTGAAAAACTATGTTATGAAACTGCAACTTTGCTCTCTCTGCTAGAAGTAAAAATGTTGTTATGCAGCACATTTTCCTTACTACCCTAAACCAGTCTTTATCTTGGAGGAAACTAAATCACTCATGGAAGATACTGGGTCTCAAAACTGTATTTTTCCAAAAATATTTTCCTTATTTATCTAATTAAAGGATCATGCGTATGGTAATGCCTACCCCACGATTCACATTAAGTTAGTTTTAAAATAATTTGCCATTTACATATGTTTTCACTAGATTGAAAATTAAAAACCCACATTTTATGTAATTCCAGAAATAAACAATAGAAAGAGTCACATATATCTCCCGGGTTTAGTTCAGCAGGCCTGCACTAGATCCTTATGCCTCGGAAAGTGATATGTTTTCAATGGTGAAGGGTTAAAAGAGGATACCAAACTATCTTCTGGAAATCATTAACTTACAAAGCCCCAAGAAGATAAAAGTTTCCATTTTCTAAAATGTAAATCTAAAACATATTCATTAGTATTGCAAAACAAACATGCAAATCTTCACCACTTGAAAAGCTCAGCTAAATATGTACAAGGGCAATACCCAAAAATACATCTGGTCCTCGGTTAGAAAACTTGCCTTTTTGGTTTTATCTAAAGAGCTTGTCTGTCTTCCATGGTTGGCTCCTTGGATTATTGCAATTCATAATAAGCCTTTTAGCTAAGGATGAAATAAACAAAGATAAAGTCTACGTCCTAGTTTTAAATGGTCCAGATGGGATGATTTTTCCATATGTTTAGCACACCAAATGTTTATTAATCATTGCTAGCAGAACTCAGAAAATTGCAACAGCTTATTAAAGAGGGAAGGGTATAAAATTTACAATTTGTATGATTTTTGCCCACCTTCTTAATCCTCCACTAACATGGGGTGCCATTCTGTACTAACTCAGATTCCGTGCACGTGTGAGCAAGGTGTTGTGTGTGTGTGTGTGTGTGTGCAGTCATTACAAGGCAGGGAATTTCAGCTAACTGATCAAGAGAAGGTTTTGTGCCCTAATTTGGATACAGTATCAGTCATGAGGAATGTGTTACATCATGACAATGACAGTGTGGGTAAAACTGGCAGCACTTGACTCGTTCCTCATCAGAGTGATTTACTTAGTGTCTGGCAATCTGTTTTTCACATGATGTTTGTTTCCCATAAACAGTTTCAACATGGGAGAGTATGGTGTCAAGATAACACTCATATCATCAGTCATTGCAGAACATCTACGTGGGCTGCCAAGAAAATGAGACTCTTATCTCCAGCTCCTCTAAGTGCTTGTGTTTTAGTGATTGTTTCTCATAAGGTGCATGATTGTTTTCTGAAACCTGACCATCAGCAGCTCCATTATGTTGTCACCTCAGCCCGAGCTGAAGTCTATCAAGGGAGCAGGGCTGCCAGGAGGAGCAGGGGCAAGGCTGTGGAGAGATTGTCTTCCAGAGGCGCTGGGAAAACAGTGCTTAGAAAGTAGCACAACAGCAGAGAGACTGGAACTTAAACCACAGGCAAACACTGAACAATCTGTGAGAGGTGCATTGCACCACACTGTTTTTCTGTGACCTTTCAAATCAAAGGCTTTTGGTATTAGTCAGATAGGATGTGAAATGTTCCGTCGCATTATGTGTGTATTCCTTGTACTTAAAAACATTCTACATTTGAAAGAAGCAGGATGAATACAGTTTCAACTAGCAAGGAGGCAGCTAACAACTGAATCTCAAGGCATGTTTTGATGGAATGTAGCCATGACTTGAAATACAAACAACAGAAAATGAGAACACAATCCTATCATTTTAATGTCATAACTCACCATTTTGTTTGAGATAACTTACAGGAGCTTTGGGGTAGATTTATCTCACCCAAACAGAACTGGCTTATAGCTAAATAAAGAGGCTGCAATGTGTATTTCTGATTTGAAAGAAAGGTATTTTGAGTCCTGCACGTGGCTGCAAAAAAAGGTCCCCCAAAACCAGAGAGGTGCCAGCAGTCTCCACACCCGATGAACGCACATTTTTTCACGACGGTTAGCCTACCCAAGTCTCTGCTTCTGACTTAACAAAGGGAACTGGTGACTGAAAATGAGACTTCAGTGCTTCTGAAAACACTACCCCTTGTGGACTGCACAGCCACAATGTCTCGAGGCAGGAGATGCTCTGAGTCACCTCACATCCCTTCCAGCCCTTTTTCCCTAAGATGCTGTGAGTTCCTCTGGACCTCTCTGGAGCAGTAATGGAGCTTGGCCGGCATGTCATTTAGAAAAAGGAGTAAGCCTTTAAAGCATCCAGTCATGTCCTGGCACCTGCAGGAGAGCTAGCTGGATAAGAACCTCTGAGTGGATTTTAATCTTGGCAAAGGAAAAATTAAAACTTTGGACAAAATCAGTGCAACTCCGGTATGAAATCTCAACCCCGTATGCCAGATGAAACAGAAAGTGCTCAGGACGGCCTATTCAGAAGTGTCTGCTCGGGCTCGAGGAAACCGGCAGCTGCAGTTGTCCAAAAGAGAAGCTTTTGGCTTGGCTTCTGATTAATTTCTATAGCCTCTACTTCTGGGGCTTAGAAATATCTTGGCATCTTCTGGCTCCTCAATGTCCAAGAAGAATAGGGCTCAATTTCCTATCCCAAAACATAGAATCGCTGATGCAAAAGTCAAGAAAAAATTACTATCATCTCTGGCACTGAAGCCAGGGATGAAATTCCTGTCAGCAAACTACAGTGTGGCCCAGATCAAGGTTTCATCCAGGCTGCTCTGGAACTATTGTGTATAAATTATTACATATAAAAACTACAGTCCTCTTGCAAAGCCCAGGGCCTTTTGACATGCAGAGCTAATCCGTACTGGCTCTAAACAGCTCAGCCCTGTGCTGAGCCCAGCTGAGATGCAGGAACCAAAGGCAGCACCACAAGGGGTGCGAGCAGAGGAGTCGGGGAGCTCCCACGCTGGCCTGGCCGCTGCAGCTGGCGGTGCCCGGTGGCGGTGCTTGGTCACTCTGTGCACAAACCTGCCACCAGCTTTGCTAGTCACCTCCCTGTTTCCATCTCCTGGGGCAGAGCTGGGCTGGGATACAACGTCAGCGCTCTTTGCTGCTCCCACAGACCTTCTCTTCTACCTCCACACCATTTCTTGCCCTACAGTGCCCTCACCCACCTTCTCTCTCATTCATTTCAGGAGCTGTCCTACCTCCACCCACATTCCAGTTGCTTCTCCCCCTACCACTCCCAAAAGCTTTGGATCTCTATCTTCCTTTCTGCACCCCATCACTTTCCGGCCCAGCTCTCACACCAGCCCCTTCATCCAGTGTGTCCCCATTCCTGTCCACGAGGATCATCATTGCTCCACATGATGTTAGGGGCCGACTGTTTTCAATCCTTCCCTCCCGTATTACCTCAGAGCCAGCAGTGGCACCGAGTGAGACCCCAAGAGCCACAATCTCCATGTTTTAAGCTCTGAATATCACAGTAGCCCCTGGAGATAAGAGAAGTAATTGCTTGGAAAGTCCTACTCCATCCAGAAATGGAATATTCCCAATACTTAATTCACATAGTGAAACAATCCTAGATTGAAATTTCATTATAATCTCCTAGGCCAAGTGCAACAACATTTGCAAAGAAGCCAAGTTTCAAGTGAAAATGGACCAATTTACCATCTGGGGTGGAAAACTTCATTCTTCCTGCTAAGTTTTGCTCTGCATCATGGGATTCATTGGAAGCCAAAACAGAAGGTAAACTCATATGATAGAGACCCTCCTCAATTGAAACATAAGAAAAATTTGCATGTTCCTATGCAGATTATCTGCAGTTCAATGTCTCTCTTCAGAAATTTTTTTGCAGGTGAAGACAGAACAGGCACAATGTATTAATTCTTATGCATGTTACGAGGGACTCAAACATAGGATGCAGTAAACTGGCCACTGAATAACATATGTGAGCACAATTTGCATTAATAAAAGCAAAATGTTACAAAGGAACAGAATACCCAATCATTTGGGGATTTTGTCATTCCTTCCTGTGATTCTCTATAACAGCATGTTACAATTATTTGTCAAGACCTCCTAATTTTTCCCAGAGACAAAACCTCTGAGCCTCAGGCAAGCCTTGGCATTGCAGGCAGCCCAGAGATCCAGCAAGATGTTGTACATCGTTACTTCCCTATAATTTCACCTGAACGCCAATGGAAAACCCACCACTGCTCACAGTGAGCTGTGAAAAACAAAAGTGTTGGAGGGGCTGCAGAGCCACCTTCCCTTCCATGCACTGATCCTAAACTGAAATATCTGCTTCAAGTGAAAGATGAAGAATTATCTCCAGCTGTTTCTGGTGAACAGCTATCTCAAAGCAGTGATTTTGTAAGGGCCATTTCCAGTCTCTGTTACGTAGTGTTACTTTCAGCCTGAGTACTTAAAAATCTTCTCCAGTGAGGGCTCCCCAAAATCACAGTGTAAAAGCCCCGCACTTTTAACTCCTTTTATGTGCCTGTTGATTTATGGCACTGCAAGTGTGGTACTTTCTGTTCACATTCCCAAGCTTTTCTCCACATGCAGGGGCTGGGATGAGCCCTGTACCGCAGGACTCCAGAAGAGCAGAGGCCCAGATGTTGGGACTGTAGCACAGGACTTGTTGATACAACAAACCTCATCTCTGCTGTCCCTCAGTTCCTGATTATTATGTATTATACATAATATAGTTATATTATATAGATATATATTATTTCCACTGATGTGATACTCCCTGTCCCGGATGTAATTAATTTCACTGCAAAAAGAGCTCCCTGGCTATCAAAAATCTTGTATTTGCTCAGAAGATCTTGTGGTTTCTCAGGTTCTGTGTGTGTGTCTCTTTTTCCTAAGCCCCAGCTAAGATACTAATATTTTCATGAGCTGGGTTCTGTCCCTTCTGATGGCCACTTTAATGGCAATTCTCTGACCATATATCTGAACTTGGCAGTGTACTGTAGTTTTTGGCTGAAACAAAGTAGGGAAAGGGAAAGGAGGAAAGGAGAGAGGTACTGTCATTTTTTGGGTTGTTTTTTTTTCAGAAGCTGCCTTGTCCACTTACCTGGGTTCGTGTCCTGACCTCTAGCCAAAAGTTTTCAAACTGATATCTTATCCCCTTCCCAGCAGACAGCCCACCCAGCAGATTAAAGGCTGATTGGCACAGGGAGTCCTCCTGACAGTGCCCTGTTTTGGAAAGCGGTGCCTGAGTGGAGGGGTTAAGGCATCCCCTTGGGCTTGGAGAAACACAGATATTATCCCCTGGCCCAAGATACTTTTATGTGGATGATATGAGAAATGCCAAATCCACCTTTTCGTCCTCTATCTTCAATGCTTCAAAGAACAAACGTTCTCAGATTAAGACCTGGGCTGCACAGAGGAGCAAAACCAGCTCTGGTCGAGCTGACTTGAGCCATGCTATTTTACATGTGTTGAAGTGTTACTTTTTAATCAAGCACTAGGACTTATTCCCACACTGGGAGTGATTTCACATATCCAAACGATACTCCTTCTGCCTCAGAGTCACAACGTACAAAAAAATGTATCACTGAAACAGAAGAGTGACTAATACGGGGATGTAAGTAATTTGTGTGCAAATAGCATGCAAAGAGCAGGACTGAGACTGTGTCTGAAGCCAAGTGTTCCATAAGTCAAGTCATACGGAGTGGGAAGTGATAAAGGGTGTGACCCATGAGAGAAAAGTCTAAACTAATTAGGAGGATCTCCTGCTGAATGATATATGGCAGACTTGACATTTGAAAAGGGGAACGATCTGATTCAAGCATCACTACCGTGCAAGGGGTGCTTACAGCCTGTTTGCTCCAAACATGCTTTTTGAAATACTTATTCCAGATCAGTCCCTGCTTTGATCATTTTTATAGAAACACCCTTTTGCTTTATATCAAATTTGGAAATTGACAGCCTTGGCCTTCATTTCCTGGTATGAGTCTCCTGACACCAGACATCATCATGGCAACACCCCTTAATCTTAATGCTCCTGGGACTGTGACTAATGAAACAGAGGAGAGTAATAGGTTTTTAGGCCAAGTAAATTATTAAGATTGCCTACCCTGACCTCCTCTGTGCTGCATGCCACAGAGTCCAAAGGAGAAAATGAGTCCAGCACAAGAAGGTCTCTTTAGAAAGGAAACGCGAGCAGGGAGCCTCCGTGAGAGAGCTGCTCCGGTGCCTGGCCACGAAGGCACTGGCAGTGCTCCCTGCCCTCCAGCAGTGCTCGGTGGGCAGGAGGAGGGAGTGGCTGCAAAGAGCAACAGCAAAGCAGGAGCGTAGCTGGATGACACAAACACGTTGGTGAATATCAGGTTGGTTTGGAGGCTGTTGTTTTCAGAGGCTGAGGCTCCACGGGACAGATGTCTCCCAAATGGAACATCCATGTCAGAGTTCACCTCAGGTACTGCAAATCTGTGACCCTTGGAAACTACAAATGGTGTTCAAAGTCCAGAGTTCTTCTGTGCCAGAAATGGGGGCTGACAAGAAAAGCCTAGGCTCCTCCCCACTGAGGGGGAGACCCTTCCTTGCTTGCATTAATCCAAGCCACAAGATGATATTTTCATTCATGAACCTTCAGAAACGTTTTAAGGAAATAAATCTTAAAGAGGGAATAACAAGTTACTTATGCCAGGGTGGCTCTCAGAACTCATGTCCCAAAAATATTGCACAGCTTTTCTCACTGCTAGTACTTTTCTCGAAGCAGTGGAATTCATGCGTGAAAAGTGACGTGGAAGCATGAAACCTTGCTCTCAGATGCGTGGTGTTTGCAATCACACCTGATCCCTCTGTTTAGTCTAGCCAAGCTGAGCTGCTTTGGGCACTGATGGGAGGTTGGACCTCCGGAGGCAGATGAAGATCTCCTTCTGACACTGACTCCGGTGACTCCAGTCGCCGCGCATTGTGCTCAGCAGGATACGAATCAGGGTGCTGTAGGTGAACCAGACTGTGGTCTTTCCCAAAGAGACCTGATCTGGATTTCAGGAAACCATCACCATCATTTTCCTTATAAAAAAAAAAGTAAATACAAAAGGCTGCTTAAAACCCCAGTCATTACCAGAATAGAAGCATAATCTTTAAAATTACAAATATGTACATAATTGCACAGACTTGATTATAGCTTTCTGTGTTTGCCTGGCTACAGATCTGACAACTTTGGGAGACCTTGGGCACTCAGATTGCTTTATTTAATCAGATCACTGAGTCAAGTGTGTGCATATAAAGTCCTTGGAGCCTAAGTTTAGTGACTTATTTTTGAAAATCTTGTTCTGTTTGCATCCAAGCAAAATTACCAACAGTATAACAAACAGGGTTCTTATAGCTGGACTAAACACAGAGAAAAACTTGAATTTCTCATCATAGGTACTCAGAGGCAATTAATCCCCTAGCCGAGCAGCTGTAGAAGATGCCACTCTGAATTCAGAAATGCAGATGTTTCCTCCATTGCATTACTGATCAGCTAATGCCACGTTATGTTGAGTGACTGCTATGAGTCTCTCCTCCTCGGTATGGCACCACCATCTCTTCACCTTCAGCTGTCAGCAGCCTCAGAGCATCCTAAGGCAAGGCAGGATTTCCACACGCTGTCTTTGGACAAAAGCTTCTCCCCAAAGATGAAGAGGCCCCCAGGGGATTTCAGCATCCTGGGCAGCTCATTACACAAACTTCCCTCTGCCCTCTCCAGTCTTCTCTGCCCTGCCTTTGCCAGCAAGGACCTGGCAGCACATCCAGAGGGTTGCTGTGAAGTCAGCAGAGGCAGCATCTGCAGCCTCCCCAGCCGCACAGGGTCCTGGGGTCCATGGACTATTCCCGCTTAATCCTCGCTGAAGAGGGAAGAACAATTTTAGTGCATAGTAAAGCATTTGTTTAATTCCTCTTAGGTGCATGGTGCATTTTAATGAATAAAATATTGGATTACCTCATATAAACAAAGTTTAACACAATCATGAATCGAGGCCTGAGAGTGCTCTCTGCAAGCTCTGAAATTGCCTTTGGGAAACTGGCAATGTTTGGCATTTCCTGACTGTATATATTTTATGGAGTATATTATTCACAAACATAAAATGTGCATTAAATAAAGGTAAAACTGTGTCCAAAGCAGTGGGGTCATTAAAGATCCCATGGCACTTTATACTTATTGTGGGTGTTAGCCCTGGTCTTCTGGCCAAAATCAATTTGGCAATTACAGGCTGTTTGCCTAAATTCTCAAGCAGTTTCAGTCAGATGCCATATTCCTTGCTTCCTCCTGAGACTATTGAGTAGCAGCATTGTGTGCTGCTCAACAGTTTCTGTGTTTCATCTTTTAAATGGCTGTAGTGGCCATGTCAGAAATGGGAAAAGCTAGAAAAAGAAAGCGGACACTTGGAAGGTTTTGTTTGTCTTGGGAGGATCTTTGTGGGGTTGGCTTTTTTTNTTTTGCTATTTTGGTTTGGGTTTTTTGTTTTTTGGTTGGTTGTTGGTTTGGGGTTTTTAGGGGGGTTTTGGGTTTGTTTTTGGGTTTTTGTTTTTTGTTTTTTTTTTTGTTTTTTTTTTTTTTAGTTGTTATTTATTTCATTTAAAAGTAAAACCGAAGAGAATTAAGACATCCCCAAAAATAAGGATCCGGCTAATCTGCAGCCACACTGGAAAAATATGGTTACAAAATGTTCTTCAGCCCTGACCCAGTTACAACCTGAATTTAATTTGCTGCCTACATTGCCCATGGCTGTAATGCATCTCAGGAGCATGTTATTCACATGATAGGGTCCGATCCAACACCCATTCCTTTCTGTGCGAGTCACACTGCTGCTGCTAATAAGGATGGCATAATTCTCTCCTCATCGTTATGGCTGCAATCGTGTGCCAGAGGTTACATGTTCCCTTCAGGCACATGCTTTTAAAGAAAGAGTTTATTGTGCACTTTGGTGGAATCTGGAGCTGAAGCACAGAAGCCATATGTCAGGGGCTAGCTGTTTTTATATGGAGGCTTGCCATAGTTACAGCTGTAGGTAATTATTACAAATAATAATGACTAACATTTATGTAACAGCTTTCTCTGAGCATCTCAAATCACTCAGTAAGCCTTATATATTGATTACAAATCCTGAGCCAAATTCTACTTTCATTCATATGAGCACAACATCGATGGTAATCTCCACTGGGATTAACATACGTGGCTGAGGGCAGAAGTTATTCCTGTGCATACACGTGTGTACATGTGCAATGTATACACACACACCGAGGTAGGGGTAGAGAGATTGGTTCACTTGCTGGCTGAAAACTGGAGCCGTGATACCATCTGAGCAACATTCAGCCACAGCAAAAGCAAGTTGGGATTAATAAATATTTCCACAGAACAGTTTTCTTTGGAAAATTGGGCTTTGTTTTAAACAAAAAATTTCATTTGGACAAATAAACCAATCTCCAAAGAAATCAGTAAGAAAGGAGCTGGTCTCTGTTCTTGTTTTTTTTTTCTGAAAAACTAAATATCTTCAGCATATCAAAACAAGATATTTGCATATTACCAGAGTAAAATATATTTCCCACAATGAAAATAAAATACTGTGACATGTCTTAATGATTCCTTTATTTTTTTCCCTTGATGAATGATCTGTGAGAAAACAAAGAACTAACTTTCTCATTGACAACAAAAACAAATCTGGAGGAGTCAAATTTCCCGTGAAAAGAAATTCTGTTTTCCAACCAGATCTCCTCAGCAAAGAGATCAGGGCAAAGATAATGAGCCTGAAGCCTTTGTTCTCTGATGTTTACATAACCCAGGAGAGGTGGACAGAGGAGCCTTTGCATCATCTTTTAACTTCCCACCTCCTTTGAGTTTGGTTTAGCAAAAGTTTGCACCTGCAGGTTGTTCTAATACTTGTACGTTAGTAAAAGAGAAGAAAGCCAACTGTTTTTAAATGAAGCTCTTATATAGGAGAATTTTGGACGAGTAGAGCATAATCACCGTAATTATGAGTTAATCAAGAAGCTGAAATAAGCAATCCATCTCCTGAGAAAAGTCCAGCAGTGAAAATTTTCTCTAGCATTGTAAGAGGCCTCCGGTTCCGGGCTAGCCCAGGAAGACGAGAGTCAGGATGTGAATATAAGACACTGTTTCCTACCACACTTGATTTTTGAGATTTTCAATACCTGTATTGAGCAGGCACAAGACTGCTTATCCTACGGAAAGGAAAAGATGAGTGACATGGCAGCAGACAAATGTAACAAGTCTCAAGATTCTGGACAGCTTCAGAAACCACGATCAAAGAACACAGATCAGTGAGACAAAAAGTGCAAAGTAATTACTCTGATGCAACGATAAGAACGCTCGGATTCCGCAGCAAGTCGCCTTCTACAACATCCATTAAAATGAACAGCACCGAAGTATTTATGTTAGAAATTAAAAAACACCCTAGTGAATTATTCATCTCTTTCTCTGACTTTAGAGGAGACACTATGGTACAGCACAGCTTGTTGTAATACACAGCAGCATTTTGATCTGCAGATTTAAAGAATTTCAGATTGCTTAGAGATACATGAGGCTCCGTGGTGGTATGTAACATAATTTCTCACACAGTCTAACCGCTGGAACAACTCTTGCCTTAGAGGAGGTAAGTGGTAATGTGAAACATGTTGTTTCCTATTGTGAAGTTTTAAAGAAATACATTACATGCAAATAATTAGACTTTTTCCTTCATTAATATTCTAGTTAAATATATGCTACTAACAGGCAGCTCTGGGACAGCTTAGACAGCTTGGCTGATACACAATAAAAACAAGGGCCCTTGCTAAATCATGCATTGAAGTTTTTCATAAGAATAATTCCACTGATTTCAGAAGAATTTCTCTTTATTTACTGAGGTACATCTGACAAGAGAATCAGGCTCAAAGTAATTCTATTGACAGTTTGAAAAAGCTCACTCTAATCTCCACAGAGAAATAGAATGGTCGAGATTTCCATTTAAAAAATATCTGTTTTGATGAAATACAAAAGCATATGCTTTAACAAGCTGCTGCACTATTTTCAATCGGCACAAAAGCACAGATCACATTTTAGAGAGGTATTGTGAAATATTTTTAATGAAACTTGCACTAAAGTTCACCCTCTGAGAAAACTCAGTCTACCAGACTAATACATCAATAGAAAAGAAAATGAAACATGAAAACAAACTCTGGTCAGATGACGATAGGAAATGTTAGCTAGCCTAGAGGAATGGAAAGGCTTGGGATTTAATGCAAAATTTAACTCTTCTTTTGACACAGGCAATTATCGATGCTTCTTTGGTTACAAACTCTACAGACAGAGAGGCTATTTGTTGAGGAGTTGGGTGTAAAATAAATTATTCTGGGAAAGCGCTCACATCTTTGGCAGGCCTGAAAAATCAGGTCAGCTACTAAGGACTATAATAAATATAGGTCTGTCTCCATTTTGGATTTTTTTTCCCCCACCATCCTTGTACTCAAATCAGCCATACAAAAGTGCATCAACTCCCTGTAGTCTCTTTGTGGCTGCATTTGTTTTCTGGCTGTTGAAGTCACATAATGCAGCATTTTTGCTTCTGTAGCCAATGCCTGGACCCTTGTCTGCCCTTGTAAAGGAAGGTGATACCCCAGGAGCTTTATTCGATCTTGTCTGTATTTGAATCTCAATCAAAAAAGCAATCTGTCGTAAGAAGACATGAAGTGGGACCAGTGCAAAGGGCTCAGGCCTTGTACTAATCACCTGCAAGGGCAGGTCAGGGGCTGATCCTGCTAAGGATCTGCAGTGGGACATGTTGTAGGATTGGGCCGAACCTCTTTGCTTTTACAGGATGACCAGCACACACTCGGCAAAGTCCTTCATCCTGAAGATCCTCAGTTTTCCGGATGCGAAATGTGAACAGAAGATCTTCTATTATTATTAGCCTAGGCCTCTCATATCAGTTTTGATATAAAATATTCAGGGAGAATTTATTCTTATTGAGTGTCTGAGCTGCACCCCACACAATGAAGCCCCCAGTCTCCAGTGGTGCCTCTTTTAGTACAAATAAACTATAGTGATAAATATGTCTCTCAAGGAACAAGTTTCCCCGAGTCAATGGAGTTCAGAGCAGCCCCCTTAGGCAAATTCACCCTTTCATGCTTAGCATTTAAAACTCATTTTATGAGCTGGTTATACATTTATAATGTTTAATCTTTGCCTAATACTTTTTATGGGGTCCTTGTGGATGAAGGGTACACTTTGAGGGAAGTCAGGGCTATGTGAAAACTGCTTACAGCAAGAGCTGGAAGGAATGGTTAGCTGAGAACTGGGAAATAATCCTGTAGGTCCTTAACACCAGAACTCGAAAATGAGGGAATCATGGCTCTTTTCTGTTATTCTGCAATTTTTTCCCAGCTTCTGTCTTGGGCCATGAATGTTTCCCTATAGCCAAGGGAGATAAGCTAATGGCTGGATGGCCCATGCCATTATTATATTGTCTCATAACGAAACCAACATTAACTTGCTTTCTCGAAGCCTTAACTGACTGCAGTGAGGATATTCAGCCCTTAAAACTCCCACTGACTCTTGCTGGAGGCACCCACACAGGAGGCTGACCTTTAATCCTATTGCACCGCTTCAAGGTAACTCTGCTCACTGCTCTTTGCCGTGTCTGGCACTCATGGGAACTATCTCTATAATATTTGCTAGCTGTGAAATGTTATTCTTTTTAACTCAAAGGAAATAAATTTGTGCTTTCTGCAGGGGGTGGGAGGAGTTTTGGGGCTGTCAGTGCCTCCTAATTACCTATGGCAGCATCACTCCACTCATCTGCACAGAAGTCTTCCTACTCCTCCTCCTTCATCCCATCCTTTCTGGACCTCCTCTGAGCTTGTGGTAGAATGAGCTCTCCAAGGAACAAAGCAAAGCTCAGCTCCTAGCAAAAAAGGAAATCCCTGACGATTTCAAGAGCCTTAGGGTCATGGCCTCTGCACTCCTCTTGCCTTTACTTCTGTGTGCTGATCTCTGTAGGTAAAAACGTTTGTTCCCACATGCTGGATGACTTGCAGTACATGCACCCATGAACACCCTCTCTCCACCTTCATAGAAAAACAGTCCCTTGCTGCTTTCTACACCCACACAAGCTTCTTGCTACAGTGCCTCTTCACAGAGCTTTGTGAACACCAGCAACCCCACGTGGTAGAGGGGCTGTGCCAACCCACCGAAGGCTCAGGGCTGACAGAATGGAGACCTGTAAAACGTGCCTTCGCAGAGCGCTCCAAAACATCCACAAATCTACCATCACAGCCGAGGGAAAACCCTGGCATTAGCCAGGGCTGACACTGAGCTGGCACTCCCAGCCTGAGGGAGTGCTGAGGCACTGGGCCATGTAAACCCTGCTCTGCCAGGCATTGGGGCTCGCTGCTCACACTGCTCATCTGGGTGATCAGATGAACACCGCAAGACCTTTTACTTTGTTCAACCCAAGTGCAGACCACTGACAAAAAAAAGTTATGTTTTCAGAAAAATATATTGAAGCAGCCTCTCTTTTATGAAAAGCAACTCATTATTTCAAACAGTTCCTTTGCAGAGCAGGTGCCTCTGCCTCTTCGGGTATCAAGCTCAGCTAATGTTTCGACTGCAAAAAGAACATCTGCCTTGCTTTTAACTCACTTACGCTGACAGTTCCCTGTAGCCATTTGCAGCACAATGTGGTGTGAAATCATCCATGTGAACTGGAAATCTTAACTGTTACTCTTGTCGCTCTCAGTCAACACTGCAGGCTCTCACCTCACACCAAGTGACACCAGTAATGGACAAAACCGTGACGTACTGGTATTTATCTAATACAGCAACAGAGTGGGAGGGCCCTGAATACTCATTCAAGATGTCAACCTGAGCAAAAATAAAAAAGGAATTATTTGGATGATGATTCAAATCAAAGGCTCCAAAAAACAGAGATTATTTACGCTGTAGAAAAACCTTTTTGGCTTGCATAGTACTTTTAAGCAATTTTCCTTGTACTGTAGTCAGAGGGTTGAGATGAATAGTAATTATTTCAGTCTTTAATACAGACTTCAGCCCCTCTCCTGTTTCTCCTCCCTCAGAAAAAAAAGTTATAGGTAGTAATTTTCCTTCATTGGCCAACACAGGGCTGTGTGTGAAGAATACTCTGGATATCCAGCACGATGTAGGCTTTGATGGATGGAAATAAAAGATCATTCTCTGCAAGCTGGAGCTGAAATGTTAGCCTTTGAGAGCAAAGGTTATTTTATCAGGAAATAAATCAGAGCCCTCTTTCATTACTGTTTTTTTCCGTGCTCATCTCAGTGATGACTAGGGTGTGTGTTCAGACCACAGGAATCTGAAGAACCACCCAGTCGCTTCATCAGTCCTAGAAGACGACAGGGCCCAGAGTCAGAGCAGCACCATCCTGGATCCTTTTTTTTTTTTCACTTTTTTTCCTTTTTTCTTTTTTTTGCATTTGGTCTTATTTCTGTTTGTTTGTTTGGATGTTCTCATTTATAGGCTGGTGGTTGCAGTTCATTCCATGGACTCTGAGCCAAGAGACGCTGGGTTTTCCTTCCAGCAGCCTGTCCCCTGTGCTGCCATGCCACGACTTGCCATCCCATGGCTCTTCCTGATCCATCCCCAGGGAGCCGCCCTCCCCCAGGACAGGGAAAGCACAGATCCTTCTGCAGATCCACATCCATGGCCCCTCAGTGCTTTTCTTCAAGGAAGAGGCTTTGCCCTGCTGTCTGACACGTCTCCCCTGTGCTCACAGCTCGCGGCCAGCTCCTTGCATGTGACACTGGGACAGTGTGCCAGCCACAGGGGCGGCTCCAAGGGACGTGGCTGTGGAGCTTCCAGACCCCCACAGAGTGAGGGGACACATTATTCAATCTTTCCTAGGGAGGCATGCAGGAAGGAATCGCACCCTGCCTCTGTGTCTAAAGCCAGGGGAAAGGGAGGCCCCAGCTGGAGCTGTGAGTTGGAGAGGAAAGAGGGGAGGGTTTGGGGACCAAACACTGGATGGCAAGGGAGGAAGGCACTGGGACGAGCCAGCACAAACATAAGCGTCCCCCAGGGCCGGTGGCACAGGCTGCCAGCAGGGCAGAGCAACAAGGGGCCGTGGAGGAGCAGGGTCTGGGTACGTGAGTGAGCAAGGAGGGGGAGCACAGTCCTTGCCAGGGAGCCAGCCCCATGGAGCATCCACAGCCCCAGGCCCACAATGCCTCCCTACATCGGTCCTCAAATAAACTGGGACACCACACCTTCAAGAAAAGATACAGCTATTTATAAGCATTCCAACTATGCCTTTGATGCTATTTCAAAACCCTAAGATATAATTTAGGGTTGGTTTTTTGTTTTTTGGTTTGGTTTTGTTGGTTGTTTTTTTTTAAAAAAGAGAGTATCAGAGAAGAGAGAAAAGAAAGAAGTTTAAAACCAGAAATACAGTCCTACCACCACATCTCACCACTGACTCACAGGCGTACAGGTCTCACCCAGCCCCTGCCTTTCTGGCAATCAGACTTTTTAATTCACTGATTTATCACTGGAATTCTGTACTATTAAGTGCCTATTTTTTCCAAATATGAATTTTACATTTATCATCTGCTAAACATACATCACCCATGCCCCTTCAGGAAACATAATAGGTATCAACATTTTACAGATGGCAAAATTAAGACATCAACACACTAAATGACAGATCAAGTTGGCCAAAGCAAGCCTATGTCAGAGATAACATGAAAGCCTGACTGCTTCATTTTGTGTTCTGATGCTAAATGCCAAGCTTTTCTTTTTAATCTATTTTACTTCAACCTGGCAACAATTTTAAGTCTGACTGGAGAAATAAGATCTTTGAATTGAATGTCTCTCAGAGATTGCACTGTGACTCTTACGTTTATTTTACACCACAATCCTGCCATGGATGGAGTTTTTTGCTTGTTCTTGACAACAGTGTAGATTATACAGTGTCTTAATCATTGGACATACCTATCTTTTTGGATACTTCTCTGTTCTATTGCAAAGGTCATGAAGTAGTTGCAAGATCCAAGCTTCGGAAGTGTCATTGATCAAGATCCATGCAATGATCCATTAGCCACCACAGAAGGTTCCTTTGAATAAAATAAGCAGAACTTATGCTACTGCAAATGGGTCACCTCACCAGGACCTCTTTTGCTTGCCCGTATTTTGCACAGCTTGTGGTCAGACATGGTTGTGAAAAGTCTCTGACTAGGTTTTGCAGGGGGAGCAATCAACTTGTAAGGGGCAGCTCTGCCCTAGCCTCCTCAAATGAGGTGAGAGGAGTATCTGAACCAGCATTTCATCATCCTGAACATGCGGATCAAATCTGATAAATTTTAGAAGGTGGCATTTTCACCATGGATGTGACCTTTTCTGGTCCTGGCCTTGTGCCCACTGTATCAGTCACATGCTATGAGAACAGCAGCTGGGTTTATCACAGCATACATTTTCCTCTATCTAATTACAGTTCTGAAGTCTGAATTATCTGCACAGCTTTGTTTGAAGTCTACAATGCCTGCTTTGAACATCCCTTAAACTTCCTGCTAGTCTTGCAAAATATTCCTCTGATTGCTCTGGAAGGTTTCTCGAGCACCCATCATACTGAGCAGGAACCAACAAAGGCAAGAGACAGGGTATCGTGCTAAAATTCAGCATCAGCATGAGTATATTACAATATATTTATATTTTTTCACTCCAGAAGTGTAGTTTCAATTCTTCTCCTCCTTTAAGGCTTCTTTATGCTGCTCAGATGATACAAAAAGAAATGCTTTAAGGCATCAGAGCCCTTCTGCTAGGAAACACCATCTGTATAAAACAGCTTGCCCGCTGGCTTGGCAATGGTGTAATGACTCTGGCCCTCTCAAGCCAGTGACCCTGGAGGGAAGGAAGGAGAGCAGTGGGAAGGACAGGGCAAGGACAGGGAAGGGAAAGGCATGCATGAAGAGGGCAGCATGCAGAGTATGAGGGTGCCTGGATGCCCTGACACAGCTCAAAGGATGCTGCTCCAGGGCATCCATGAAAGTCCAAGAGGTGCCCTGAAACACTAGGAAATGCAGCCCTGCCTCCCAGCCTTACAGAGGGCATTTCATGCATACTGTGCTCTTGCTTGGGGCTCCGTGTATACCTGCTGAGTTTAACACTTGTGATAGCCTGTGTGCATCATCAAAGACTTTATACTTAGCGGTGCAGCACGGGGGAAGTTCCCAAAATATACTGTGAACAGACTTTTCTTAAACACCACTTTTCAAAATGCCTTAAGGATTACTCACCTCATTTTAAATACATACTGTATTTGAAACCTGCTTAAATATATCTTTAACTGAAGACTGGACAAGTTCCAACAAAGTCATCCGTATAGTTGAGCAAATGATACTCAATTTATGACCATATGTTATTTCATTAAATAAAAAACAACAAAAATTGTCATTGCCAAAGAGAAAAAGAAAATATCTTCCCAGAAAACATGTATTTACTTAATATTATGGCTGCAATACAAGTTAAGAGAAGCCAAGAGATTCAAAATCAAGGCTATCCTTTATGCTTTTACCCAGCAGCTATATGAGGTAAGAGCCGAGTGCCAGCTATAACTTGCATTTCTTGTCCAGCACTGGTAATGTACCAATTTGTATGTTATGGCAACAGGCTTCCTCTGTTCCGTCAAACCCTTTCCTGCTTTTGCAGTGCCTACAATAAGCACCCAAAACTATCCTCTTCCTGACTCTTGTATCTTCCATCTTTTTTTAAGCCAGAACTGCTGCAGCCCAGCCATCCCTGAGAGGGTGCCATTGCAGAGCTGTGGGGCTTGGCCCTCCCGAGCCATTTGGTGGTGGGGGCAGTACCTGACAGCCTGCCCCCAAAACCAAGGACAGACCTTCCTGGGAGAGGAAAAACCCCAGAAGCTGGAGGGATGGAGGGGTAGGATGGAGGCCAGTGGCTGGCTGAGCCAAGGGGCCAGTACGTCCTGGTACAGGGAGTGCCTCGGGCTGCTGCAGCAGCCTGTGGCCACACACCGCAGGCAGGGGAACGCGCTGCATATTCCTGCAGCTTTGGGCAGCACCAGCCACCAGCTGTCTCCACCCAGCATCTCTGGACTCAGATCCCTGGACTCATCTACGCTCTCAGAGTACACTCCAGGCCCTACGGGCGCTAGTGTGAAGCTGATCCCTGTCCTGAGCAATGGTCAGATGGGCTTGCCCATACTCAGGATCCATACTCGGGAAGGAGAGCAATGTTTCCCCCATAATTCAGGAGCACCCAGGCGAAGCTCAGCATTTCATAGGTCCTGCCCAACCTTGTGATAAGATGCCTAGAACCAAGAAGAGCAGTGGTAGCTGGTGACAGTCCATAAACTCCACTATTATTAGGTGTATAGGTTGCATTAAACACCTGAGCCACGGAACAGGACACCATCGTATCAGGTTCTGTGCAGCCTCAGAACTGAGGGATGATCCCCACTCTGACAAGCATATTGGAAAGAGAATCTGGCACTGTTCTTGCAGATGAGCTCTGTTCATTTCTCTGAACCAGCATCAAAACATACAAGCAAATATAATTTCCTGATATATTTTCCAGAGTTCCCTTGTCCACAGTATTTGTCCTCACAGCAGCAGTAGGAGAGGAGAGAAGGATATGTGCAGAGGGGGTGTGAGAGAGGAGTCCCCCACCCAGGGCTTGTAGGGTGAATGGCTTGCACTTAAATTCAGTGCATGCTGGCTGACGGGCTAGAGGGCTAAAGGGTTGCATACCAAGTGGAATTAAGATGTGCTAGTTTTTCTAGCTCCTATAATTTGTAAAGAACGGAAAGAAAAAAAAAATTCTTGTGGAATTAATCTATTTCTTATGTTCATTCCAGCTGTGCTTAATTTACCCTCTGCTATTTCTCCCCTCTGATCGAGGAATGCTGTATCCTTACATTCATGTTTCCCCTTGAAATCCCTGCGTTGAGCAGAGCTTTTCTTAATTGCTTTAATATGCCGCATTCTGGGATGGGAGAAACTGCTTCTTGTCCCCCAGCATCGCTGCAGCCCCCACTGGGGTCCGTCATCCACCCGGCAGCCCCTGCTCGCTGCCCACTCCCCCCGGGCTGTGCTGCAAACGGGCTCTGGCTGCAGCCCACGCTGGCCCATTGGACCCAGCTCTGCACATGCCGAGAAGCAGCCACGCTATGTGCTCGACACAGTGACACCAAGCACCCTGCGGCAAAGCCAGAATATTCCCCTCCGCCTGGCTCGCTTTCATTCATGGATTAAAAGGCGAGCGAGAGGCCTTCGGGCGCTCAGATGGAACCCAGCGTCCTGGCAAGCCTGCCCAGCCGTGATTTAGCAACCAACGTGCCAGATGGACCAAGCCTGGAAGAGCGGGGATGGGGCAACGCCAAGCCAACAAGGCGAGGGGAGCGCGAAAGGGAGAAACCAGGGAAGAGGAGGGAGATTCAGAGGAGTTTGCGGTTTTGTGCCTATGTGTTTGCCTCCACTCAGCTCGCAGCAGGTTTCCAGCTGAAGCCCCTCAGATAACCTGGGCTCTGCACTCAGGTCTTGTGTATCAGAAGGGCTGCTAGACAGCCTAAACACTTGCCACGAGCCCTAATGTCACAGGAAGGCCTCTCTGCAGGCACCACAAGAGCCTTCCACCATCAAGTAGCATTGGCTGGACCACTGACGCTTGTATCTGAGCCCAGACCCAGAGCAGGGATGCATTCTCCACCGCCTTCACCTGCCAGTTGCCCACTGGCCCACCTTGCAGATGGGGTGTTGCAAGACCATGAGAGAAGTAGCTACCAAACCACAGCCCTGTGTCCTTCAAGTGAAAGGAGTTTCCAGGAGCTGTCACTGTGGTTTCATTTTCCTTGTCCTTGTAACAGTATCCCATACCCCAGCCAATGTGTCATCCTGTTCAGCAGGACAGGAGTGTCCAGGAGGGAGGTACAGACCTCTCCTGAGGATGAACCATACAGGGGTAATGTATCTAGACCCCTGCATAATGACCAGACTGAACATAACACAGCTCTTTGCCAAAATAATCACCCCATGTAGGCCACTCTCAGGCTCTGTGCAAGTCATTAGGTCTAACGTATGTGGCAGAACTGCTCAGCAAAATAGGAATTACATAACAATTTATGGGGGATAGAATGCATATTCTATGCCATAACTTCCTCCTCATGGAAATTTCTCTGTAGGTATTTCTCCCCAGCTCTGTCTCCCTGCTGATGGTGCCCTTACCATTATTCAGCCTCATGCGATGCCCCTTACTAGGAGTCTGTGGGGACGGCCCCCTCTCTGAAGTGTTTAGAATTCATTGCTCCCCTCTTTGAAAGCCACTCCAGGGAAGCTTGGGACAGATCATGTAGCAGGAATTTTTTTTTGTTATTTTATTTTCCTATTCTGGCCTTTCCAGAGACAGCTAAACAACCATAAATAGACCAAACTCTCGGAAGGAAGGAAAAATAAAGGAGAAAGGCAGGAAGGATGATGATGTGAAGTTATGCAGGGAGACTGGGAAGCTGACAAAGAGGTAAATTATCTGGCCTTTTACAGAGATGGTCAATGGTGGTGTGTACACAGCGCCCTGCCTTTGGCTTTGGCACGGCCAACAAGCAGCAGTCCAGCATCTGAAACAAGCTGGGCTGAGTCTCCTCGGTGCCAGGGAACACCGGCACCACCGTGCCCACTAACAGGCCAACCTGGGGTTTCCTCCTCTTGTGGCCACAGGTATGCTTCACCACCGTCTGGCTGGCTGCTGCTATTTATTCCATGATTTTCTAAAAATGCGTTCGACCTAGATGTCCAGACTGTTGCCAACCTCCTTCTTTAATAAAAGTAACAACAGCAAGGTATTGAAAATCACGAGGCATTTAGAAATATACAGACTCCTTTATGGGTGAAATAATCTAATAGACAAGCTGTTGTTAATTTACAGCCTCAATTTTCAGACACACTTCTTGAGTCAAAAGTACTTCCTGTTCCATAATTCCTACAGGGACACAGGTGGCCCAAATTGCAGTATACATCTACTGTACATTAAAATGTATTTCGGACTTAGCTTAAACATTTTTGAAATCTCAAGTTTATGTCTAGACTATTTTAATCAGCTAAATGTCATAATAAGCCACATGTTGGGCTTGATAGGTTACATATACCAGCCCTGCTCATAAAGTATCAAAAGGTGTTTTTAAAAAGGAGTCTGTGTTTGTTTTACCAGGAAAATGGTGCTTTTAGTCAGTCGTATCAAACCTACTGGCAAAGTGCACAGGCTCTGACGTAACTACTGGGAAAGAGGGAGGCCAAGGTGGCTGCAATGTGGGGAACAGAGATGGCTCAGTCCACCCCACCAGCCCACGCCAGCTCCGCTGGCAGGGAGCCGTTCCCCTCCTCCTGCCCCCTCGGAGAGACGGCTTCACCCCGTGGAACGGCTCCGGCGCAGCCACCCGCGCACCCCACGGCTGCTTCTCTTTGCAGAGCATTCCTGGGCTGAAGTGGATGAATATTTTTTGCCAGACCCCTCCATGCAGAAGCGAAGGGCACCGGCCAGATCCTGAGCACCACTTTGCATCAGGTCTTACCTGGGGGAGAGCAGTGCTGGCAGGTTCTTTGGGTTACACCAGAGAAAGAGGGCTTTCACCGATAAAACTCTGCCATTACCAAATTAAATTAGTTAAGCATAACTGCACAAAATCAACCATTCTTTCTCCAGAGATTTCGCTAGTATAAACCAGCAAAAATCAAAGTCTCTTTCCTGAGCATTGTTAAGCCAAAACGCCCAGCTTGGGAAATGACCCATGACCGAGGGATGCCTCGTGCCAGAAGGACGGTTCCCCACCACGTAGGCTGAAAGGGATCCTCTGTTTGCTCCGAGCCACAGAGGGCCTATGGCACACAGACACGTAGCCTGGACTGGCTCCAGCAGCGGAGGATATACATGCACACAAATTCATCACACTGTCGTATGAGATTATTTCCTTATGAAAAGCTGGCTCCCTTCTGGATGCAGAAATTCCCCTTCCGCTTCCAGCCACTGCCACGGGGAGGTCTTGCAGCCCCAACTCAGGCACCCTGACCACCAGAAAGACTTGGTGGCTGTGGGCCACGCCATGCCCGCCGTCCCTGCAGGGCAGTATATCCATCCCCCTCATTCTATTCTCCTGACAGCCCCGGCTCAGAAGACTTTTACTGGAAAAACCACATAGGGCCCTAGGAGACATATTTGTGTGTCCCAGTGGATGAAATCCCAGGAGTTCTACGTCTGGGCAGTTGCCTCTGGAGGTTCCTCAGGGACCGAATATACATACAGGAGAGCTTAAAGAGTATTTTAATTATAGTCTTTCCTCAGGAAAAACAGTCCATTCAGTGCAAAGAGATCCCCAGGGGCAACACCTGAATTGTGGCTAAAAGTAAAGTAACCCTCTGGTTACCCCATCATAGTTCCATGGGACAAGCCATTTGAGATAATAACTAGAGTAACCCACAAATTGTACTCTAACCCCCCCTCACACCATCCCAGTTCTTTGGCTCCTGGGTAATTTAGCCAGTCACTTTCCAGATGCACTTATTCTTCCTCCTTTTAACAAGCCTTCAGGGCAGAGGATGAGAGAGAGCTTGTCACGCTCTCACTCTGCAAGGAGCGTGTACTGCCTCTGCAGAGTGTGAAATGCAGTCTAGTGGGGTGAGACCATGAAGAAGCAGAGCCTGCCCATGGTACCAGGTAAGAATATTGGCTTTTTTAAAAATATATTTTACTGTCAGCGTCTCCACCACAAAACATAAATCCTTACGTGATCCCTTTTTTCAGAGTCCCCCTGCTTGCCAGCAGTAAACATCTGAGAGCTGTTTTTATTCCCACAACAGTTTATTGCCATGCAAATACCATAATTTTCAGTCTCTACAAACAGAGAGAGATCGTCATCCACCCAGTTTGTTACTATACTTGCGGGGCAGAAGGATGTAGTAAAAGTCATGATTGCCCTTGATGAGCAAACTGGAATTCCAGTTTTTAACTCTCTCCCTGCCTAGGGAAGCTTAAGGTTATTTCTTCCAATGCCAGCTAATCAATTTGAACTCTGGTGTGAAAATCCACCCCATCTTCTCCCTCCCATGTTGACCAGCTGCAGAGGAAGGAACAGGCACACAGCTACTAAGCCACGGTAGTAACTCATCAGCCTGTGGAAATTGGTACGGCTTCACTGAAGGTGCCATGCTGAAGACACGCAACATCAGGGCTTATGGCCTTAGTTCCAAAATGATAACGAGTCCATGGCCATGAACCACGATTGGTTGTTTCACTTTCTTGTCTCCCAGGCATAAATCCAAACCTCCGTATCACTGCAGTGTAGGTCTGCCCAACATCCTCCAGTCTGTCTGTCTACGCCTGGACATGAGGAGCGAGCTTGCTTGCCCCAGTAAGCAACCTTGGCACGTGACATTGCAGGGAGGGACAAGGCCAGCTGGATTTGGGTGGCCTCTCAGGCTGTTACTGGTATAGATGGATCAGCCCCTTTATGAGAGGCCATGCGAGCGGATGTTTTAATTCTGCAGTTCTGGATGACTGATTCCTAATCTGGGTGAACAGGAACCAAGAAAAGAAAGCAGGAAGCAACTAGGAATAAAATTGAAAGAGCAGACAGTATCAGCTGAGCCATTTTTCTCAGACACACGGTTCAGCTGGGCTGGGGACATAGAGTTTTCCATAGAGGCAAATGGTGATACCAGAACAAGGATAAGGAATGGGATACGTATTCATCAATAAAGAGAGGGTAAATTCTGTTGTTAAATCAGCAGACACACTGAGTCTTGCCATCGCAGTCATTAGGGTCATGCATGAGTTTTCAGTCCCTGCTACCTGAGAGTGCTCTTTCTTGCTTTAACAGTTCGGTGTCACTGAGGTGATAATTGGTCCAGGCAGGATCAATACACTCAATTAAGGCTCCTCTAATGCTTAATACAATGGTTCTTCTAATTCCTGGTACATTCATCATGGAAATGACACACCTTCAGAGACTTCCAAAGTGTCAGTCCTGGCTATGTCCTTAACAAGGGCCTAGAAAGAGCTTTCCACTCCAAGGTCCAGACATGTAACTCAGCCACAGCCTCTTCCTTCTGTGGGAAGGAAATCCGGGTGTGTTGGAAGGGGACTAGCAGTGTCCCCTCTCATCTGGCTGAAGGGAAAACCAGGGCTGCGAGGCACCTGCTCTTCCTGCCTAAATTCAGCTCTACAGGGAAATCAGGCACTTATTAAGGAGACCCAGATCCCATTAGCAAATACATCCATCTTTCCTGTCAATTTGATGCACCACTTTGTTCCCAGATGAAGGCAGTTGAACACAGCTGTTACCTTGAAGGTCAAACTCTGAGTTCAGTCTTGCACCTGAACAGGCAAAGGACACTTCTCGATGCGATCCTGCAATTATACCGAGACATCTCATCTAAACACTTCAGTGCACTTTCTTGACATAAAACATTTTCATAAGCACGTACATTTCTTTTATCATTGAAATGCTCTACATGGGTTGTTTGGGGTTTTTTTAAATCAAATCCTTGTGTAAAGTGTTCCCATTTTTAATCTATTTCTCATTAAAAGTTGTTGTTTTTTTCCTAAAAGTAGCTTTGTTTTCATTTTTGGAGGGTCTGTTGAGATTTCCTTTTTTTAAACTTCCAGCGAAGATGATATTTTTAACAAGCAGTAATTATAAAACACAATAGCTGATAGCTTCACAGACAGAGGGATCACAAGAGAGTGTAACTGGAGGTGGGTAGGAAATTACACCCCTACCATCCACAGATGCCTCTGTTCCTTAGACAGAGACACTTCTGATCCTTGAGAGCTCTTTAATCTAACAAGCACACAGGGAAGAAAATATCCTCTTCTACATTGGATGTTGTTGACTACAGCTCTGTCAATCAGCACAAAATTTCAATTAGGTTTTAGACAGTGGATTTTGACAAATCACTGTCTGTTAGACCAAAGTTGCTGTTGGTACAAGTTGCTAAACGGTGTGATGCATTTTTCATTATTTATCCAGTCCTGAATCGAAGTCTCTATCTTTCTAAAATATATGTTGCAGTTTCACCATAAATTGTTATGTTGGGAGCAGTTTTCATAGTACGAAATCTGTGGCTTGTGCGATACCAGTCAAAACAGGAGTAAATTCGAAAGCAACTTGGGACCACAAACAGCAACCATTTTTTGGATGAGTTTTATGTTCTTAAGTACCAAGGAAGGATACAAGGCTGCTAAGTCACTCAGGCGTTTCTGAACATGCCTACGTCTTGAGTAATCTCTAGTGTTTCTGCACCATTTCTATTTCCAGAAATAACCTGTCCGGTTCTATGATGAAAGGCTCACACCCACGCAGAGGAGCACAGAGACACTGGTGACACCCCAGTCAGAGACCTGAAACCCTGTCCCAGCTCCTCCAAGGCTGTCCCAGGAGAGCATCAGCCCTGGGGGTTGGGGAAGACGCAGGACCACGAGTCCACTGGAGCAGCTCTCTGGGGTACTGCACAGGACAGGACTGACAAGACGACAGGATTAGGTCATTTGTGCTGTGTTTGTGTATTTCTATCTGCTTCACTTGGTGTTACTCGCAGGCTGTGCACAGGGGTATGTGTGTGCACTTCTGTGCCTGCTGGGAGCATGTGCTCAGTGTCACTGCTGGCTGGGCCAGAGGCTGTGGAGCTGCAGCAGCCTCCCCTCCATGGGGCTACTGGTTTTGGCAACTCGTAATATAAATCTCGTGGATATTTTCAGGCGAAGCTTGAAATTAACCATCCATAATTCTTAAATGAATTGTTAAATGTCAGATTGAAATAAAGCATGAGCTGCAATGGCCATTAATAGAAGAACCATGGGGAAAGTAAATAACAATATCAGATCCTCTTAATAAAGCCACAGTATCTCCATTCCCAGCTCAGTCTTAAGCCCTGCTAGTAGTGAAAAAGATAGATATGGTATGGAAAACGATGGAGGGAAAGCCACAAGGCAGGGAAGGGCACATCCTGGGAGGTCTGCAGGCTGTCAGCTCCGTCAGGGCAGAGGACAATTAGATCAATGTAAGGCACATTTGTAAAAGTGTCCTGACCAAGCAGATCAGCCTTACGAGGACCTGATGCCCTCCCAAGCTGCTGAACCCACTGACCCAGAACAGAGGCAATCAGAGAGGCAGCGGCACGGCCAGCAAGCAAGAAACATGCACAGAAAAACACAGCCAAGCCCAAAGCAGATCAAATGATGGCGTTTGTCCTGGTCTCTCCCCTACACCAACACCAACCACATCCAAGAAGAAGCAGTTATAAAAATATCATTCACAGAATTAGAAGACAAGGGGGAGGAGGAGGGACAGAGGGAGTTATTGACAACGTCAATCCAACAGACAGACGCCCACACCACTGCCATCCCCCACCAGAAAGTGGGCCAGATCTTTCTTTGTTGGGTTGGTTAGTTGGTTGGCTTGCTTGTTTGTCTTGATAATAATACCCTGTGGATTTCTTCTTGTTCACCTTTTGGGCTTCGAGCCTTGAAGTTGAAAAACTCTCAGGCTTTTCTTCAATAAACTTAAAGCATTACTCAGAACATTGCCTTCTTCTAACACAAAATGAAACCCAAGATTCTTCTCTGCTCACAGAAATCGACACTTAAAGAAAATATCAAGAGCCACACACGAAAATTGCTGCACCATCATTTTTTCAATCGACTTCCGGGAAGTACACATTCCTACAGGGCAGGTGAGGAGGGGTCCCCTCTGATCTGCTCCTTGGACCAAAAAAATCCCAGTTGCTCATCTGCGAGGGACGATTTCGTTTTCTTTAGCTATGGGACAGGTGAGGTATGAGGAGAGTACAGAGGTCCAATGCTGTCTCCACCAACTCTGCTGCAAGTCACGCACTTGGCAGGGCAGAAAGATTTGCTCTTTGAGTAGATTTGCTGTAGCTATTACCAGGAATGGGCTGCAAAGTGCCTGAGGCAAAACAGCAGGATCCCTCTATTTTAAGGAATGTGTGTGTATACTGAGTATATAAACCAGATCTGACATCCAAAGCGGCAGCAAAATTAAAGAAAATGAAAAGAATGCTATTTATGACTGAAAAGAAAAATCACTTTAAGATTAGGAACAAGCAAAAGAGAGCCGGCAAACTATATAATCCTGTTGCCTTGTCTCTTCCAGTGTTTTGAAACAGCAACAAAAACAGCCATGGCATCAATGTTTAAAATGCAGCACATGCCCCAAATGTTTTTATAGTGGCTGTTCACAAGCAGGGTTAAGCTCTACTGCAGCGTAGCCAGATTTATCACTCCGCCAGTTGCCCACAGAACGAGACGTATGTACTGGAGAGATCAAGTACTGCAGACCATCAGCCACTCCTGAAAAATCTGGCCTGAACAAACAGATCAAAAGCCCAGCTGCTAAGTGGCAACCTGCTCACTAATTACCCTTTTAACACTCAATGACTGATTTACCTTTTCTTTATCGCTCTCATATCATCACTCACCTTTCCTAGGTGGATACCTTCAGCTCTGTTGCCCTGGGAACTGCCCCTTGTGCAGGTGGATGTTGGGAGTGAGAACCTGTCACTGCTCCAGGACCAGCAGGTCTCAGCCTGAAGCCATGAGCTGTGCATTAAATATTGGCACAAGACACCTTTTTTGAGGCGAAAACAGCCTTTTCTTAGCATTTGCCCAAGACCTCGATTACAGGAATTAAGAGAAGGTAATGAAGTGATGTCAATCAGTCGCTTCCCGTGCTGTGACCCAGCCCTACACTCTCCTGTCAGACACCCAGTGCATCTGCCACCTCCTCCTCAGGGCAGGTTGGGACTTTCAGTTTAAGCTGCGACCGCCAACCACCGACCCCAGTGTCCACGGGCCGTCATTCATTTGACACAACAGAAAACAAACATCCCTAGAAGGGCCCCACTGCGGGGGTACAGGGCAGCAGCAGCAGCAGCACACGGTCCTCTGCAGGGCAAAGTCATGCTGACCAGTCTCATCCATCCCTAGGAAGGAGCTTGGGTTCCCTGTGAAGCAGCAAGCTCAGCAAACCAAGACCACACTGAGCTGGCCTTGAAGTCCAGCTCCTGTGAAACTTTTTCTTCGAATGGGCTAGAAGAGAACATCCAACTTTCAATTTCCTGTCTGCAGCCACTTTGAAGCTGGCCCATACGACCAAAGTGTATTTTTTTAATGTTAAATTTAAAAATTCCTTCATTTAATACAGAAAAATTATTACAGATGCTGAAAGGTTTCTAATGTTTCACCTGAAATGCACACATTGGATTAAACCCTTGGATGCAATGTCGGAATTAATGCAGATCGTTGCAAAGAAATAATTGCTAAATTTAGGTCTATATGAGAAAACCAGTGAAAGTGGATAATTGCAAAACAAGGCATGTAGGACTAGATAGGAACACAAATTCTACCTCAGCCACTTATCAATATCAAAGTACTTCAGACAGAAGTGATTATTTCAGGGAACATGTGTAACAGCACATAAATCCTTCATCCATAGTTCCTCCGGCGCAGCCAAGTTCTTAACAGTCATCCAGCTCAGCACTGCTCCGTGAGGCCCATGGGCAATCCACAATCCGTAAGGCACCAGAAGGTGGTCCGGGAACTGATTGCAGAAAAATAATTAAGAAACTAAACCAAAAACACACACACAGCATCCCACGCAGTTGGCAGGCGCTTATGTCAGTGCCTGCCTACAGGCACCGCTCACTCCCTGGCTGCTGGTGCTCAGATCAAAAACCTTGGAGGTCCTTTGATTTTAAAAGATTGAGAAATGCTCATGTAGCTGCTGTGAAATAGGGCAGAGCTCTGACTTGGGCTCCCAAAGCCTGAGTCTTCTCCCACTGAATCAGGAATGTGCCACCTCCTCCCCACTGTTCCTCCATCCCACAGGAACTACCAGCAGAATGTTCCTTGGCCAGTAACATGCAAAATATGCCTCTTGAGTCAAATTTACTCAGAAGTCCTACCCTGGTCCCAAACCCGTGGTCCCAACGCCCCGGTCAGTAGCATTACGGGGCAGGACTGGACCCCACTGTGCCAAGGTGCCGGGTGGGCAGTGCTACAAGTCCAGAAGTGATGCTCTTTCATCTGCCCTTGCAGAATCATCCCGCCCATGATCCCCTGCCCAGGAGCATGACAAGAAATGCCTGACCCCGTGAGGAGTCTACAAGGCAGTGGAGTTAAACCACAGCTACAACCTGAGAGATGCAGCTCATCCAGTAGCTAAATAAAAGGTGAAAGGGACCCATTATTCATAAATTTGGCATCCTGACATCACCAAAGGAAAACAAAGCTTGAAAAAGAATAACATCTAGAAATATTTCCAGGTATGACAAACTCTGCAGTTTTCCAGTGAGAAATTTGCATGACCCTGGAGGAATTATTGGGTGCGCATGTTTAGCTGATTGATAGATTTTATTAGCAAAGCAGATTTCTCTGTCTCAAAGTGTGTTCCAGTCTCCAGCTAGGAGTAAAAGAACATTGTTTCTCCCCAATAAAGAAACCAGCATCTTATAACTGCCCAGATATAAGAAAAATGTAGTTCAGGGATTTTTTTTTTTTTTAATTACCCTGTATTTAAAGAATTACCAGCAAGCACCCTGTTTCTCTTGTTGGGAGCTAACATCAAAAAATTGCCTGACAATTTTTCTAAGAGCCAAGAAAGTCAGCTAGTAATCGTGGAATTGTGTGGCCAAAGGTACATAAACTGGCTTCACATGGGACCAGCAGTAGATCAGATTGCATTGGGCGGAACGAAATAAAAAATCCCAGAAGTCTAGTTTCTTTGGAAACGTACCAAAACTGTCTCACCATACCAACCTGGCACATCATATGTAAAAAAGTGACTATTTCCTAGTACAGTATATGGGGTGTTTTATAGAAGTCAAAAAATCAGAATGGCCTTAGTCTGACATCGTAAACACAATATACTGTAATGTCATTGAGAGACTACTTGTTACCTACTTGTCCCAAGATTAATGCTGAAACTGAGCACCCAGATCTACCTACGGCTTCCCTCCCAGCACAGAAATGCCTGAAAAATCTCTTTGACATACAACTTGGAAATAGTTACAATAACTATGTAATAGTAGAAACCACTTCTGTTTAATTCACTGATATTATTTACCTTGGCCCAGAGAGTTTACAGCACCGGGAAGCAACACTAAGGGAATGACACCTTCTTGTGCAGCAAATCTTCTCCCTGTCTGGAACACAGCTACCCTCCTGCTTGCTGTGACAGCAAGGCTACGTTTGGAGATACAGGTTATTCTTTCTCCCCAGGTCACCCCCCACCTGGGGCAGCAGAGCAGGGACAGAGCCCACAGCCACCAGAGCAGGGACAGCAGGTCTGCAGCGAGGCAGCTCTTCCGTTTGGGCCGGCATAGCTGGTGACAGCCACGAGGCAATGTTTCTCCCTCCTTTTCAAGGCCAGGCCTGCAAGGGCAAGCCTGTGTGTAAATGGGTTGCAGAAGATTAACAGGTGCCTCTATGCAGCTGATAAGATTCAGGTTTTGGTGGTAATAACCGATGCAATTCCGCTGTGCTTCGGGTGCAGATGTAGGTTTGACAACAGGGAGGGAGCTGTCATTGAAGCCCATAAGCCCAGTCACAAACTGCAATTCTTAAAGTTACTACATCCTTTTTCTGTTCATATTTAGCACTTAGATTAGATTAGGTCTTTTAACAGGCTGCACTGTGTGTTGGAGTCAGTGCATCATTCTTGCTGAATTAGATATATTGTCTCCAATGTAACTTACAGATCACCAGCAGCCTGGAGGCACGAATCACTTAGTTTTCAAGAATAAGAAAGAATGATAATTAAAAGACGTTGCAGAGAAAAAATCTAACACAGTTTTATGCAAATCAAGCTTTCTTTAAATACAAACCAATGTTTGTTAAGATTATCTTCTCAAATATAGCTTGTGAACTTCTAAAGAAAAACACGATGGCTTCACCTCTCATGAGAGGTGCCAAGCCTGCCATAAAATTTAAAATGAAACAACAGTTAGATCTGATGACATTTGCTCTAACTGCAGACACTGATCACCATAGGTGTCCATAGGCATGCACAAAAGATAGCAAAAAAACATGAGAAAGCACTAGGAAACCGGTATGATCAACTGACTTGTAAGCAGCACAGGACCTAAACCTGGAGGTTTCTGCCCCCAGCTGCAGCATGCCAGCTTTCAAAACAACTTTCTGTAGCTGCATCCGAGTGAGGGCAAATCAGTCGTGCTTGTAGCAAGAGTGTCTCCCACAGTTAATGGTTAATAGATGTGAGTGGCAATCCTTGTGGGTCCCTCCCGACTCAGAATGCTCTGCGATCCTGAATCTGATTCTAACAAAGGTGGCCTTCCTTCCAAAAGTAATCCATGCAATGAAGAGTCTACATTCTATTTATGACACTTGCTCCTAAAGTCCGAAGGTATTTCTGAAAATGGGAGTCAGGCACAAAGATTTACATGCTCTTCTTTTTGCCTTGTATGGTTATTGACTTGCAGCAATTAACTCGGCCATGTTCCCGCTGGTGCCTCTCTCCCCAGCGAGCATTCGTGGGTCTCACAGTTTGCTCTCCTCGCTGCATTCCTCAGCTGTACCAGATGTCAGTCTCTTCTTTTTGGAAGGGCTAAAAGCTCATGCTCAGAAAGTCCACAGCCCTTTCTAGCCTCTCCATGTCCGTCTTGGAGTTTTTTTTCCTTCTTTTGCCAAGAAAGGACAGAGCACAGAGGAGTTTAACCAAGTACGAGGTTATTCAAGTTATCTGCTTGCCATTAGGTATCACTGTACAGCACTGAATTATTTATTCCAGCTTCCTAGGCAGGTGTGTGGCAAATTTCCATAAAGCTTTAATGGAAATCAGATTGCCAACTTCAAACCCAAATTCTTCATCTGCACCACAGCATGACTGTGAAGTGTTGCTGAGCAAGGGCGGGGTGAACAGCTATGTAGGAACAGACCGCAGCCACAGCTGGGAGAAGTATGTGGGTCTCACTTAATAAAACTTGATAGAAAATATTTGTAGCTATTAAAAAATATCGATGAAGGCACGATACACATCATGTAACCAACACGATTGTCTCACTAGGACGGGCACGTACTGGATTTCAGAGTTCGATTATCAATGAGGACTCACTCCACGTTCAGAGCACACGGGAACTCACACACACACCTGCTGGCAGATGCAGGGGAGGGTGGCACAGCACAGCGAGGACACTCCTTGCACGCAGACTTGCTTTATTTCCATTTCCAGGTGCAAATTCAGAGTTTTCAGAGTATCACATGCCCAGCATAAAGAGGCAGATCTCATCTACATCCAAGAGATGCTGGATGAGCTGGGAAAAACGAGGTGGGACCCTCAACTCCAGCTGGAGGTACCAGGGCACGTGCATTTGACAGAGTCTGTGTGCACCTGAGCAGGTAACCCTGTGCCTCCTCTGCAGGCAGCGGAGCTCAGGGCACAAACATCCCATCCAAAAGTACGTGCCTTCAACTGGTCCCTGACCATCCCACGCTTCACAGAGAGGCGCCCAGAAGACCAGGTCCAACACAGGCGGCAGGAGACAGCTGAGACGAACCGCTCTGGGGGCAAGTGTTACACAAGAGCCCTTGGCAGGTGGTAGCCTCTAGATCAGAGCCAGCCTGTGTGGTCTCATCAAAGGGCTTGCGCAGGCCAGCAACCAGCAATCCAGGTGGCATGGCCAGGATCTCGGTGGTACCCGTAGTGCTGGATCTGCTCTGGGAGTAGGCAGTGGGATGCTCCCTGGGTGGTGGCTCTCAGCAGTGCCTCCCCTGCCAAGCTGATTGCTAAATATTTATCCTACCGACCCACAATCAGGAGAGTTTTGTGAGGAACTATGGGATGCACTTTCTGCATAGCACACTGCAGACCCAGATGACAAAAAAACTCCAAACAAAAAGCAAGAAAGCCCCTGCCTTCAAAAAAACACCAAAACCCCCCTCATTTCACAGGGAAACAACAGAATGCCTTTATTTGTTCCCTGCCAATGTCAAACACGATTCACAGCCAGATGTTAAAATAAAGTGGCCTCATTTTTACTGTCACTACTACACTGTGCTGATTTGGTCAAAAATAAAACCCCTTAAATATTATGAAAAGCTGCACAGCTTCTGGAACAACAAACCAGATCAGAGCGGAAGAACAAAAAGTTGGTACAAACCAATAGTGTCTGAATTTGTTTCTTTTAATAGATAAATGTCTGTGATTATCACAAAAGGGGTACCGCCAGCAGTTTCACTGAAGAGTCCTTGACTGAAGGGTCCTCCTGGTCTCCCTAGGCTTGCACAAATTGAATGACTGCACTGCTGGCGGAGCTGCTTGCCTTGCCAGCAGGGCACCGGGGGACGGCTGGGAAATTATGGTCTCAGTTATGGATGGGGAGAGGGAGAGCTGTGCCTGGATACTGGTCATGTTTGCAATGCTGCAGCTTGAAGGTGTGCCAAGGGCAGGCATGCCTCTATCACAGTGGAGCAGACAGAAGCATTCAGTACACCTGAAATCTAAGAGTTTTGATTTGAAACACCTCTCAGGGGGATTCTAGGGAGGTCCAGTTGCCCAGGGTACCATGCAACCTTGGGTGAAGCACGATCTTGGGAGCAACCTCTATCCTCCTAATCATTCACTTAAATAAGTAAGGAAATAAAATGGAAATGGAAAGAATAATATAAAGAAGTTCCATTTTGGTCATTGTTTTGAGGCACAACGAAGAGTTCAATACTGCTGCTGTCTCATCTGGATCCGTCTCCAAATGACATGTTTCAAACCATGATAACTTCACTCGCAAATTGCCTCGGTGAGTTGAGTACTGCACACAGTGTGTGCAGAAGCGAAGGGGAAGCTCTGCAATGCTGGTAAAGCTTATTCCAAAAGAGACTCACACACAAACAGAAATGGCAGTCACTGGACAACAGCAAGATGGTCCTGGGGGATGTGATGGGTTCGGGAGCCTTGGTGAAGGGGTTGGGCTCTGTTTTGCAGACCTAAGTGGTGAGGATGCATTCCAGTTCTCCAGAATAAAGTGTCATCTGTGAACCAATACCTGAGAAAAAAGTTTCCTGATCCACCAAGTCCATTTCCACGTAGCATTGCCCTACTCAGACACCTACTGTCTCTTCCCAGCTCACCAGCATAGTCTCACTGCCTGCAGAAGATTGCTCATCACTGGCTTCAGTCTGCTCATGTTCATATCTATGCCTCGTTTGAGCAGCCTCCAGGCAGAAATCTTCCCACTCAGTAACATGAAAAACCACCTTTGCATCTGTCTTTAATGTCTCCCTCACACGTGGGCATTTCCTCAAGCCAGTTGATTTGTTAGGGCAGGTAAATAGCTCTGTGTCTTCCTAATTCCTCCCCTTTCCTCTCCCCCACCAAGACATTCCAAAATGATCCCCCCTTTGCTTACCCTCTTAATGGTCACCTTCCTACCTATGTTTTTGAAACACATCCTGTTTTAGAGCTGGCCCCAGATCCACTGCCCTCCGACGTGCCAGGCTGGAAAAAGAACAGGCACTCCCTTCCCCCAGCCGTCCCTGTAACCTCAGTGTCCTCCTGCCAAAAGCACGACTCATACAAATCCAAACCAAGAAACATGGACCTAAAGCAGGTGTTTTAACCCTTCCCATATTCTTAAATAGCCATTACTCTTGTTATATCCCCTTTGGAGAGTTCAGATTTCATGTCTTTGGCAAACCAGTCTCGTCAGGGCAACCTATGATGGGCACTCAGCTGATGAACTGCTAGAGAAAGTCTTGGCCTGGAGATGACAAAGCTTTTCAGGACTGGTGTGAACAAAATCATTCTTGCAAAAAAAATTAAGAAGTTCAAAGCAAAGGCTATTAGAATGTAACTTTTTTTTGATATCCACAATTTGTGATGAATCAGAAAAGGCCCTGTTATTCCAGCATATATCACCCTTCAGAGATGAACAGGATTCAGAGCTAAAAACACCACAAGAAGGCAGAAGACCAAGGTACCTACTTGTCAGAATTGTCTCCTCGTGTGGGACTAGAGCAAACATCTCTGCCCAGCAGCCCACATAGGCTGTGTGCCAACAGCACACTCCATCTGTTCACAAACCACCTTTTTTTGTAAATGGTCACACCTGAGCCTGCTTTTGTCACATGGGGAAACCCATCTTTTTATCCCACTAGTTGTGGACACTCGCTCTTCACTAAAGTTGGCCCTCTTCAGCACTGCAAACCCCAGTTCTATCCTGGCTTTCCCACCTTCTCTTTTTCCCCTGCCTTTACCCCAGGTTCAAGGGCCAGAGCATCTCATTCCTTGATGCACACATGCACCTTCTCCAGCACGAGCCCAGCACTGCTGCCCCCACTTCCACTGAGCCCTGCCCTCACCACCTGCAGGGAAGTGTTGAGTAGAGCTTTATCACCAAAAGCAGTGGGAAATTGCACTGAGAAATGGCATAGCCCAGCAGCACCTCCCAGCACCCATAATGAAAAACAATGCAGGAATTGGCGAGGCCTAAAAGATTTTTAGAAAATAAATAGTTTCTCTGTATCAGGCTCTCACAGGAGGTGGGTCTGGGCTTTTTTCTGCCATGTTGAGAAATAGAGATGGAGAAAAGTATGAGTGGTCACCTCAGGGCACAGCACAGAAGAGGCAGTTATGATCCTGAGATGAGAAAACTTCGTTTGAAGGGACAAATAAAGCAATGAATTACGGTATCCTGGTGGCAAAAGGGCTATTGCATGTGAAATAAACAACTTTAATGAGGTTGCAACCCTGGATTTATAGTCCCATCTCCATGTGCAGGACTTCAGGTGCATAACTCCATTAGCACTAATGGGATGTGCACAATTAAAGCCCCACACAAGATGAGACTGCTGCTATTAAAATCAGCCATGAACAACCTTCAAAGAGGTTCTCCCATTTAGCTCAGCAGAGTGATCCAAAAGAGAGAAGCTCATTTGTATCTGAGCTGATCACTTTGCAAGGTGGTCAAGTATGAGCACTTGCTGTGAATTCTCTGTGTGGTGGATATGAATGGGTTGGATGCTACTCCTGCCCCTGGACATTTTAGATCTCCTCTGCCAGGAACGGGCTCCTGCTCTCCATGAAAGGCCAGTAAAACTGTTGGCTTCAGTCACCATCAAGTCTTGCTTTCAAACTGGGGACGTGTTGGCACAGGGGATATACTGAAACTTCTGCCCTCCCTCTCTCTTCCTTGGCAGGTTGCGTGGAATGGCCACAGGCTGGGCAGAGTGGCTCGGTTCAGACACAGCAAGTTCCCTGAGGCTCCCAGACCGAGCTCTGCACAGCACAGAGAAAGCACTCCAGGCACCTGGGGTATCACAGTCCAGCGAGGTGACTTACCTCAGGCAGGGATTCATCCCTCTGAACTACTCGCTCCCAAAGCCAGCTCTGGGCCGGCCCATGCCCTGGCACAGCTCTGAAAAAAAAAGCCTCTGGGAACTCAAAATCAACATGACACAGCGTTGAAGATACTCTAGATTTTCATGGGGACAAAAAAAATTGCCTAGCACATACAAAACACAGGACAAAATAGCTCAGTATTTTAAATCTGCAAATGTCTCACCTGCTCTCAGGAGCAGAGCACACATTATACACCCAAGTGACAATATGCCAGCTGAGACCCTGGGATGCTACTTGTTTACCTGCTATTAAATAGTGCCACCAGGCAGCCATCTCCAGTTGAAAAGGGCAGCAGTTTATATTATCAGTTTAAAAAAAAAAATGCAGATAATACACTCGGAATTGCTTTCTTGCCAGAGAGAGGTAAAAGCTATTTAAATCTGAATAATGCCACAGCATATCTGAGGGTAATGGAATAAGGTGCAGAGGCTGAAGCAGAACTACAATGACAAAATATTAAATATCAATATGACTTTAGATATTATATTTACTCTCCCAAGAGCTGTAACTCTTCAGATATATGAAGCATTCAGAAAAATGGAATTGAACCCTTTATCACAAAATTTTTTTTCTGCAATATTAAAAATGTAATTTTACCAGAAGCCATGGGGAGTCTTATGTTCTTAACACACTTAAAGATTTTTACAAGCTAACGTTAAAACTGACTGAATTGTCATACACATTCTTGTTCTCACGTAAGTCTGGTCTGAAAGCTATTCTCTTTAGTTTTGCACTGTAATGTCTATATTCCTATACTCTTAATACTCGCAGACTTCAACAGTACAAAATTTTGACATCACCCCTGAAAAGTCCATGTTCACACAGAATCCAACAGTTTCGCCATCAGCTTTAGTGGCAGCAGGCTTAAGCCTAGAAGTCTCAAATCTGATAGACATTAAAGAATGAGCAAATTTCCTGGTTAATCTAATTTAGCTAGCACAAGAACATTCTCTACAAGGCCAAGGATATTACTGGCAGCACAAGTAGCCACACTTATGAGGAAGCTACTTAACATTTTCCATTGTAATACTCCGCTTCAGGATAACTTTGAACAATTCAGGCTAAACATTCCTGATGTTAGCTTAGCTGTCTGACTAATAGGATCTTTTTTGGGAAGCTTTAGCTCAAGGGATTCAGCTATTTCCAAGGCTGAGGTTACAGAAAAGGGAAAACAAACAAACAAACAAATTTTAAAAACCCTAGAGTTTCATATGAAAAGCTCTGGCACTTCCATAAGGGAAAATAAGTTTTGATCTTCAAATTCAAAGAATGACCAAGGATGAAGGCTGACAAAGAGCACAGAGTACGGCTGAAAACGAGTAGCATGATGATCTAATTACAGAATTAAGAGACATAAGAAATTAAAATCAGGTGCTAGGAAGAGGGGAGGCAGAACAATCTTGTCCGGCTGGTAGCATTACAAGACCAGAAGGGTTCATCACATCTATGCATTTTGGCCTCAACACCGCTTTGCTGTTCGGCAAGCAGCAAAGCAGCTCATTAACACCTCTCTGCTGTCAGGTACACATAGCAGGTAATTGCATTGTGCTGCTGCTTTCCACTCTCTTGGCTCTCAGAGGGAGTAACTGCGTCTCCAATACAGCCTCAAATACAGCTGGCATGGCAGTCTACACAAATTCATACAATAAAATCTGCTTTACTAGACTTTGGAAATCTGAGCCCTCAAGAGACAGGAAAAACCTGAATTGTCTGTGCAATCTTCATCCTATTACTCAGTACACAACCTTTTAATAGCCTAATCATGTACTATTTTCTCCATAAGATGTAATAATCAGGCAATTATACTTAGATTCTCCAAATGATATCAAGGGCCTGCTGAGCATGGGCTGGATTGAGCACATGAAGCACTTTAAGTGCATATGACAGACCACAGCATCTGTCTTAAGGAGCTTACACTCAGAAAATACAAAAGAGAGAATTCCTATTTCTTGTACTGAAGGAATGAAGCACTGGGATTCATGTGCCTTCTCAGGGTGGTTATCTGGGTCTACTGTATCCAGGTTTAGATAGGATTCCTGTTGGGCTCACGTCTGTATTGCCAGGCAGTTGTGAAGGAAGAAGCAGCTCATACGTTTCAAATCAAGAAGAGCTGCCCCTTACATAAAGAATTATTCACCCATGTCTTCCAACAGCACTACTGACACTCCAGTACCCGGAGTGATGCATTCACAGCTATGGCCTGGTGGCAGGCAGAGCTTGTGGCTGCTGAGCCACAGGATATGGACGAGCTTCTCTCCAGGCGTGGTCCTCCTTTGGGACTGCTAAGCCCCTGGCCCAGATCCTCTTTCACCTCCTTCAGTGAGGAATGCCCTCCTATATTTTGTAGGAGAAAAGCAAAGCTTTGGTTGTCCCAAGACAGGAAGAAGCAGCAGCCGCCTATGAAGGGGACGAGAAATTTCAGATAGATGCCTGATTTGTACCACTTACTTAAGACAGATGAAAAATACCAGATATATACAAAAGGAGTCTCTTCTATTAATGCTGTGATCTAATGAAAATTCTTATGATTTAAGAAATATGCACACCCACAAACGCTGACTTTTCTGCCAGCATGCGTAATTTGTAGACAACACATGCCAGTCACTTTACAACCATGGAACCAGTTTGATGCTCAGAAGCCTCTCATAAACTACCTAATTTCCCTTATACAGATACATGAAACTGTCTGGGTATCCCCCCTAAGTAGACATTTTTCCTTGGAGAGTGGGGATTAACTAAATACTCACTGAAGTCTTAACAAAAATCAATGTGCAAATGGAAGTTTTTCACTTCCAAATAGCTTATTTGACTGCTCTCCACGTTAGCCAGCCCAGGATGGATGCTGGTGGTCCCTGTGAACGCAGATCTGCACAGCCTCCCCTTCACACACCACCTGTACTGTGCAGAGCTGGTGGTGTCAGCATTAATGAAGTGTGATGTTGAGCTTCCCTAACGAGGCAGAGCTAACGCAATCGTGCAGTCTCTTAACTCCCTTCTGGTACCTTCTAAACTCATTGGCCACGTGCAGTGAGAAGACGGAGCAGCGGGCTGGGCTGTCGAGGTCGCGAGCAGACCGGGGGGACACGCGGCCCCGAGGGCTGGGAGCTGCAGCCACGGGACCAGCACTCCCTCACGAGTGAGAAACTCCTGCAGAGGGAACTGAACATCCAATGTGGCAGCTGTGTGTAGGAGTCATTGTGAACAGCTATTTGTGGTTGAACTAAGAAGACCAAAAAGCCACAAGAAACCAAGCCCATGACTGCTTGTGCTCACATATGCAACTGTAGAAAGCACTCTTCTATAAACCGAAAGGGTTTTCCCCCTCTAATAGAAGAGCATGACTTCAGGAGTCATGTTAAAAAATATTAACTTTAATATGACCTTGTAGTCCGTGTGAAGAAGTTGCTAACATCACTGAAATTTGTAGAAATTTGTAATTGCTAATCATTTTGGAAACTATTTTCTTCATAGCTAGTAACAACGGATTTGCCAGACTTCTGTGTTGTGTGAAATGCTACAGCAATTAATATGATCATGCTTTTTTGCTTTTTGCCTTTTTTTTTTTCCCAACTGAAAAATAAGTAAGCATCTGTGTGGAAATCACACATTTGGCCCAAAACAGAAACTGCTCGTGTTAAAATTCTTGCAAGACAGACTAGCCTTGATCTACTTACTTTTAAAACACATAAATTGGTCATTATTAGTCAAGACTTCCCTTTCAAGCACATTTATTACCAGATCTTGAAAAGGGCAAGTCTATTGCAACTGGTGAGTTCGTTATATAATGTTTTCCTGCCTTAGATGCAATCTGTGAGCTAATAATTAAATTTGCTAACGTTAAAGGAGCCAAGTGAAAGATCTGGGAACAAAAAAAATGAATCAGTTCTGTGGCAGAGAAAACCTATTTAAGAGCTTTGTTTTCAAACATCAGGATACACAAGCAAGCAGACACCGCACATGTTATGAGACCCCTGCATCTTTCAACCAGATTTCAACTTTCTAACCTGTGGGATGTGGCTTTCCATCAGTTCTACTGAGAGACAAGAGATGAAATCACACACTGAATAATGAAAACATGACACGTTTTTTTCATATAAAACTACATTTGTATTGGTCAAATCCAGAAGGAAAAAACCCCAAAAATCAAAAGATTGATGTATTGTATGATATTTAAGGAACATCACCCTCAGTAACGGAGAGAGATTGAATAAGTTGATCATTCAAACCAGAATGACAATCCTTGTTGCACATATTCATCTTATAAAGTTTGGAAGTCTTCAGCTGTGTTTCTGATGGACGAATACATTGCTACTCTTCCTTGTTTATTTTACTGACACTCTAATGCCTTTTAATATCATCGTAAAATGGATCTGGCCATTTTTCCTCACATATAAATGTTTGCTTTAATTGAAATAAGACATTAACTTTTCTTTCATTAAGGAGCCTTTTGCTTTTCTCTCAGTAAGGAGCCTTTTGCCAAAGCTGTTGTTTTTAGAGACAGCCTCCATAGCTCTGCACAGTTCACTACTGCTCGGCATATGATGCATCGTGTCAACAGCAATCTGTTCTGTCAATTAAAAGATCAAAAATAAAACACAAGCCCAACTTTGTATAAACCTCCTTCCAGTTGTAAAGTCGATATGAAAAGCTTCTGAACGAGTCCCTCTGGAACAGTCCAAGGAGCAGCACCAGCATCTCCTGAGCAGCGCCAAGGCATTCAGGCCCCTGCAGCTGAAGGCCAGGGGCATGAGAAAGTTGAATTTGGGACCATACCTGACACCTCAGCAACTCAAACTTCCACCATAAATGGAATGTTCAGATCACAAAATTTAAAGCATCCTTCCAACTGCAGACAAAGCTTTCCAGAAGAATTCATGGAAAAGTAAATATAATGACAGAAGGCATGGGTTTTGGAGCAGCATGCTGGTTTTGCTTAAAAATCAACAAGCTGTGGGCAAAATCTGAAGAAAATTAAAAGGCAGCATAAAATTCAAGGGAAGAAAATGCACAGGCATGGAAAATCATGAGGGACGTATCTCTCACCCCAGGGCTGTCAAACCGGATGAGAAGCAGTTCTACAGAGAGCAATTCAATTCCTCTTACTGCACACACTGCACATATTTTGACTGGGATATTATTTGCATCACCAGCTCCTAACGATGTCTTAACAGAGCACTCAGAGTCCTTTGACTGCCAAGTGAGAACCATTAAATAGTGCTTGTTTCTTAAAGATGCCTCAGATTGTCAGCAGTTGATTTGTAATATCAGAGATTTGTCAGAAGGCAAAAAATTGAGCAATACAGACCAAGATGAATGAATGGGCTCAGAAATTTGCAAACTATAAAGAGCATAAACACAAAGACGTCAGGCGTTCTTTAAAAGCGTTATTGGTTGCCAATATCAATCTCATCCAGCATCCTTGTTAGCACTCAAAAGGACATCTGCAACCTCACCCAGACCTTCTCTACTCTGCCCTCTGTGCAGGTGTTTACATCTGCCCATCCTTACATGGCAGTTCCTTATACTCACACTGGTCAGCTCTGCACACAGGTCCAGACTTTGACAGGGCACACAGTAGTAGCAGAAATTATGCCTCCTAAATGTGTAAGTATTTGGGAGAACATCATGTGGAGCTGAAAAGAACAAAGGACATGATAACCTGTGCAGCAGTGGGGGAGCACCCCGTGTTTCCTCCATGTGGGCAGCCAGCAGCAGAATGCTTCACAGTTTAGATGGGGTCTGGTCCAACTTTGAGACCACCAGATGGAGAATGGAAATGCTGCATCGTATTGTGATGTCAAGGCAAGGTCACACCAAGTATGTCTGGATTACAGAAAAGCTCTCCCATTTAGTTTAATTTTCCTTAAATACTAATGTTAAGGACTAGATTCTGACAACAGCTGTGGCAGTTAACCATACCTAAAGAATTGTTTATTTTTTTAAGTTAAACCAATAGATGGTCCAAAGTTTAGCACCTTTTCCTGTGGCCTGTCCTGAGGATAACTGGGGTGCCGGTACAAGCAGACACATTTCAGACTGTTAGAAATGCTGACATTAACCTGTTCCACTTTGCCTTGAGACCGCATGGGAGCGTGCACCATCCATTACTGTCACTACCTCAAACTACGAGAGCACTGACTTTCTGACCCTTTATGCAACACCAAGTCGCATCCACCCCACCCTTCACCAGCAAAGCCTTTTTGTCTACACGTGACAAGGGCACTGGGAGAGGGGCACAGTCCCCCTGAGTAGGCAGTCGTGGCACTGGGACGTGAGCTGGCGCTGCGGTTAAGGGAGATGGCACTTCACACCCACATGGGCTCAAATTATCAGTACAATTAGACATTTCACAAGTAGCAGTGGAACAGAGGCAGTCAATCTCACAGCAAAATCTCACCAGCTATACTGGTGAAGATCCTAAGTATTAAACAACTAGAAGAAATGCTGTTCTTCTCCAGTATCAAAACTAAGATAATTGTCCCCCTTTTTCTCCTTTCAGATGTCACTTTTGAAAGACTTGCATATCTACTTTAGAGAGCCTGTAAGTGTCACACCAATCAGAGATGGATTCCATAGAAACACTTCCTCTTACAAGGATTACAGTTCTGCAGAAATAAAAAACCAATTACAAAGCAGTTATCACAACACTAACCTGCACGGTTGGGGGTCTGACAGGAGAGCCAGCTTGATGCAGACTCTGTGTGTAACTAGTGACCCACAGGGCAGCTTCTCCCTTGCGTGCACATTTGGTCTCCTGGGTGTATATGTGTTACCTGTGGACATGGAATGGAGAGGGAACCACAGGGCAGAGGCCCTGCCTGCCTCTGCAATGGCTTGCTGACCAAAAGAAGTTCTAACTTCTTTACACACATTTTTCAAAGACACTAATGTCACTAAACTTTCACTAGTATACAGAAAAGCCTTTCACAGACAAGGAAGGAGGAAAACCAGGTACTGCTATGATAATCAGAAATGGAAAGGACCTATCTCATGGTAAATGAGCCCCAGCTCACTTACATTAGGTAAAGAACAAGTAAAAGCCAAGTTCCAGAAATACAGAGAGTGGGGAAAGTCCAGACTGAATCCAGTATGAAGACACAGCCCCACTCCTATTAACTTCTAATCTCCACAGATGTTGATTCTCTTTTATTGATCGACACCTTCAAGTGACTCCACCTCCCTTGCTCAGAGAAGCCTCCTCTGATTATTTCCACCACAACAGAAGACCAAAGTGTAATTCAGAATAGAACAGTTAAATCATCTCCAAAATCTACTCACACCTCACCTACTTCTGTATCTCATTTCCCTCTATGACACAGGTCTATGCCTTTAGAAGCCACAAATGTCTACTGAAGTCTTCCCTATTTCTTAATGGACTTTGATATTTAGCACATTCAATCTGGCTAAATAAAATCCACTGATCTTGTTAAACTTCAGCACAGGAGAATATTACTGCCTTCTTTCTCATATTTACATCCTCAATCTTAAAGAACTAATTAAAAACACACAGATTGTTTTTAATCTGTTCCAAGTATTTGTTTTGCTAACTTTGCAGACCTCCTAGTAAGTATAATGTTACTGCTGCTTCCTTCCACACACAGGAAGCTACAGAGCCAGTCTTCTATTCCAGTTATCCAGAAGATCATGTTTTCTCTCTTAAATGTCTCATCTTAGCCTAATTATCTGTTCCTACTTCTGTTCCCTGGTGGTTATTTTGGTGCTAAAGAAAACTAGAAAAATTATCACAATTTGACTATTTTTTGTATAGGAAATGAAACTCAATCATGTAGAACTGTAGCAGGATACTTCAGTGATCTTTGATTTTAGAGAAGTTCACTGTATGAAAGCTAACATAAAAAAGGTGCCCAAAGTTTCCAAAGTAAAAGATCAGTCTGGCAATGTGATGGATATGTGAGGGCTGAACAAAATTTGCATGCATATTTCCATAAATACTGCAATCACTATAGTTTAGATTGGAAAAGAATGAGTTCTTAGTCTAAATCCCAGTTTTCACACACTTACGACTTTCCAAAATATTCACCTTAAAGGATGAAATATTCCATGCTAGGTCCATATTTAGAGCATGTTATTTTAAAATTCACTCCTTCAGTCATTTTAGGCTCTTGGAATTCAAGACACAATGACAAGCAAGAAAGAACTTGAGGAAAAAAAGAAAAGAGGAAATCACGACAGCAACACGTGTGAGTTGACACATACTAAATCTTTAACTTTCTTGTTAAAAAGATAAGTAGCCCAAGTTCAGGAATAAAGGCTCATCCACGTGGCAAAGCTACTGCAGAGAGGGACGCTGCTCTTTGACACCGCACTGGCTGCTCCAGCTACTCCTGGACTTTTTGTTGTGAACAATTCGGTAGCATCCCTGGATTGCACAGAATCGCTTCGGCTGAAAAAGACCTTTAAGATCTCGAAGTCCAACCATTAACTGGTTTTCATTCCAGTTCTTGATTCCAGATTCTGATTTCAACCCAGTTGGTGGCAGCAAGAGGAAATGGGAACACAGCACAATATGGTGGGGACCAGTCTCCACATCCCACTGGTTTTGTATGTTCTGAATGTGAAGTCTAAGAAACATTTGTGATACAGAAGGACCACTGCACCAGGCTGTCCAAAGAGACTAAAATAAAAATGAGCAACTGCCCCAAGTGTCTTGCACATTACAGTTGAAACTTCTCAACCAAAACTGGGAAATCTTAAATTTTTTCTCTAAGTCAGTTATACTGAACATTTGTAATATTTGTTTTTATTTCCGACTCCAAGTTAAATAAAACCTGTATTATTTGCTATGACTAAACAAGCATATCTGCCAAACATTTATAAAACCTGAGTGACCACAGAAAATTCCAGTTCCATAGGGCCAACAAGTAAGAAAATACCAAAATACCATTAAAATGTGCCTTTATTTTTCTTATAGGAGAATTCTACATAAACCAAGCTGACTCTGTTTTACAAGACTTTCCTCCCAATATAATAAATTTTCAAGATGATAATGAACAGTGTAAAGCTGTAAATAACTCTTCTTGTTGAGGGTTACAGGAAAGTTTCTTCAGTTGTTGTAATCCTGGAGAGCCTGAGCCATGAAAAGCTTGCCCAGGTTCTGCGCATTGAACTCCTTAATATTCTGGCAGTAGGTATTAATTTGACCTGTCAAAAAGAAAGAAGAGTAAACCCTTGTCAGTTTTGAAATACAGAAAGACACCCTAGAACATAATTTTTCAAAAGCCAAATGTGTGTGAACCACTGGGGATTTATAGAGAAGCCACTAACTCTGATCAACTACTCCACACTTAGGAATTTTACATTTTCAGGACGCCCAAATAGGTTTGGGAAGAAGAAGAAACTGAATTAGGAGAACAGGTAAACTGGTATGCTCAAAAAAACCCCTAATTTTCCAGCAATACTGCGTTCACTTTCTGAAAATACATATGACAGTAAAAAGAATAAGCAATTCTTGCTGCTGAACTGAAAGCTCAATCACATTAATTCTTCAATTTAGCTGCTCTAAAAATTCTACAAGACTAAATTTCAGTTCTGTTTTTATGCATATTCTTTCTCTATTAAAATATTTGTAACAAATATCTTTCAGCAGCAGATTGAAAATTGTGCCCTTCCTCTCTGACATTCTGCTAGCCCTTTTTCCCACCTAACATTTCACTTTATTTGCTATTTCAAAAATCATCAGGGTATGAAGATTTGTCAGTGCTTTACAAATCAAACGTGCCCATCAAAACATTTTTATACTCTTACAGCTACAAGTTATTTCCCTTGTTAGCTAGGAATAGCAAAACATGAAGCCAGTTTAATCAAAATTAAGGCTGTTTAGAAGGCCAATAAACTCTTGATTTAATGCTCTATTTGAAAAGTTTTTAAATGCCTCAGAGACAAAAGAGCTAAGTTTTATTCTTTATCCACAAACTTTACTTCATCTAAGTTGACGTGGATGCTTTCAATTCTTCCCCTGACTATGGTAAAAGAACAAACAAAGAAACTGCTTTGGCTGAAGACTGTCTTTTCCTTTAAGTATAATAGTTTTCGATTCCTCCTCTCGTAAGGGGTGATTCATCCTAAGCTTTCGCTTTCATAAAACACACGTCTGCACACATACACTCTTCCGTTGCATTTATAAACTATGCTAGAGCTGAATGTTTAAATACTTTAATGCTGCTAGGATTCAGTAACTGCTAAAAACTATAAAAACAATAGGGTTTTTTAAAAGACTCTGTAAGGAATAATAAATCAAGAACATTATTTCTTCTAAAAGCAGCACTTACTATCAGTATGAAACTATTAAATGTTAAAATAACAATCTCTCGGTCACTTCAAAATTCAGGTAATTCAAATTCACTCTTTTTTTAACGCCAAAGCACTCTTTGATGTACAGTACATTACCAGGATTTTGAATTTTCTCTCAGTACGAAACAAGGTGATAGCTATCTGATCCAAAAAGCCTGCTACAGTTAAACAATTTGCTTTCTCATTACATTTTCCAAACTTATTTTACTTAGCAGGGCACCTAGGCTGTCTGCTCCCTGTTGGCTCTGTGACGTCGCAGGTAGCTTCACCCTTCTAGGAGGTACAGGACGGGCACTAAGGGTGGCTATGCCTGCAGCCCACCAGTGAACTGAAGAAACTGTGGGGTGGTATCTCTACCTATCTATGCTTTGTTCCCATTTATATTTTCCTTTACCTGGGGGTACAAGAAGATGGGGATAGTTTCCCTCAATCTCTGGCCATAGGAGACAAAGAAATTATCCCCACTCTATTTGAAATTAAAACCAAAACTTTCTCAGCTGCTGCAGCAGCCAGTTCAAACCTAGAAATGTTGTCAATACATTGGGGCTGCTATAAACTGCTCTGAATCAGAAGTTCCAGCCTGAACAGCTTATTCCTGCTTCTTGTCTGTACAGCTCCCGATCTTCTGGAGCTGAGGGAGGGACTGGGGCATGAGTGAAGGGAGCAGTTACACCCATTCCTGCAGAAAGCCTGCCCCACAGAGCATTTCTCTATCTCTCTCCTTCAAAATCTCAGATTTAAAATATCAAGGATAGGATCTGGAATGCTACCAAACCAAAATATCACACCATAATGGCAAAGGTAATGAAAATTTAAAATGCTTTCAAAGGATACAACTGCACTTTTTCGCAAGCAGACATTCTTATGTTAAAAGGTAAGTTGAAAACACTGCTAAACGTTACCTGCAATAAGGAGTGACTCCATTCTTGGAGGTGGCTGTGGTGGTTTAAAAAGCTTATTGATGTCCTCCTCAGGAAGAGGGGGCTCTCCTCGGCTTTGACGCTGGATATTTTCCTGCTGACGTCTCTGTTGATACTGAAAATAACAGAATCAAAACGCAGCAGGATTTACAAAGCTGCAAAAAAATTTTCTTTTCAGATGTTTCCAACAAACCAGCAAGTATGTTTTAAAAATTACATTATTCAATGCAATTCAGGTTACTACAAACAATGCTAATGCAATTCACAGTTTATTTCAACTCACTGGCAACAAGGCATTCCCCATCCCACACACAGGCACTTTAAATGTGAGAAAATGGAGAATTATGTAGTACTGAGATGGAAGGGTTAGCTTTTAAAATTTTTCAGAGGTAAATACTGTATCTGATGGAAAGAATAGAGCATGGTTGATAAAGGCCTCCATTGCCCCACACAATACAGAAAAGAAAGGCTGAATAGGTAGGTATAAGAAGCCACTACCTCAGTAACGCAAACCAGAAATTCTCCGTTCTATGCAAGTTGAAGGTCAAAACAATATTAATGGGAAAGGGGAAGAGAACTCAATTAAATAAGGTACTTTAAGCCAAAAAATATTAACTCTAAACTGAGAACAAAGTGGTGGCTGAAACCAAGCACAATGCTTCATTTCTCCATTAATACAGTAGAGTAGCAGCTTGTAGAAATTATTCTGCTATCTATAAAAACAATGTTTTTAGTACTTCTCTTTGCCATATAGATTATTCAAACTTTATAAAAATTGAGACTAACATTTCTGCAGCTATCTGATAAACATTTGTTCTTGTGAAGTTCATAAATTCAAAAACTATATGAGACTTCATACTGCATGGGGCAGTGAGGATTTAGTTACAAGTTTGTCTTCAAAGCCCTCACATTCAACACAACAAAAAAGTCTTTAAAACAAGGAGGCAAAGAGTACAGAGTGTCTTCTCTCACTTACTTAAATGTATCTGTGATCCAACGAGTTTGAAAACAGTTCTTACTTGGTGGCATAATCAAATGAAGTAATTTTTTTCCAGTAGTAGTGACAAATACATGTTTTTGGACAATGTTAAAAATAAAATCTGAAATGCCCATATTTGTATGTGAATTGCATGTAGTTTCTTCTTTCTTTGCATTACCCCATTCACTTCTCAGCAGTCTGCCTATTATTCTTTATTGAAATGGCTTGCTCTTAATCACAGTTGCTCCGTTTTAGAAACGACGTTACAACCACTAAGTATGCTGCAACGAGCCACTACTAAAGCAGCTATAGTTAGTAAAGAAATTAAGTGAGACACCATGGAACCTACTTTGCTCTGCTTTTCAAAATAAATAGATCCCCTTGTTATTAACAAAAACCTTTGAAGCAGATGCCATCTTTCTATTCAAATTAGGCAATAAAGGAAAACAAATTTTCTGAAGATAACGTGAAGCTTCTATGTCCTTGGGAATAACACAGCCAGGAGAGACCACTGATCACGTGTTGCTTCCTTAAAATATTCCCTGTCCAAGCTACACTTTACCTATGTGAAAAAGGCAATTTTGATTTTAAAACAGTCAGCGATGAAGCCTTTCACATGAACAACAGGTGCTCTTTATAATAATCACTTACTTTGTGTGGAAATACCTGCAACGTTTTATCTTAAAAGTGATCTGGCCCATTTTCAGTTGGCCAATATTGAATCTTGTCATATCTCTGTCTGCTAGATTAAAGAGTTCAAATTTGTTCTTCATGCAAGTATCTCTTGAGTAAGCAAGTCATTTGTTAACTTATCATAAAATGGGAATTCAGTTCACCAAAATCTTCTCTCCAGGCTTTCAAGTGAATCTCAAAGTGCTTTTTTCCCATTTACCACCACGACTCCTACCACAGTCAGACACAGCATTGCTTCACATGTGCGGCAAGAACAAAGAAAGTAATACTGCCTCCAAATCACAGAATAGTTAAGGATTGGAAGGGACCTCTGGAGGTCACCTTGTCCAACCCTTCTGCTCAAGCAGGGTCACCTAGTGCTGCTCTCCACACTCAAGATGCTCTAATCAGACTGCTTTGGATTTTAAAGAGGCCCTTTGGCACCAGGAATTGAAAGTCAGCATCACCCAATCAGCATCACTATTTACTGATACAAAACATGACTAAAATGTTGTCCAACCCTAGAGAACAGTCCAACCTCTTCACAGTCCACTGGACTATGTTTCTTTATTTCTAGATGCATGACTACATGTGATGGTACTAAGACACAGTTTGTTTTGGAATAAAACTTGTAGTTTCACCTCTTTCATTTACTGAGTATCTTATTCCTGTATCCATGGTGTATTTATAAATTATTTTGGTTTATCATAAATCACTAACAAACATGTAAAATAGCAAAGAAAACTAAATCCATACCACATGTCACTAGAAGTGAATTCATTTGGTAACTGCCCACTGACTAACGCATTTTATAAATCTTCTCGTTTCAGGTTTGTGTGGCAAGATTTTGGTAGCAGAGCAGCTACAGGGATGGATTCTGTGAAAAGGTGCCAGGAGCTGCCCCCATGTCCAATATGGCCAACAGCAGCTGGCTCTGAGATGGACCCACCACTGGCCAAGGCCAAGCCCGACAGTGACAGTGACAGCACCTCTGGGATAAAACATTTCAGAAGGTGGAAAAAAAAGCCCTTAATGCCAGCCAAGAGAGAGGAATGAGAGTATGTGAGAGAAACAGCCCTGCAGACACCAAGGTCAGTGAGGAAGGAGACTCCCCTGCAGCCCGTGGTGCAGAACATGGTGAGGCAGCTGTGCCCCTGCAGCCCACGGAGCAGGGGAGGAATGTGAGGGGACCTATCTCTGATGAGGAGGAAGGAGCAGAGGCATGTGATGAACTGACCACAGCCCCTATTCCCTGTCCCCCTGCACTGCGGAGGGGAAGGAGGAGAGAAAACTGGGAATGAAGTTGAGCCCAGAAAGCAGGGAGGGGTGAGGGGAAGGTGTTTTAAGATTTGGGTTTATTTCTCACCATCCTACCCCAATTTGATTGGTAATAAATTAAACTAACTCCCCTAAGTCAAGCCTGTTTTGCCCGAGATGGTAACTGGTGAGTGATCTCTCCCTGCCCTTAGATCAACCCATGAGACTTCCATATTTTTTTCCCCCATGCCCATGTGCAGCTGAGGAGAGGAGTGATAAACTGGCTTTCTAGGGTATTTGGCACCCAGCTAGGGTCAACCCACCACTTAACAGGTGTATTTTTGAAAGATCTTGCTTAGATCCCAATTCATCTGTCTTGGATAACATAACCCAAACCGTATTTTGTGGGAAAAAAAATGCTCTCATTCAGGTTTTCCCATTTTACCAACCTGGTGTTTCTGCTGCTGCTGCTTGCTTACATTCCTCAGGTAGGTATTGTATTTAACAATGTCTTGGCTCATCTCATCCACTCTGTCCATCAGCAGCTGCAGACTCTTCCCAAGGTGATTACTGAAATAGGAGAAGTATTCATGAAAGATTAAATTTACTATGAAAACTAAAGATTTAAAATTAAAAATTCATTCTGTCTCTTGACCAGTATTTCTGCACTAACAGCACTATTTGCAATTTTTTAAGTTCCTAATTATCTTTGTTCATATATTGATTTGAAGATACTTTACATGGCATCTCCTCCTCTAGCATCTTTGTCTCACTGCAAATACCAAGTTTAAGTGTTTTGGTCTTTCCAGGAACCTCCAAGTAATGAAAAAACAATGCCTTGTATGAATTTACAGTTATTAGAGATGCGGGTCATACATACAAAAGAAGAAGTCTGATGCTTTTGTGACATGCAACCCAAGCAATGTTCCAGGAGAAGTGTTCAAAGAGTTTGGTTTCAAATTACTACTTAAAAGTCACTACGTGAATTTGGTTTTTCACAAATTTTTAACTATCCCTCTGTTAAATATTCTGAATAAGAACAGTTAACTTTCTTCAGAGCTCCATCTCATAAACTCGTCTATCGAACCACGCCTGGAAGTTCAGCAGACACTGCCTGATCCTAGCTGTTGAGAGGGAGTGCTGCGCCCAGTCCAGCTCCACATTCCATACCATAGGCAACATGGAAGCAGCAGGCTGGGCGCATCCAGTTCCAGTTATGCGATCTACTGCCTTGGCCAGACAAATGCAGTCTGTTAAACAACTTTTATTGTTACCATTTTTAGCAATGGATTCGGTATTTTGCAGGAACGTTCAACTTAAGGTATACCTTCCAAGTCAAAGTTTTGGAAGTTTTTAGGTTGGTGCCCATGGAGACATCCTCCTAAATTGTGTTTACAGGGTAGAGCACTGAAAGGAGGACACTTTCTGCTCTATATCGATCCCTTTGATCAGAAGCTAGTTTGTTGGCTCTGATCTAAGCCTTACCCAGTCCTACTTGGCTCAAGACCAACAACTCTAAAGCTAAACTCCATCCTTCTCTTCCTCAACTGAAATCCACTAATATTCATGAGAGTTTCTTTCCAATTAAAACTTCGGTGCACTCCCATGTCAGAATCACATCCTTCAATCACTGTTTCACCATGTTATCTGAGATTCTCTCTGCCTTTCACAATGCTTTCCTATCATCCTACAGCCTATGGACTGGAGAAACTCTGACTGACAGACACAGGCACAAAGTGAAAAGAGAACCACACATGTAATACTGTGCATATCCCTCTGTAAGTGTAAATTACTCCCCAAATCCATAGAACTCAAAGCTGGAGACAGAAGCTGGTGATGCACTTAGGAGGAATGTGAGGGGACCTTGCAGAGAACAGAGCCTGCAGACACCCTTATCTCTCTGAGTGCAAGGACAGCTGTTTTACTCACTGAGCTGCTCACTGAACAAAGGGCTGCATCAGGAACTTCAGACCACAATTTATTTACAAGCCACAGTGTTAAATCTCACTTGCGTACAGAGGCAGATGGTGAGGAGGATTTCAGCTGCACAGCAGCAAGAGAGGCGCCACTATAATAATTATTTTTAAACTTCTTGGGGTTTTTTTTGGTTGAACATTTCAAGCACATGATATGTAGAACTGTGGAATATTGCCATGGCCAGGGGCATGCATGTTTTCAGTATTTTATAGAGTTTATATTGTATGGAGTTAGTGTTAGAACTGGATATTATCAGAAATGCCTGTGTAGGTACACACTAATAGCCTTGTAAGGTATGCGCACAACAGAAATTATTTTACAGATAGTGTCCACGTGAAATATAGCTGGTTACAAAGAATGATTTTATGTGAATCTCTTTGGGACCAGCTTAGTACAGCAGAGTACAGAAATAGAGAGTTATTGTCAGAAGTTGCAGTAACACAGTGTTTGCTCTCATTGCCAGGGCAACAAAAAACAGATAACTTAAACAGATGTGAACTGAGACATGAAGTGATAAGTATGCTGCAAATACAGGACCAGCTTTTTCCTCAGTTCTCATGTGGCTGATACCCTTTTTTGCTCCATCTCTTAAAAAACCAGAAAGATAAATAGGAAGCAGTTTGTAAAAATCTATATGTACAACATTTAAGAAAGTTTTACTCAGCTGAAGTTTATTCTGGTGATATTCAGGAAGTTGGATCACATTGCTCCAGCCCATAACATTCATCATACAGTTAATTAGCCCAAAGGGTCCTTTAGACACCTCCTTACCTTGTGCATTCCCTACAGCAGATCTCAAAGATCGCACTGCCAGGTACCTAAATGCACCAATACAACTAAAAAAAAAATTAAAAATACATATCTTTTAAAAAGGGGTGCCAATAAGAGCTGCTCACATCCTTATCAAGACCCACTTCCCTACAGGGCTCTGTGACAGTCAAATGCAGACAACGTGGAGCTCAGCGCTTGCATTTTTTGTTGTTCTGGGGGGATCAGCAATAAAGAAACTGCAATTTCAACGGCTGCATTTCAGTCAGCAGATTCAGCAAAAGAGTCAATTAAATTGAGTTTACATTTAAATTAGCGAGTAATGCAGACCAACAGGAAGAGATCTATAAAGCAAAACAGCTGGTGCTGAGAAGCCAATGGCCATGCTACATGTGCTTGGGGGGGTTCTTATCACTACTTCTGATATGGTCCAGTGATCTGAAAGTGGCTGAAGCACAGTAATTATCCTCCCAATGCCTCTTCACAGTTTAGTTTCATCTGAAACAAATCAGGTCTGAGATCACCCAGTGGTGATGATCTTGAATTGAACTAGAAGACAGCTCCACCTTAAGATAGCACCAGGAGACCACCACTCCTCTGGTATCAGTGAATCTTCATGGAAGAAAACGATCGTCTGAAGAACTGCTTTCATGCTAAGCATCACAAAGTTCCCCCCCTCACATGGGGACTGTGTTCTTTTTTGTGAAGAAATATAGATAATAAAAAGGGGGAAAAATTAAAAATCAAAAAAATTACCTGCCATGTGGATTCTTACACATCTAATGACGAGTAATCTAATGTGAGAGCACTCTTTCACCACAACTGTTACCAGGATCATGGACCTGTAAGGAGTGACTCGTAGAACCTCGGGAAATTCATCATTTGAGACTTACTTGTGCAGCTTAGATAGCATAATCAAAAATGCCCAAAAATGACAAGCACATACAAGCTGTCAAAGGGAAACTGTCAAAGCCTTTTTACAGCATAAAACAGACTAGAAACTACAGTGTGGAAAGAAATTCCGTGTGCTGTGCAATTTTGCTGTAACAGCCTTACATTTGATGGGGTACAATTCTTTACCCACAAGGGCAGATACAAGATCAGGTCATTGACACACGGATTACTTCTGATTCCTTGTTTAACAACTATCAAATACAAGAGTCAATTAATTCTGAGGGTGAGAAGTAGAAACCTGTGAGCAGCCTAATCTGCAGATAACACTCGTGGTCTTTCCTGTCTTGTTCTTCCTGCTGGCGAGCCCTGCATTTGGCAGTGATGCAGTCCAGCATCCACAGAAGGAGAAAGCAACAACTAAACATTTACTGAACTCACAGATCACTCACTACACAAGGGCATCCTCCTAGGATACTGATCTGCCTAAGAGACCTGAATGCGAGCCTTCACCTTTCCGAGGGAGTGCTCGTACCACCAGACCCTCCCTTTGCAGATAGATTTTAAGGAGAGCAAAGGTGCAGTTCACTGCTGCCAGCAAAGGCAGTTTAAGAGGTTCCAGCATCCGCATCTTCCTGCCTCTCCCTCTTTGCCCAAAGGTTACAGCACTCTGAGCCATATGGAGTCAGCTGTTTGCGTGGGCACACTTCAAACTCTTTCAGTGAAACAGTCTACTGTAAATGCAAAAACACCCCCTGTTGGGGTTTCTTTTTTTTTTTTTTTTTTTAGAGAGAGGCAGAGGGAAAGGCTGGAAGGGAAGAGCGGGAGTCTGACTTTTTCCATCAGACTATTTCAGAAAAGCTAGTTGTACAACCATATTCTGAAACAGATGAGGAAATAAAAATCTTTGAGGGTGGGAGGGATGTAGAGATGAAATAGGGGTAGTGGGGAGAAACGAGGCAAGCAGCTGGGACTGGAACCTCAAACTGGCTCCGCTTCTGTAGCATTCATAATGGGGAACTACACATGAAGCCCATATTTACTTCAGCATCTTTAATCAGAAAAGGACTCCAGACACACTTGCTAAAGGTCTGAAACACCCAAAATGAAGCTTCAAGTCAGGCACCCAAGCTTCAAAGAGAAGCAGCAGTTCCCGTGGCTCCCAGTGCCCGTGCCCTGCTCATTGGTTTTGCCTGTCCCTAGGCACAGCTCCCAGGCTGCAGCTGGCACAGCCCATGGACCCGCGCTGGCCCGGGAGGCTGCGTCTCTCTGCTCCCCTGAGATCTGAGTCACTGTGCTGCACCCAGGCACTGAATTTTGGGCTGTAACAATTCTGAAGCTGGAGATGAGCAAAAAAGATGGCCCCCTAAACTTGCCTACAATTATCATAATTGGACCCCCTCACTTATTTAATTTTGTTTTGCTTGTACTATGCCTAAGGAAGATGTGAACAAGAACAGCAAGAGGAAGCGTTAGAAAATGCTGTATCTGCTGCTCATTTTTTCCACTTTCCACCAGCTCCACTGAGGCCCCTCTCAGCCACTGCTTTTTGGGAAAGGTGCCATCCTGTACAGCATTTTTCCTCCTGGTGGGAACAGCTTTGGGTGGATTAGAGAAGTACTGCTGGGCAAAGCACATCTTTTTGATTAAAAATTTGTAAGGTACGTTCCCACCACTTAGCAGAAGTTGTTTACATCTCAGCATTTCAGCCTGAGTTCAACCTGTGCTGTTTAAGAGGATTTGTTTGAATGAGATATGTAAGTCAAGAGTCTTGAGTTCCATTCCGTTTTCTATTCTGACTTTGATGTGTGCCTTTGGGCAACGCATTTACTCTCTCTGTGTCAGGTTCCCCCATCTGCAAATTAAAAATTTTCATAATTATCTTAATAATCCGCTAAGCACATTGAGATTTTTGAATAAGCAGTGCAACGTATAAAGGTTAATATTGTTTCCAAAAGCCAAAGCAACCCTTCTTATGTCACTTCTACAAAAATACTGCATCTGATGTTTGAAAAATATAACTGCCAAGTAGATGCTAGTGCAGTAAATGTTCAGCACATGTTTGCTTCTACTGACGCACACTATTAGAAAAATTGCTTGAGACAAATTGAGATATTATAGAACAACCCTATTATGAAGCTTGACCACAAAAAAGCTTTTTTTAATTTAAACTAGATCATCAATAGAATAAGGAAGAGATGGATGAGAATGAGAAAGTTGGTTGTAATTATTTCTCTGAAGATCTGGAACATTATCTGACAGGATTTTAATTCTTGAGTCTCTATCAAAAGACTGGCAGTACTCCAAGGTCTTCGAGACATTTTGGTCCTTAAGGGTAGCAGGATAACTGAGTAAAAGGCCTTTACTTGCTATTACTTGTGCTAGCCTTGTGCTAGTCTGCCTTCAACTTCTTTGCCTAGAGTACTCGAGTCAATTCACATTTCACAAGAGAAACACAACTTTATGTCCAAAAAAGTAAATTACTATATACAATTATCACAAATGTACTTGAAATGCAGAAAGATACTAAGGTGCAAGCAAAGTACCTCAAATAGGTAGAACTTTAAAGTCAGACAAGGTGGGTGGCTGAACACGTGAGAATCTTGATGAAGCAAACTCTCCAGAAGAGAGGAACTATGGGTAAATAATTGTATTGCCAAAACCACTGCTTCAGAGAGTATAAAAGTTCAGGGATGCTCCCAAAGAGCCAAAAAAGCCCCCCAAAAACCCAAGAAACCCAAGACTCCAAATAAGTAAAACAACAACGAAAACAAAAAAAACCCCGACAACAACAACAACAAGCCAACAAACAAACAACAAAAAACCCCCCAAACAAACAAAAAAAACCCCACAATCAAACAAAACAAACTTAGAGAAAACCCAAAAAACTAGGCCAGAACCAAAAAGTAGCTTTGAAGTTACTGTCAACAACAGCAAAGTTAAGCGAGGAAGATGTGCATCAAAATTAAAAGTTGTTACCTGAAATGTTTTAGCCTAAACTGCTGAAAGACAAAATTAACGAAACACGAAAATAAAACTCCAGAATAGTGGGGGTTTGAACTCCCTGCTTCAGGTAATATATGCTTTGACAGAGTAACCTTGGTAGCTGAATTCAAGTAAAAACTAGCTAAATATTTCAGCCGGCAGTACAAGTCACCTAACCTTGAATAAACAAGCACTAAAATGCTTTAATTTGCCAGCTACTTTGCCAGTTATACCAGTGTAAGATATCACTGAATGTAACATGCCTGGTAACTAAAAGCAGCTATCAAATATTAAAAAAAGGACACACATGAAAACTTCCAAACAACCCAGTGGGGTAATTTCCAAAACTTTCTCTCCTTCAAACCAAACGAAGCACCTTAAGTTCCTCAAAGAGACCACGTGAGCTTGAAAAATTTGCCAGGAAAGTCTGGTTTTAATTTTGGGCTGGTACTTCTCTTGTTCATCTCTCATTCCCTTTACTGATACGAGGACCAACACAAAAGCCTGTCTTCAACCAGACACTTGACACCAGAACAGAACGTAATTTGGACAGATCACAAATCACAAGTTTATGTCTTATGTAGTAACTGTTCTGTGCCACTGTCTTGACTCAAGATAAAAGAACTGTACAAATTACTTTGCATCTCCAGAATTATATTGTGTCACTAGCAGCAGCCCTTGCTAGGATCCAGGGTGCTGCGTAGTCCCAGTCCTTTTTACAGGAGCGAATCCAACCAAGGGCAATGCTGTCAGGTCACCTGGAAACCTTCTGTATCTTCATTATGTTCCTCCTTTTCACTATAAAGTGACAGAGCTCAAGAGGAATCAAATCATTTCCATCTCCTACATCCAGTGCTCACTCTCTCCTCAAATGGGAAAAGCTTTGTGATCTTTGACCAAGGAAAGAAAAAGACTTACACAACACCTGCAGAGTCAAGCAGACTGAGTATCTCGGCAGGAATTCTTCACTTCATTAATTCCAATGTGCCAAGTAACAACTTTACTGGACAGAATTACTGACTAAGTATTACTTGTGGCATTTGTAAATTCCCCAGCAGAGTTCAACCCTATACCTGTTCTCTCTTGATCACTTTCTCTAAAAGCTATCAGATCCCTCAGAACATCCACATAAGCTCAAGCAGAGAAAGTGGGAAATTTCTGCCAACTTAGGCAACATAGGGACCATAGAAATAGAGACCCATTAACTGCAGCCTTACATGGCCGGGGAGGGAAGGGGAGCAGGAGAAAAAAGCAAAGAGGCCACTAGGATCAGAATCTGGGCAGACCATACCTTGATGCCAAAGTAAAGTGTTTTACCCCAAAAACCTATTAATGAATACAACCCATCTTCTACATGCAACAAGATAACTGCATTATTTTGTGTATCTCGTTATTTTGGTCAGATCAATAACAATCCAACTGTATTGTGTTGCATAAGATTTTTTGATCATACTCCTAGAAGCCATGCCTACTTTGTTATCAAAAGTGTATTTTCAGGGCAAAGTGCTACAAGAAGAAAAAGTTATTCTCAGACAAAGTTATGAGAAGATCATTTTAGAAACTCTTAAAACAATTTCTGACATCATGAATGCTGGCTGTCATGACAATCAGTGGCATTTTTGCCAGTTTCTCAGAGCCTTTATTATTTTACTTTCAAATTCATCCTGCTACCAGAGTAAAAGAAATGCAATTTCTTTTTTATTAAAATAATTTATGCAATTACTTAAGGAATATTTAACAAAACCAAGGTTTTTTTATAGATCTTTTTGCCTGAATTTTCTGAGTGCACATATTTTCTTGAAGAAACACGCTCTTCTGAAAAATTTATACATTTCAAGCACTCCAAGTATATGAGGATTACAGACTGAATTTAGTCCTTGAATCTAATGCTTCAGTTTTACCATGCATTTTTTCCTTCAGCAAAAGAACATGAAGGGTAAAGTGTTAACCCCATTAAAAGTCAAGGCAAAGCTTCCATGGACTGTAATGAGACTGGGATTTCACCCAAGGTGTTAAACTGTGGTTTGGGAAAGCGAATAAAAGTACATCCATTATTGTAACAAGTACTTACCTGCTAGCCAGACTGAGCAACTCATGTCTATCGGCTACTGCGGATTTCTTTTCCAGTTCCCACAACATCACATTGATCAGGTATGAATTCTTAATTACAATAGGCACTTCTTCAAACATGTTTTCATATGCAATATTTGCTTTCTTCAAGCTGTGAAAAAAGTTATGGAATATTTACTAATATAAAGAGTAACTCACTTATTCTCTTTGTTGAATTGTTGCTCCAACAATCAACAATTTTGTAAAAAGTCTTGATTTTCATAGTTCCACAATTAAACAAGAGTCGAGTTTTGTTAAGAAAGCATTTCCATGGCAAAACCTCACGTTTAAAAGATTAGGAAAAGCTGCTCTAGGAAAAACTCTCGGAAGACAAGGAGCTGCCTTGCTTGCTAATAGATTACCTACCTGAAAAAGCCTCCAGCAAGAGACTGCACTGACAGGATTAACTCTGCCCCTTCCAAAATATTTTACTGATTTCCCTGCCATCAGCGTTTCTTAAACAGAACTGAACAATTAGTTACCACATGATGCTGAAATACCTTTAAAATCCTAACTATTACAATGAAAAACAATTTTCCCAATAGCTGAATAATTAAAATTTTTACCGACCAAAAAATTAGATTCACAAAATAGTGTATGTTTTGGAATAATTAGATTCTATGGTGAATATTAAAACATTAATTTTCATTGTGTATTTTGCTACAATATACACATAAAAAACTATTGCTATTGCTTTATAATAAAGTAAATAAAGTAGACAGTAACACCTTTCATAAAATCTGGAAATAAAAGCATGATCTAGAAGTTTCTAAGGAAATAGAGCCTTAACTTCTTTACATTCATACTGGACTTTGGAACAAAAACTTTTGCTTTTTGCCTCCCCCCCAACCCCTCCCCCCTTTTTTTTTTTGACTGATCGCAGATTTGTTAGCGTTTTAGACACCAAGCAATGAAATGATTATGTTTTTCCTCAACAAAGGGATTTTAACAAGTGCTTGTGCTTTTGCTCTTGAACACCAAGCAGCTGGAGGCAAACAATGCCAGCTAAGGCCTACATCTGTATCAAGTAGCTAATCTTTTGAAACAGAGTAATTAATTATCCTACTTTACTCCAAAAGATCGTGTCCACGTGGGGGAGTTAATTTGGAATAAATACACAGGGACAGCAATTCCAGAATACCTGTTCTATTTTCATTCGGGGAAAAAAAAAAAAGAGCTTAAAGACAGACCAGCTATTTCCCTTCCTCCATTTCTTTTTTCCTACTTTTGGCTCTGTTTCAACATGCAGCTATCCACCCCATGGTCCTTACAGCACGCCCACTGACTAGCCACAAACCCAGTTTAGGTTCCACCACTTACAGAGATGCCCAGACAGCCTTTCAAGCCTTCTCAGCCCACTGTGCCACTGTACACCTATCAATGGCCCATATAGGTCCATTTTCCCCAGCACACACTATTTGTGACATGAGATTTTAAAAGACAGTGTTCCATAATCCCAGGTACCGTTCTGCATCCCAAATAATTCAGCAAACCGTATGAGAAAACATTCTTTGAAGTTACTTACGCTTCTGGAGAGAAGTCTTTTTCTTTGCAAACTTCCATCAGTTTGGGAGTCAGCCTATATGCCTTCAGTGACAAAGACCCTTGGGCAGTCTTAATAGGATCTATTATTAAAAATGGAAGGAAGCCTATTATTACCAAACCCAGACTGCCTTTTTCTTTTTAAATATCTGCATGTCATAAACAGGAGGAAAATTACTAAGAAGTCCTAGTGAAAAAAAAATTAAGACAACAAACACAGAAAAGACACTAAAGCAGAGGCAGCCCTATTGTACTGCAACGTAAAATACATCCAACGATATCCTGTGAAGCCAATTAGCAAACTTAACTTGGAGAACTTGAGGGGAATCTGGACCCATTCGACTCATATTATTTCCCCATTAAAGGTCCAATTCACATTTTCTTTTTTCATATGAATTATCCACAGAACTTATGTAAGAGTGACCTCATTTAAATAAAGAGTCTCCCTTTCAGTCATTCTGCAGTAAATTAAAATATTCATTAAATATCATTTTATACCCAAAAAAAGGTAATTTTAGAGTAGCAATAAGCTAATTCAGATCAAGTTGCCATGCTGCTTCATACATGACAATGTAACTGGTGTATACAAAAATTCGTTTTGCCTTGACATACCCTGCTGAATTTAGGGGGAAATTTTCTAAACAAACTGTTACATTCCTTGGACAAAGAAGCTTAACACTTGCAGCATGATAACGGCTGAAGCATGCCAACGCGAGAATAAAAGCTGTGTTAACATTCATGTTGTCTGAAACTTAAAACAGTAAAACTTTTAGCAATCGGTGATAAAATGAAAACCAAAATAGACTGAAACAAGTGGAAAATTCATCAAGGTCTGATGATGCAATGTTTCCAGCCAATATAAGTATACTTTAACAACTTGTTCTTTACTGTAATCCAATTGTTAACATACTGAAACAATTTTGGGGCAGCTCATAAGATTGATCGTATTCATTAGTATTTTTTCTGACAGATACTCAGGACGTTACATTTACTTCTCAGCTGGAAACTATATGCAAGTCTGCCAGATATGGCAAACTGTGAGTGTTTGGGGAGGGGGAGGCTATAAAGCTGTTAAATTGCCTACGGTTCTGATACAGCACAGAACATCTGGTCTGGAGAGCTTGAGGAAACACCATTAAATAGGCAGAAAAGAAAAAAATCTTTGTGCTAAGAAACAGTCCAGGTTTTGTATGCTTCTGTCAGAGGTATAAAAAAACTTGGCAATTCGTGTGATGATTGGTCAGTCACGTACAGAGCCAGACACGCTAGCAAGCGGGGTTTGTTAGACATCTGGTCGGGTTCCACCAGCCCCTTCCACGAGGGAGGGGAGATGAAGGAATAAAAATGAAGCAGCTACTCCAGCATTCCAAAACGTACACATCAGGGCTCTGATAGCAAGAAAAATAAACAGAAAGAAGGAAACCCTGTCTAGACTTAGCTGCTGCTGAGGCTGCCGTAGACACAGGGTTGGTATTTACTCGAAAAGGCCTGCCAGGCTACTCTTACAGGCAAAAGACAGAATACAAAAATAGTAGTAATAATATTAAGAGGGGAAAAGAGTAATAAAGGAAACCTCATACTAACCGTAAATGAGAACTACAGACTCTTCAATTGCGTGCTGGTAACTGAACTGGGAGTCCAGGAGGGCACGGGTGACAAAAGAGCCATAGTATGTGGACTGGTACCAGCCAACGTGAAGATGATCAATGTTTACGTGGCGGAGGCTTCGCATCATTTCCATCTGGTATTGAACTAGATCAAATAAAAAGTATGTTTAAAAAGTAAACTTACACATTCTGTTCTATTTAAAGAGAAAGCTTGATATTAAGTGAATAAATTGTATTTTATTTTCATTTTTGCAACCGCCTAGAAATTTGTTTACCCACTGGACTGTCTTCATTAAAATCCTGAGTTTCCTCAGAGAACGAAAGTAAGACCAGCCTGAGTAAGCAGACTCTTTTCAGTTGCAGTTAATTGCTAAAGTGATCAACAAACTGTTACACATCATTTGCAGTGTGCATTACCTTCCTCATTCATAAAAAAAAAAAAAATCTGATACTGGGTTTCATTAAGCAGTAACATTTTACCATTTAGTAACAAAGACTTATTATGATTTAAGTTGCAATGCTGTCTGGAATTAGGTAACTTTTGGAATCAAAAGGAGAATTATTTAATGAGTATATGCAATAGATTATAAACTCTTGTCTTTTTCACAATATAAAACTACATTTTCAGTATTAGTTTGGGATTAGCTATAGCTAATTTGGGATTTAACAGTATTAGCTATAGCTGCTAGATAGTTTTGATTGCATTTTTCTTCCAATTTTCAACACTGTTTCTTCTTTTTAGGTGTATATAAATGCAAAGGATGCATGCATGTACACATTATTGTATATAATACACATATCTATACACTGCAAGTTACCTTAAACAGTCAAGAACTTTTTTTTGTAAGGCTTTTTACACCAATAGCTGTAATGTTTCATTGTACCTACACATAAATTCTATTTCTACTAAATGCTTAATTCAAACAACCACCTTCATGAAGTAGAGTTCTATTCAGGAATATTTAACATAATCTCACCGAACAGAACAACACACCTTATCACTTATCAGACCTTTTAAACAGACAGACACTGTGCCTGCTGGTTAAATTTAAAGAAAGAGAATTCAGTGTGATTATCAGATGAACCAACACTCGGAGCCAACTGACAGGAAATCAAATGCAACACCACCACACAATCCTTAAGTTTTGTCTGCAGCTGCAAAAATTACAAAGATAACACACACACAATGCATTCATTTTTGTTAATTTTTTTCAAGGCTTCTCTTTGTACAGATGAAAATATGATACTCATTATAAAAGAAAGCAACACAAATTAATTAGATGCAGAATGTGCTACATTTTCAGACCCCACTTCAAATCCTTGCAAAAGGGAAAAAAAAAATCCAAACACATTGTTTAAAGATATGAGGAGACATTCTTCAAGACTGGACAAATATTTTTCCAACTTATCACTCACCCTTGCAGCACAAACTACATTCTGCAGTCTTCTGGCCCTTCTCATTAAACTGCCATATCTGACTGACAGTATTTTTGAAGTAACCCAGGTATACTTACAGAAACCCTTGTAGACGTCTCCTATCAGTATATGCTGGTGATTGCATTCTATTTCACAGTATCTAACTAGAAATTACTTGAAATTGGTGTTTCATCCAGGGCACCACGATAATACAGCATCCCAAAACTTAATACAGCAAAACCACCCAGGCTTTGTTCTGAAATCCCCTCACACTCAACCAGTAAAGGAGAGGCCTGCACCATGTGCCTGTCTCCCTACCAAGGCAAATCTGGAGATGCCTCTACACTCTTCGGGCAGCGTGCACAATTGATCAAACAGCTATTTCCAAGTCAGAATGAAAACCTTCCCCCTTGCCAGACCAAAGCATGCTCATTGTACTACTTCCAGAAACAGAGGCCAGGCTGAAGCTCCTTACCCAGAGCCGAATGCTTCAGCATCTCAGTGTTTGTCTCAAAAGCCAAGCTAAGATCTAGTTTGTCAAAGAAGTTCAGTCCTTTAACTTAAAAGTTTTGGTGGATTTTTTGGGGGGTGAAGATGGCAAGTTTCTAAATTTTGTAATTAAAACAAGAACACAGACCTCCTCCAGAACAAACTAAAAGACTCCTGCTGTAACCATGATTTTGAAAAAGTGTATGGTCCAGCTATTTAATGTAGCTAGAATAAACTCTTTTGCTTAAAAGAAGCTTTTCAAAGGCATATCTGTGTGGAAAGCAAGTAAGACTTGTTTTCACATTACTTGCTACAACATGCTAAAAAATGAAATTGTAGTTAGATCCTTTGTAGCCAAATGAAGTCACAAAGAGGAAAAACTAGAAAGGATTTTCAAAAGCAGCTGAAACAGATAAAGGATTTTGTGATAATTAAATGAAATTAAATGAAATGTGGACTTTAGATAGCTGAGCTAGACTGCTCCTTGCAGAGGCAATTCTCTTGTAATGGTGGATGCTGTCTAAGTAGAGGTGGTCTTGTAATGATGGGGAAAAGATACTTAGACATAGATTCTTATGAAATCATGTGGCTGATAATCTAGATAATTTCCCCCTTGAGAAGTGTAATATTCAAGACCAGGAAAACATCTAGATCTTTTACAAACTTGAATACAGGCATATCATGCTCTTAAAAGTGTTCATCTGAGAGCTAACTGGTAACCAAGTTCCAGGACAAGTTCTTTTCTTAAACAGGGTGCACCCAGCAACATGTAACTAAACACGATGTAAGAGATATTGTCCAGAAGAAAAAGGGCTCACTGAAAACCATCCAGATTTCATGTCAGCAATTCCTCCTCTCATGACTGTTAGCAGTTAGATGATAATGAAGGCAATAGTGGAAAAAATGTCAAAGAACCAATAAAGCATCAATAGCTAACATCTTTGCCTTGGGAAAACAACTGCAGAAATTAAAACATGATGCAGTCCCCACCAGGGAGAAATGGAAACTCTTTTAACCAAACATATATATTTTATAACATGTATTAGTAGCTAGATAGCTCCAACAAGCTGCCAACTTGCACAAATGGATAACAGCCCCCAAGTTGGTTTTGTTGATACCATTACCACTGTTTCTTTACATCGTTTGCCCAATCTACAGAACAAACCTCTTTTTACCTAGAAGCTTAGCACAGACTGGGGCAAGACCTCTCTCCTTGTATTTAGTACTCAATCTGCTAGCATTTGGGACAGTAGTGCACTTTTTCTAATGAATTCACTATTTCATGTCACAGTCCTTCCCAAGCCACTCTGCAAAGTTGACACTAAAAGAGCCACTAAGTCTGAGAGTGCCCAGAACTGAGGTGAGCAAAGAAAAGGGCAGGGAAACAGCCAGACCAGGATGCTTCCTCCTCCTCCCTCACATTGAACACAGTGTATCTACATTTTAAAACAAATTATTTGTTATGGGGTGTCCTTATGATGAGGAAAGCCAACAGCTGTGTTTGCACTTCTCAGTGGTGCTGCTTGCACTGAGAACGTGCAACCTCTGTCTCCTGAGCCACCACCCCTCTCCTGAGCACCTTTCTGAGGTAAATTTTTTTAAACAAAAGATTATCTCTTCTTCTATTATTAAAAAACTCCTTCCTTCCTTTTTGTTAGTTTGCAAACAAATGGGGGGGATTAAGGAAGCTAGAAAGCGTTGCTATAATTTGTCTAAGGCAAATAAAGTGCAAAACTATACGAGTGTTTTGTTTGAAAATCACTGACTTGCGTGAATTTGTATTACCAAAATGCCTCGACTGAAAAATCCTGACAGTAAACCTTATTACAGTAGCTTGGTGGGTATTTTTTCCCCTAAATGCAATTCATTTTAATAAATACTGTAAAAGATCAAAGAAAATACTAGAATAACATAAAGACATTTTCCTTTTCTAAAAAGTACTGCCAAAATTAGAAAGTTCATCTGGGCTTTAACATACAGGAGATATATACCCTACCTTACCAAAACAAACAAACAAACAAACAAACAACAACAACAAAAAAACACCACAAAAGAAAAAATATATAATGTATCAGATACAAGGCCAAGAACTTAACCCTGGGGCAATTCCGCCATGTTTTCTATTCCTTAAGATATCCTTGGTCAATAATTTCACTATTTGAAAACCTAATTCCAGACAAGGACAAATCAGCTGAGGCACTGAAGAAAGGTCCATCATTATTCTAAAATGCAAACAAATCTAAGACCCTAGAGCTCAAAAACAACTGGCAAATGATGCAAGTTTACTTATTACTAAATTGTTTCTTTACCAACAAAAATTCATTAGAATTCACCTCTCACAGGGCCGCATACGCATGTGCACGTTGCTGAAATTTAGTCCTTGGAGAGTTATCGTTACCATCACAGGAGATGCATCTCAGCCTGGCCACATTCAGACTATCAGTAAATACTGTGACACGTGAAACCCTGATCAGGGGTGGCCTGGAGGCAATATATTCGATGACACCTAACCTGCTCAAGGCCTTAATTTCCAAAAGATAATTTAAGTTGATACACCTTAAGAAATCTGATTTTAAGAGTAGCAACCCACATGCCTCCTAAAAGGCCAAGCCCCACTGAAGTGGAAGGACTCTGTGCCAGTGCTAGGTGCCATAGACTGACTAGTTTTATGCTGCTCCTCACCCAGCTTGCTGCAGTGGACCCTGTGCAGAGGTAAAAACCAACTCTATGCTACAAACCACTAACAGCTGCGTAGCCTTCGGTCTGCCCTTCTCAACTGCGTGTTTGTCTCAACTCACGTTCCCCAAATTTGTCCTTTAGCTGTGCTCTAACAGCAGAAGTTGCCATGTGCCTTCGGGAGGGCAGGCCACTGCTTCAAGAACAAGGTGGACCTTTACTGCTCCCTCACCTTCTACAGCCTCCTCACAAAGACGCTCTGGAGGAGAATGAAGCCGAGGATGAATATTGTTTCCTTGAAGAATGCTGAGCGCCCAGAAGACAGATTAAATAAAACTCCCTAAAATGTACTCAGGACTAGGTATACTGTCCAAGGGACACAAAAGTCCATCGGAAGAGACAGCGTCCAGTTTCTGTGCTAACACTTCTCTGAATTTAACTGGCAACATGAACATGGCAAATTTTGGTTAATCTGGTCAAAATATAGTGAAAAACAGCCAAGATATTCCTTTTATAGCACCGCTACTAATGTGGATAGTATTTTTAATGCAATAATTTGTCCGTTTTGAAGTGCTACCATGTGGTAGCATGCGTACTGAACAAGTGCTATACACTTCGCAGCACAAAAAATTTGGGTTTTTCTATACATATTAACTTTGCCAAACCACATGTATGCTTCAGACAGTATCTTCAATGACTAAACCAAGTTAGCAGATGCTAGTTCAAGGAACCAGCGTATGCATTTGAAAAGAAGGAAAATTGATTTATTTTATTTAATTTAGCACAGAGAATTATGGAGACAACAGATTAATTCGTTTCCCTCCACACACACAATCTCAATTAATTGTCTGAAAAACTATGAATCACAATAACTGCATCTATTGATAACAATTCCAATTGTGAAGATACAAATATAAGGAATACCACAACCAACTTGTTCTGGTTAAAAAATATGAATAAAAAGAATGAGCAAAGAGAAACAAGAATTCAGAATTAATTCCAGCAAAGGCGATGTTTTATTTGAAAAAGCCTTTAGACACTGTTGAAATACATTTTTCTGTCTAAAGTTTGCACCACATATGCATACAAATATTTACAGATTTTTATCTATATCCAACCACCTCACGCACACACACTTCTCCCAAGACAAATCCACGAGCTCAGTAACTCAACAATTCCTCTATTCACGGAGAAAAAAAAAAAAATTAAAAGTAAATATTGCCTTCCTCAATAATATTAATTTCCTTCTCTGAAATATCAAGTCAGGGTTACAAAACAGTGCTCTATTTTATGCACTTTTGCTATACTGGGCTGGAAGCACCTGATCTCCTCTAACCTTGGAAGCTAAGCAGACCAGGGTCTGTAGGTAGCTGGATGGGAAAAAAAATCACCTAAAAATAGGCAAAAGTCCAAAAGTCATAGTCATAAAGAGCACAAAACCAAAAGCAAGTCAATAGACTTAATTCAACTCCATTTTAATTGCTGAATTGAAGGATGAAAGAAAAGGGCAGAATGTATCTGGCCTAATTTTTTTTTAAAGGAATTTTGTGTTCTAATGAGTTAGCAACTGTGGTGGAAAAACTGAACATTCACAAATCTGCATTTTCTGTATAGGCTATGAGATAAATTGACTACAAACTTTTAGGAATCCCCTCCATCTATGCCACCAACAGTACCGCTCTAGTAAGAGCAAGCCCAGCTTCTTCTGAGTGAATGCTTATTACAGCAACTGAGGCTTTGCTAGTGTCTTAATGTTTTTCTAAAACAAAAAGGTCCTTCATTTTATGAGAAAGAAAGAGAGAAACAGAAGAGGAAAAACTCTTAAGTAACAATTCATTATATATGCTCAGTAAACTCATTCATTTTTAACCTTGATCACAATTCAATGTTAGTTTTACGACAGCACTGCGTGATATTAATTGTACTCTACAGAAAAAAGTACAGGACGCCCAGAGGAGATATCACAACCAGTAGGTGAACAGTGAAAAGTAACAGAACATAATAAAAATAAAAAAACAACATTTGGAGTGCTTCTGTCTGGAGATACTTACCCAAGTGTAAGCACGTATCTCCAGACTGTTATTTATTACCAGTTTAGCCAGCAGTTTCCAGAGCACAGTCCCTGCCAGAGCTGATGACCACAGCCCTGGTACTAGGGACAGGGATGACAGTCCTGGGACACGGGACACCCCACCAAAGTCAGTAGTGACTGCCCATGACTACCTTGCTACTTTACAGAGATGCCTCCAAGCCATGGGCCAGGCAAAAGGACACGGCTCCTGATAAAGCAGGACAAGGTAGAAAAGGGCAGCTTTGTCACTGGTGGGAATGAATGAGGATGAGGACAAGTTTTGAGAGCAAATGAGTAAAACAAGGGAATGGGGAACACAGGGATGTGCGTGACAGGACAACGGGAAAGTAGCAAATGGAAGCACACCACTTCCTGCACATGTGCTGGCACTCACCCAGGGTTTTCTGACAGCAAGCTTGGGGCTCTGGTCTAAGCACACAACCACTGAGTTAAGAGGCAATCGAACCCATCAACCTATTACAGCATTTTATTAACACATGAGCAAATGCTCAGATAAGCCTTCGGACAAGCTAAATCTCACTGACCACACAATTCTCTACACCACTCAAGATAATGGAAACTTGGTCTGTTTTTAAATAAATACATCCAAGCCTCAAGACAACTCTAAATAAGATGGGCAGGACTGTCAAGGTAACTTGCAAAATTGTCTTCTACTGTATGCAACATTATTCCAAAGGATAAAAGCATTATAATACTATCTTTCAGAAATATTAAAACACTGAGTTTTTGAAAAGCAGTTTTAATTCAGAAATTCATTTTAAACTAGCATCTTGAAATTAAAGTTAAAATCAAGCAATATAATTCAACTATTTTGTTGGCAATGATTATTAAGAAGCAATGGCCAAAAGAAAAAGCAACATATTTGAAGGCTTTCTGCCATATCTTTGGAGTATTTTTTTCACATTTATCTAGAAAGCTCCATCTTCACAGTATCTCTTACAAACACTCACCAATTAATCCTCCATCTCCTCCTATATGGCAGGTAAATATTATTCTTGTCTAAGCATCCATTTGGCTTACTACACTACTATTTCTACGTTGATTGAAGATAAATTTGATGAGAGATTGAAATCTTCACCAAGAGAAAAAGTTTCAGTCAGCCTACATTGTCATGAGAGCAGTAAATTGTACTACTAAAAATGCCATCTGTGCAGCTTAAATCTTGCTTTTCTTGTAAGAAAGCAGGAAGATGATATCTCATTTCCTAATAAACATCACATGCCTAATGAAAGCATCAACTGTTTTCTATCTGGAGTGTATTCTCATGAACTTCAGCACCTTGAAGCCTTTACTTACACCAGTTTTGTCCAGTAAGAATCATTCTAGCTGCTAACATGCAAAGTAGGATTAAAGGCATGAAAAGCAATCAGCATGGTCAAAAAACAACTCTGTGTTACAGTAACCTCATATCTAACAAAGCACCTCCTTTAAAAAAAAATGTGGGCTTTTAAAGTTTCCTAAGATATCCTTAAGTTTGTTTAACAGCCATTGATTTTTGCTTGTTTACTCTAGTGAGGCTACATTAACAGGTAAAAGCTCTTTCTTTACAAAATATCAGCATATTCTTTACAAAATATCTACCTTAGTGCTCTAAAGCAATTAAGCACACAATAACACAAAAATGTGTGGTGAAACTCTAATTCCTTTCCTACATAAACGTCAATCGGATTAATGTATTTTTTATGAAATTTTATATTACATAAATACTCAGAGAGGTTATTCAATTATCTGGAAAAATTTGGGAATGTTTAAAGATTAATGAATTACACAGTCACTTTTACTTTTTTAATTTAACACAGATTTTCATATTCAACAATTTGAAAGAAGAACAGGAACAGACACTGAAATGGAAAACAACTCAGAAACCCCTGCATTTTGAAAATCAGTCATTTCATACAGCATGCATCACAAGAAAGTCAGTCTCATTTTACTAATAACTTCTCAAAGAGTGAAGAAAAACTATGACTTCACATAAGGGGTTTGGGGGCTTTTAAATTCCTCCTCTCCCCCTGAAATGCAGAAAAAACATTTTTCTTCTTTGTAAAGCTTCAAAGTTTGGGTATTTTCTACCAATCGTTGTTTGCATTGCTGAAATTCAAAGGGCAATGGGAAGTGGAGGGACATCTTCCACAGCTTATTTAAAGTCAAAACACCCATCTTGTGTTACCAGATACAATGAAGCAAGTGGTTTTCTGATGGCTTGGTATTAAATATCCACAAGTCTGTTTTCAAGAATTTCTCACACTGTTCTTAAGTTTCAAGCTCACAAAACACGGTCTGAACACTGAAGCACACACAGCCCCCACACAGCAATTTTCCTGAATTGTCTTTATAGCAATTCAGGATTCATTAAAAGAAAAATCATTGCTACTGCCTATTTCTTCAGCTGAAAAGTTACACAAGCCATTTTTCTGTGACCCCCATCAGCCCATCATGTAGAGATAACACTGCTAAACATTGGGCAGAGAGAGTCACTGAAGAGAAGTTGTAATTTCGGCAAAACAGATGAAAAAACATGGTAGCCACTCCCATAAACTCATCCTTTGAATCAAAATTACACAAGTATCTTATCAAAACATAAAAAGACAACTGTATCTTCAGCATTGCCCTTACTGCTTCTTCCACTGGGGGCCTACTGGGCAGAGCAAGACCTCGCCATGCACCGGGAAGGCCTGAAGCAGTCAACATCTATTGCTACTTTCAGGAAGACAGAAGTACCCCGCACAACCCCCAAAATTCACACTAGTTTTACAAGGTCTACCAGTTTTGTCTAGCCCAGGTGCTGTTACTCACTGAGCAAACAGCTGTAAAATGCTGCATTAACTTCTTTCTTTTCACTAAGAATAGCACTTAACTCTTCACTCCTCACTTAAAGCATTAACTAGGAGCCTTGTCTAATACCTAGATGAACACAATGTCACAAGGATGTTTCAGCACACCTCATACAACACTCTTAGAACCCCACTTACACCTCCAAGTAACACATCCCATTGAGCAGTCCATGACACAGAGACAGACTGAGATATCCCGTCTGACCAGCTTAGAGAGTAACGATCAAGCTGAAAGCTCTAACCAAGGGCAGCTTCACTTGCATCCCTGCTGTAGGACCATCTACAAGCACTCCTCATGGCTGTCAGCCAGCTCTTCAAGCCATGAGGAACATAACTTTAATTCACAAGAGGTACAAGTAAGTCAGAATTCAAGCCAAGCCCTACCCAGCAGACAGATGACGAAGTATCTCTTCACTACAAGATCCAGGGTCAGACATTAGCTTTGCCAAGCATTGACTTCCAGATAAAATTAGTCAACTCCTGTTGCTTGCAATCCCTGCCACAACAGAAATCTTTGCCCTTCTTTAGCCTGCAGACAGATTAGAGTGACAGGTTCCCTTCTGCTTTAGTTCTTGAGCTAATGATTGCCACTACACAGCAGACACACTTACTCAACATCACTTCTTATCACCGGGCAACTCTTTTAAAGAGAGGGAAAACTCCGCTTTTATTATCCAAATTCTTAACACAAAAAATTCTTAACATGCAGGCTTACAAAAGGGTAAGTAAACAACCTCTCCACCTAAAGATTTCTCTAGATGAAGTGAAAGGTTTGTGTTGCACATGTGGAGGCCATGGATCCATACAGAGATGATGCCTAATGAGAGCCAGAACTGAGTATATCAAACAACTCCATTTTTTGAGGGGTACACATTACACTAGTATTTTATTGCAGCATGTTGGCTACCAAGACCTGTTTTCAATTCTCTTCAGGATAGTTTTGAGTTTGTGAAATAATATGAAGGAAACTGATTTTAGGTGGGCTCAAAAGTAGAAGACACTGATCAATATTTTCTAGGGAGCTTGAGGAAAAATATTCCATTTCGGAAGAAGAGTAGGACTAGTGGTTCAAACCTTGTGAAAGAATTTGCCCAAAAGACTCCTAAATCACTGCAATTAGATGACAAGACATTTTCAGCTTTTTTATTAAGTCTTCCCTGCCAACCAACAGTCATAGCACAGTAATTCTGGAAGCTGTTGGTTGCACCAAGAAACAACAGATCAAATCAAATTCTGACAGAGGTAGTCCCTTCCTGCATGTGAAAATCAGCCTCCTTTGCTCCTTATATATTACATATAATATTATGTGCATTTCAACACGATAGGTGACAGGTGACAACATTAGCAGAAGTCATTGGAGATGCAAGAAGTTATATGGTGGCCACGTATGCTAGCAGGCAGCAAGAGCTTACAGTGATGAGAGACGTGACATTCTGACCAGAAATTCACCATCGAGAACTGATGGCACCCAAATTTTCAACACACTTCATCCCATACAGCTAAGCAACGATGCTAGAAAAAAGCCAATGTGTTAAGAATTTAGGAGCTAATCAATTGAAGAAGTATGTTTTGCTTCATTAGGTGAAACCTTGCTTTTATGCCAATTCCAAACCAGAAATGTTCAAGAACATCACTAATACATCATTGTACTGTTTCCTTACATGACTGCTACCACAGCAGCTGTCGATTAATCAGCACGTGTAACATTTAATTAGTGAAAGAGTATTAAAGTACTTCAGGTTTTAAAAGTGTACAGTTTCAGGCATAACAGCATAGACTTTTAAGTAACTCCAATACGATGCTTTGACACAGCAATTTACAACACAGGTGCCATGGAAAGCCAGCAGGTACAGTTTTGAAAGGCTCAGTGGCAGCTACCACGCCACTTTGACACAAGAACCACCAAAGCCAGGGAGAGACACACACCAGAGCTTGTTTTAACACACAGGAATCTACTGCAGTATTTAAACAAGAATGGTTCAGTTTTCAGAGGCTTTCTACGTGGATGTAAAAAAAGTAAAACCTGGTACACCTAAATGACATTTCAACTGGTCAAGACAGATCCAGACTAACTGTGCATTAACTGCATTAACACTCTCCAAATCCCCAAACTATTTCTATACCAGACGTCCAACCTTGTCTTGGACGACTTGCATCGTTAGCTACTACATGTCCCGTTTTCTTCCCATGGAAATCAGAAGCAGCATCATCACTTACTGCTTCCCTGTTTTCAGGTATGTGTATGTATATGTGTACACACACACACACAGATGTGACAGGGGTGGAAGAAGTGGGAGAAAGAATACATACATCAACTCACACACACACACACATCCCATACGTAAATATTAATTTAACCACGAATCAAAGTGGATTTCTCATGGTAAATATTAAGGCACATGACCATGCTTTTATATACACAGAAAAAGTAAGGTAAAGGCAACTTCTCAACAACAAACAAGACACAGAAAGCTGACAGCATTTGTTTCCAGTATTACAAAGTTCATCTCTATCCTTACCCCCACTCCCCCTCCCCCAAAAAAATTTTCAGCTTCTGATTTCTCACCACTGCCCAGATAATAACATGATGATTAGGGGAAACCAGGCCAAGGTAACTTGGAACATAAATCCCCATTTTACTGAGCGTTAGTGCTGCAGTAAAGAACTACAACACTGCACAGCATCTACTGAATGGCATCACACTGGTATTACTCAGTGGAGTTTCTAAAGCCCAAGCTAACACTAATAACACCTGCATTAGTATCACTTCTTCAATGTGTCCTCAAAAAAACCAATGAATTCAGGCCAGATTCAGGAAGTCTATTCCACAGCCCAGCAAGAGGAACAACAAAAACAGGAGTGGTTAGATATCTGAGGTAAAACACAGTCAAGCCTTCGCACGAGCAGCCTTTGGCACCTAACAACTTGAGATCGTGCACTACGTTCAGATGCAAAGATATCAAACAATTTAAACAAAACTAAAACCCACAACAATTTAAGAATATTTAATTTAGAAAATAAAGCTCATAGCTTTTAGATCAAGCTACACAAGACAGAGGCAGGATGAATTTCTCCTCATTTTAGGGCTTGTAACATCATATGGCAGGATTTTGCAAGCCAAAGCTAATATTTCAGCAACATAGCACTTGCAACTTTTATATCTAAGTGTGGCTTGTTCTTTTAAAGTAGCCAAGAACTAAACTCACACCCTGTTTGAACAGGCAGAAAAAGTGCTCTGTGCCAAGAAGGAAGTTATAAACTTAAAGAAGGTTTTTTACATGGGAAACAAGTTGAGAAGCAGAGGGGCAGATTCACTGCAATCAATTCTTTCATGAGTAAGAAAAAAAGCACAGTACATCAGAGCTGGAGGCAGTAGGCTGCGGTCCCACTGCTTGCTCAGCTGGAGGACCCCCTGATGGGGGCTGGACAAGTCAATTCTTTCCACTCCTGCTTCTTCTCTGAAGACTATAAACCCTTGGGACAGCACTCGCCATTTATTCTGAACAAAGCCTCAAAGCAAAACAGCTTCATTTGAGGAAGAGATGAATCATCAAATCATTTGGTGGTACCTATTTTTCACTGACTGCCAAAATGCCTTTGTAACAACATTATATTTACAAACTCAAATTATAGTTGGAGGGGAAAATAAAAGAATACAACAAGATTAATACTATCCAAACGGACTTCAGATAGAAAACACAATGATGATGAGCCATGCAGGGCTGTGATCAGTGGCACGAAGTCCACGCGGATGCCAGTCACTACTTGCGTGCCCCAGGGATCAATACTGGGTCCGATACTCTTCTGTCATCCTCGTCAATGACCTGGATGATGGGACAGAGTGCACCCCCAGCTAGTCTGCCATGACACAGAACCGGGAGGAGGTTTGTGCTGACTTCCAGAGTGACTTAAACAGGCTGAAAAAAAGTTCAGCAAAGGGAAATGCAAAGTCCTGCTCCCAGGGAGGAAGAATCCCAGGCACTTGCACATGCTGGGGCAGACTGGCAAGAAAGAAACTCAGCAGAAAATGCATTGGGGGTCTTGGATGAACGTTCAGTTGAGCCATCTATGGACCTTGCATACAGGCTGGTAGTTCTTGGGCATTAGGCAAAGCATTGTCAGCAAGTCTAGAGAGGTGATCCTTACCCTCTCTTCAGCCCTGGTGAGACACATCTGGGGTGCTGTGTCCAGTTCTGGGCTCCTGAGACATGAACCTACTGCATAGAGTTCAGGCACAGGCCACAAAGATGACTGGGGACTGGGGCACCTGTCATTCAAGGAGAGGCTGAGAGAGCTGGAGAAGACACAGAGGGATCTTATCCATGTGCATGAATACTTTGGAAATTCAACTTAAACATATGACAAAATAGCTTATTTGTTTGCTTGCTTTCAAATTGTGAGGAAGGACAAACTCCACAACAGGCTGCCCAAAGAAGCTGTAGAGCCTCCATCCTTGGAGACAATTAAAACTCATGTGTACAACCTGTTCTAGCTGACACTGCTCTGAGCAGGGGGATTGAACCAGAGACCTCTAAACATTCCTTCCAAGCTCAGCAATTCAATGATTCTATGACTGAAAAAGATGGCTTAGTAAGTTAGAACACAATAAAGAAAAATAACCAGAAAAGCACCAAACATTAATTTCAGTCACATGAAACATTATTGGTCTTTTTTTTTTTAAGGGGCCAAGATCACAAAGTTCTGTTAATTGCTAAAATAAAAATATCACAATCTAAGTAAACCACGTTTGGCTTGAGTAAAATATAGGTTTCTAGAAATAAACAACCATAGTGTGAAATCTCATTGAAGGAGACTTTTTGTGTTTCAAAAGCATTTATTTTCATTCTGCATTCATCTTTTTGTTAGTTATTGAAAATGTTAAAATCAATTATGCAGAGCACTATATAATTCTCAAAGGATTGAGCCTAAATACTTTTTCAAATGCAAACAAGACTCGAGTCACAATAGGTGCAAAATCTTTGGTTAACAGACACAGACTATATTTATTTTAGCCACTCTCACTGAATGTCAAAAATGTAACAGAAATTGTTTCAAAAAAACCAACATGGGTAAGCCAGTCTGAAAATATTTTGTTACACAAACTGTGCTTAGATTTGCAACTGCAGTTCAATATGGTAAGCAAATATGAAAATACAGAACTGTCAAAGGACAAAAAGGAAACAAAGCCAAGGACTGAATAACACTGAACTGCAATGTCAAGAGGACTTGAAAATAGAGGCCTAGAGAATTCATTTTGTTCAACAGGGAGAGAAATGCGGCAGAAAGAAATACAAATTAAAAAGCATTTTAGTACATTGACCACGATGTCCTATTTTTAAAGTTGCATTTAAATTAAAAAAAAAAAAAGATAGTGCTGCAGCCAGCAAGAGCAAACTCAGTAAATTCTCTTTAATATTAATATAACCAGAATTAAATCTAGATGAACTGCTGAAGACTCCTTCTCTGCAAGATATTACAAAGAATGCTATTTCCTGAAGTATTTCACTGAAAAAACCAAAAACTTCCATTTGCCACAGTTATAAATTTATACCAGAAAGCAGTTCAGAGTAATACGAGTTTAGTAAGTTGAACAGTGTCAACTTTGAGCTATCTGTTAAGGTGACAATTCCGTAAGAATAAGCTCAACTTCTGCCTACTTAATTATTTTAAATTTCCCAATGTATTTTATTTTTATGTATAACAATCACAGTATCAGGTCCCAGCAGGAAATCTGCAAACTTTTTTAGAAGTTTACTCTGCCTTAGAAGAAAGATGTTTATATCATTCTCAAGAGTCTCTAAACAACTACTTAAAAACCTGCAATTGGGGTTTTAAACACCTCTTCCATATTTTATCCTCATAATATACTCAAGGGGACCGGGAAAAAAATCCTTCTTTCTGTGGGAAGACTATGAATCACAGCGATGCTTATTAGAGAGCCTTAATGTATCCACACAGACACAGAGCTCGCGGTGCATGTGCACAAAGCCTTAGCCATACAACACCAACCAAATCATGTTGACTGGTAGCCTAATATAACAGGTTTTTTACTGCCCAATACATTCAGCTACTGTTTAGCTTAAGAGCCTAATATACTTTTTAACAAACAATCTTTCTTCAATTTCTACATTTTAGGAGGGGTCTTGAAAACAAGTCCCACTCCATTAGCAGGTGGAAGAGAAGATTCCACACAAAAAAATGTCCTTGCCAAAGTCCTGAGAGTTAGAAACACTCAACAAACTGACAGTTGCACTGTGGGAGAGCTGAATTCACAATGGTTTCACAAACCCAGACCTCCACCCAGGACTCAGCATAACCCAGTCCATAGTGAACTATCCCATTCCTGGAATGGACAACCACTCCTCCAGAGAGATTTCTAGGCAACTGGCTAAATGAGCTATACGATCACCCCAACACAACTGAAACTTTGCCCATTCCACTGCTGTCCCTTTAAGGAGAAGGAGCCCAGGCCCTTCTCCTCTCCTCCTCTCTTGCCAAAAGGCCATGTGGCAATCCAAGTCTATTCTCACAGCCTCCTTTCTTAGGCATTACTTTGGAAGCATGCGGAGGATCAGGAATACTACCCCAGACCTCCAAATTCTGTTTTGGAGAGAAATTGCTGATCACAGTACAGTGGCCCTGGTAGCCATCTGTTGTTTTAAAAGGTTATAAATACACAAAAGACTCTCCTGATACAACTTCTCTATGTAAGCACTTGTAGCTGTTAGAAGGAGGCTATGTAATTAGGTCCCAAAGGGAAAAGACATTTGCACAGGCACAAAGGAGAGATCCACAAACAAAGGATATGTACACAGAATAGTCCTTGCAAAGACCTGCTCCATATTACACAGGAATTCACAAACTCTTGATCCAAGTGGTTTTAAAATTACTCTCTTTTACTACTTTCAAGGACAAGACCAATACAGAACTTGCTCTCCACTGCTGCGTTTGAAATATAAGAATTGCACTTCATCTTTGCTTCATGTCTTGACATTTAACATTTTTGCTCCAGGACTCCACTGGAGATCAGATCTACTGAACAGTCAGGTTTAAGAGTTTACTCGGTTCCTGCTTACCTTGTAGCTGAAGCTGACTAACAATTCACTCTGTTTTTTGTTAAGTGTGCAAATGGGGTATTTCTTTTTCATGGAACCGATACAGTGATGAAAGAAAACATAGAAGGCAGAGACAGTCCCTGATGTGTCCCCACACTATTAAACATGCTTGATGAACAAAATTCACTAAACACACTTCATAAACATTTCACTTGTTGTCTTCTACAATTTTCCCTGGTAAAACTTCCCAAAATGTGGGTTTGTTACATTTATTTTTCGTTCACAGACATCAGACACACATTAGCTTTCAGAAAATGCTGTAACTCAAATATGGCAAGGGCAGCACATGGTTTGGGCACGAGAGCAAGCATGGGTGCACAGAAGATGAATTTCTGATGCCCTGTCCTGCACAGAGGTGAAGGCCACTGTGCAAAGACAAAACCAGTGAGCCACACAAATGTCCTAAAGATCAATTTCCTTCAAGAAATATCAACTGCATCACCTTAAGGGATCTCTTCTTGCGATTCACAATTATTACTGAAATCGCTGAGGCTTCTTCATCCAAAAGACTACTTTCAGCTGTGAACAACTTCTAGCAGTAAGTACGTAAGGTATCAAATCACATGAACTATTAATAAATACAGAAGTAGACAATGAGCTTACATAAACATACAAAATCTGCTCTGTTTAGGGTTACGTTATCTTTACAGGCAAGCTTAGTCTAAATCAGATTGGATCATTACACAGAATTATAAAATACCTTGTTGAAATACAGTCTAAAAGAAAAATATATTTAATATGAGACATTAAAATGCTTCTTCAGGTTATAAAAGGCTTCCTTTATCTCCAAATATTCATAACATGTTTAAAATGTATTCTGAATTTTATTTCTCACAGTGTTTGATATAAAAAACAAACCAGAAGGTTGCCCTAAAGATAAATGAAACATCTGGTGAAACATGTAATAAGCTTCAGGCTCACATCTGCTACTGAAGTTAGTATTCCCGCACCATAGCTACAAGCTCTTTGCAAAGCTCTACAAGAATAACTGAGAACAGGGAGGATTATAGGGAACACATTCCTCCATCTAAATTGATATTTCCTCTTCCATCTGAATCAACATTATGCTTCCATATGTACACATTAATGCCCAGTGCTAACCCTCAGTGGAAAATAATTTCTAAAACTAAAGTTATCTCATTTAAAACCTATCCTATTATTTTATATCATAAGGGGTTTTAGGCAGTTTTAAACATATGCAACCATTTATCTAGGCATATTTATATACACACATATACATAGATAAAACTAGATATGTGCATATATATAGTTTCACTAGTTCTGGAGTGCAAGCAAACTTACAACAATTAATTCATCCATGTCATTACATTTGACAAAACTTATTTGCAAAATAACAGAGTAGGCAGTAGACAGCATAGTTACTGCAATTATATAAAATTTTCAAGTAGTAGTAAGTAATAAGTATTTTCAAGCAGTAACTGATTAAAACTTTATGGAAGATTTTTCCTAAGGAGCAATCTATGTGTAAGTCACATTCCTGTTTCTATACGGAGATTGCTCAATATTTATCTTTTTTTACCCATTCACTCCTAAACTTTCAATTCCCTTCATAAACAATGACAGAAAAATGTTTACATTTAATGCCAACATAAATTGCTTTGTATTTGTGACATTTTAAAAAGACCCTTTTGTGCCATGGAGAGTTTAGAAAAAGGCAGATATCTGCACAGCAGGGAAAAAACGCACTTACATTTTGCAACAGCTGTGAAAGATCAGTCCTCCAGAGAAACCGAAACCAACGGCAAACTGGGAAGTGTTTAGGAAATAAAATGTTTCCATCACCTCATACTATCATTCACTTCCATTAGTACTGACGAAAGAGAGACTGAATTTTATACAGTGTTATAAATGGTAGGAACATTACAGGCAGTGGAAACAGAACGAGGTCACTAAACAACATTGGGTGACCAACAAAATTGGTCACTAAACAATTCTAACATCAAACCTGGGACAAAAATCAGAAGCATAAATACCCAAGTGAGCATCTGGTTAGTCAGAAGATGAAGAAGTGATATCCACACCCAAACTTATTTTTCTTGGATAAAAATTTCATAGTAGAACTGAAAGTGATTAAGATGTTTAATCAGAGGAACGCTGAAACTTTTTCAAGAAACAGATTACATGGTTACACAAACTGTGCTGCAGAAAACTCCCTCAGTACAGGGCCCTTCTCTCCCACTTAAATTTGCAAAAATGCATTTATTATAATAATAAAAAAAGTTTTACATATATTTAATGCAAGACATGGGAGAAAAACAGGGAAGAGATGAATGTAATGTGATCACCTAGGGAACAGAGATTAAGGACTGGTCACAGAAAACGTGGTCAGGCCAGTAGTGTCATGATATAAATCACACACAAAACCAAGAATCTATCACGCAGAAATAGAATTGCAATACCAAGCATACCAAATTATTAGGTGTTACTTGTGTCCTGCTCCTTGATACCCTGTGGAAAAGGGATGAAAGGTTGCGGGAGAAGAATGGACAAAGAAGGACCACTTCTGACACAATGAGAACCCAGGCGTGGAGGGTGGGCACTTGCATTTGCCCAGATTTAAGAAAAAACGAGCAACCCCCAGCTTCCGTTCCAAATAATTGTTGCAAATAATCCACCTTGCTAGGTAATTTTGGAATACTTTGAAGACAAGTGTGATGCAAAAGCTTTTCAGAACTCGAAGCAGCTGTAGGGAAAAAACCCACCCCATACCCCAGAAAACCGAAACCAACACAAACAACCAAACTGTTATTCTGATGCAGACAGCTCTACGAAGTTTGCATGCTAGGGCCTAGAAATCATTATCTATTTACACTGCCTGGTACATAGTAGAGCAGTTTTGATGAATCTCAGGCCAAGTATCATCTAAACGCTCAGGTAACCCGTCTGTCTTTTTGAGCCCAAATTTAGTTCTTCCCTTAATGACAGTCATGGCAGCTGCTTAGCTTTTCTACAGAATTTGACAAGTCTACAGCTGTGACACAGAAAATATTTTACTCAGGCTTATTTCAGAATTACTGTATCTGACATTATCTGCATATTTAGCTAAGAGTAAAACAAGTCACCACAATAATGTTTACAGCTCTTGGTAATTTTATGGTAAAATAAACTCTCTGCTGTGTTAACAGACAACAAAGTAAATAAGCTGGGAACAAAAATCGGACTGTTTCATGTCACACTCAATCCTTTACCCTCAACTGCTGCTGAAATGGGTGGTCCACGTGCAATCTTCCCCTTCCTCCAGCTACATGAGCTTCATCAATTTGTTGGATTCACTCTCCAGCAGATCAATAAGCTGATCTGACTCCCTTTGTGGCCATGCAAGCCCTAGATCCTGTACAAGGCAGGAGGCAGGAATATGCAGCCAAATGCACGGAGGAACAGTTGGGACCGCTCCCACCCCTCGGCTGACAGATTAAATCACACGTATTATAAAAGTTCAACTGCAGATAACAAATCAGTCCTTCTAGAATGAACAGCAGTGTAACTAGAAATACCCAATCAAACTAATTTTTTTCTATCCATCATTCAAAAAAACCTGTCCTAAAAAATATCAAAGAAGGGATAAATTACATGTTACAGTTAATTTACCATTCTTGAAACCATCTAACTTAATCAATACACTGTTGCTTTCAGGCCACAATATAAATGCTTCCGTTAGCTAAGATTTGCTTTGCCTGGGATGCTTAAATTACAAAATTTAAGAGCCAAGAACATATTTAAATTAAACACTACCTACACAAAGGTCTTCCTGTAGCAATGATCATTTGCTTCAGAAATGGCAGAGCAATGAAATGGTCTGCTCCTAGCAATGAGTGCCCTAACAAGAGCTATAACTAATTAGAAAAAGCACCAGCATGACACTTAAATAACATTTAAATCATTTAAAGTCATCCAGAAATTACAGAATTTATCAAGTATACATATGTACAGCCTTACTTTGTTTTTCACGTTTGAGAAACTGAAAAAATATTGTAAAACTAAACGCAAGGGCCGTGTCATTAACTGGAAACTTTAATTCACTGAATCTACAATGTGAAGGATAAATACATGGTCAGAGTGCCTTACATACGGACACAGGATTTATATAGCAAATGATTAAAAAGGAGTGTCAGAATTCCAAAACACAAATATTCCCTTAACAAAAAACAAACAAACAAAACCAACCACAAAAACCCTCACTTCTGTGTGGAAAGCTGTCGAAAGAGTAAGCATTTGCTTTGTCAGCTAAAACAGGTATTAGGGGGGGCACCATGTATCAATACAAAAAGGTTCAGATACATAATGATTACTGTTCCAAACCAGTTTGAAACAGAAAAACATGCAATAGAAGAATGCATTAATAGTCAAGGTCTTCAGGCTGCTTGGTGTTAGAATTACTGATTTGAGTATTTTTATATAAAATTAAACTAGGAAATAGTTTCTGAAAAGTTCTATGGCCAAGCAGAGTTGCAGGACTTGAAAATGTTGACATAATCTTGCTTTAAGTCATTCTGCATTCTCTTCCCCATCCTGCAGTGCGTGTAAATCACTGTCCCCATCCATACACACAGCACTGCGGTGCTCTTGGCAAGTAGGAGTAAGACCAAGTTATGCAGAGGAAATAATGGTACATATTGTATTTCAATCTATGACCAATTAACAACTATATGAAATAAGTCAACACAGGAACCATCAAAGAAAATGTCTTCCTCTCTGCAGAATGCTATGCAGACAAGATTAATTTTAAAAAATATTATTCAAATTCCAACTGTGAATTGCATTTCTTGAGAGAAAGAAACAGAACAGAGATTTCTATTCTTGGTAGACTGGAAAAACAGCAGAACAACTAAAAGGCTTGAAGCATATGTTTAATTTTACAGCAAATGCAGGATAAAGTCCCCAAACTGAGTTTGATCCTTCAGACTGGATCGAAACAGCATGTTCCCACAGCACCAGCTAACACCTCCGTACCCTTTCTAGGCAAGAGACATGCTTGGGCATCTTCCTCTTCAATGAACACCACCAGCTCAGGCTTTATACAACCCACTGAACCCTTCTACCCATTTCGCAAAACCTCTCAACTTCCCCTTGGAGTAGGGACAGCTGATAAAAACTAGCCCGTGTATTTTCTTACTATTATTCCCAGCCGCCTTTCTTCCTTAGTTTGACATTCCCTACAGCTCATTTTCTTTTCAATCCAAACAAGCTTTACTTTGCATAGAAAATCCCACCTTGGAACACATCTGCTCTTTTTGCTACGTAAAGCTCACTAAATATACTGCTTACAGTCAGCATGTGGAGATCTTCTCAAGTTCTCTCCTAGACACTTTCTTAAAAGAAGTCAATTGCAACTTAAAACACAGCCATTCCTATGTACAGGTACCACAAAGGGACAAATAAACAATCCAGTCTCTTGGTATTTTCTTGTTTAAAAATCATTATAACTGGTTCACCTTTGGCTTTGACCAGTATACTGATAATTTCTTCATATCAATTCACAAAGCTAATACAGATAGTTCTCCTATTCAACTGCTTTAATATACTCTAATAAAGAAGGCTGGAGGGGAAGGGAAAAGCTGTTGTTGTTACAACAAATATAAGTTTATCTCTCTATTTTTAAGCTTTTGTCTGCCTTTCCATTTTCTGCATGTAAATACTCCTTCAATACTAAAGGTTCATTTCCATTTTGCTATCTCACACTCCATTCCCATCACCTTTTTGCATTATTTCAGCTGCATTTTTTACAAAAAGCCCAAACACTGCCGTCTTTGCTTATGAAGCGTTGTCCAAAACCAGCTGCAAATCATTCTCACATTTCTTTGAGGAACAACTCCCCCGTCAGGATGCTCAAGAAACTTTGATAAAAATCCATTAATTTATCAGGTCTATTTTAATCCCTGCTCTGAAGTTGCTAACGCTTCCAAGCAAAGGAACGCTGCAGCTGGTGTATTACACAAATGCAACATGACCACATTTTGGTTTACAGGTATCTTGACACAAATAAGCAAACTACAGCAGACCCTCTGGGGCCACTACTCTAGGGCTGGTTTTACCTGCTACACCATCAAATGGATGCTGCAGCAAGGAGGACACTCTGCTTAGGAACTGAAGAACCCATTTACAACTTCTGAGTCATTTAAATGCAATTTATGGGAAAAGACTGAGTCCCACAAAAAATAAGTGAGTAGCTTACAAATTACTCCAAAAATCCTCTGAGATACCCAACTTCTAAGCACATAAAAAAACAGCAGAGAAAACATGTTTGTGTTTTAACAGAGACAGTTCATTAAACTGAATACTTGAAAGGCTGAGGTACCATAAGAATCCAAACACTAGAATGATTTTTAAAAAATTGTTTCAGATATACTTAAAAAAAACCCCAAAAACCAAACAACAAAACAAAACACTCACAGATACAGGCCCCTCCATCTCACCAGAACACTGAGTGCAATTACAGTTTAAAATGTGCTTAAACAAAGAACTCATGAGAGGTTTTTCAAAAAATCAGACTGTATCAGCTGAAGCACAGGAAAAACTTCATTAAAAGCTAGTACCTTATTGTAAAACAAATGTGTTACCCTTAAAATTTATACATTGAAAGCAGTTCCTATGTCTAGTAAAATGGAAGATATCTCACCGTATCATCTCTTTACTTGCATATTTCTGTGAGGGTGTAACTCTCATAGTACTGTCTTATAAACTTGGAATGAAAAACTATCATCTCCTTCAGTAAATACTTTCAACATTTCACAGGTTGAAACATTTAGCCTATCTGGGTTTTATCATTTGTTGCTTAATTCTGATCACTGTTGTGCTTTTTCTATGGCCAGATTACAGGTACCTTCTCATTGTAGGGTGAAATGTCATTTGAGATCTTCCCTGCCACCAAATTAACTATTCTCTGAGAGAGAGAGAGTAAATTTACAATTTTATAAATGGAAAGCAAGCCTAGAGATCTGTCTCAATAGAATAAATTTGGCCTCTGAGATATTGTTAAAGGACATCCCCAAGCTTCTACCCCATCCTTCCTCCACCTTTGTAAAGTGCTCCCTTTGTCTGTAATAGCCCACACTTCCACAGCAGCTACTAAGAAACTCAAAAAACTAGAAGAACCAGAAAAATCTGCACGTTACCTTCACGTTATTTAAAAAAGCCAAAAAAGGCATGTGAAAAACAGTAGGATTCCTTGTACCTGTAGCCTTTGTTAAGTTTGACTAGATGATGGTCAACTCAATTTGCCACTGTCCTTTTCCTCAATTAGCTGAGACTAGTGGAATTTTCAGAACCGGGTAAGTAGCTGGCTTATTCTAAAGAAATGCTTAAAAATCCTGCTTCAATCTGCCCACTGCATGGAATAGTGAAGTTACCAGACTTCATCTTTTGTGGAATTGTATAAAAAAGTAACTGAAAATCTGTTGGGTTTGTTTGGATTTTTTTCCCATTGGTAATAATCGACTTATAAAAATTACATGGAAAAAAAAATTAGGAGTCATTAATTAATTATACTTAGAAAAACAACATGTTAAAATATTTCTAAAGATTTTGCTTTGCGCCCTTTTCGGTATCACAGTAAGAACCACAAGCTTTATTTATTTTGGAATGACTTACAATCCATTTTTCTCTAACTGGTTATAATATTGTCCAGTCTTCTAATAGATGTGAAGTATCCTTTTTTCAATAACAAATTACACAATCTATTAGCAAGTCAGCTATTTCTCTTTCTCTTTCAACTTCCATGAAGGCCATCCAGCTACAGTAATTTACTGAAATTTATTTTCTTTTCACTTCTAAAGAAAACAATATACCTACGATAAGCAGCAGATAGAGCAGACTTCAAATACTGTGACTCCTAAAACTGTTCGGATCTTGTTCTCCAATCGGTTTTACAACGATACATTTAAAAATCTCAAAGAAAAATTTTAGAAGGCGTGTTTCTGTTGGGGAGGAGGGAGAGCACTATTTACATGCCCAGTTTTCAGATAAGTTATGTTTAAAATAAAATCTGGCCCGAAACATCAGAACACTAGTAAGTATGGTGTGCCAAAAATGTATACTACCATCTGACGGCACCTCAAACAGATTCTAGTCATTAACTTCATATGTGTCCTGAAGTGACAATATTTTGTATAAACAGCTCTCTTGCTGAAAAAAATAATCTTGTTTTGTTGAGTAGAAGCAAACATCTTTCCTGGCATGCAGACAGATCACCTTCCTAAATATCTACAGAGTACACTAAGTTTTTGTAATCTGTACGTTATACGTGGTTTTTGTGAAATACTGTCTACCGTGATGGAATACACAACGATAAAGTGCTTTTAGTCATTTTTAAAAAGCATACAAAGCGTGTTCTGCTGACAAAAAGGGAGCAGTCTGATATGCTTTGGCTCTTCACATGAAGATCTACCTAAAGCTCAAGTAATTATACACTTCATATCCAGTTCCTTCATTTTTAGAAAAGGAAAGCCACAGTTTCATATGGAGGGGATTAGTCCATTAAACCTGGGGGAAAAAAAAAGCTTAAAAATCTTCTTTTGAACAGAAGACACAAACTGAAAATAGAAATTCCTATTAAAAAAGAAATCACCACATGTTCTAGAACAGATGCCTATATTTTGATTTTGTAGCGTTTGTAGTGTTATCAGATTAGGTGACACGAGGCAAAAGATTACTATCCTCTTCTCATACAAAACACAGTTTATTACCAATTTATGGTGAAATACATTCTTTGCTGTCAGATGTTCAGCAATTGTGTTTCTGGGAGCCACAGAAAAGCCCACGTGAATCGCCATACCTGCATTTCTGGCATGACTAAGGCAATACATATATTAGGTTTCCATATGGAAGTTCTCTCTCAGGTTAACAGCAGGAGTTATTTTAAAAAATTACACATTTCCCTCAGTGTCAAAAACTTGCAGGCCTCAGAGTCTCTTGTGGAGGTAAAATAATCACTTAGCACACAGTTCATCAAATTTCTCAAATGCTGGTTTTTATGCATTGAATCAAATCCTTTGATTTTTACAATGTAAAAAATAAATTTACCCATTTTAGCCCTATCTTTACCAAAAGAGACTATACTAAAAAAAAACAACACCCTGCCTTATAACTTCTACTTTCCATCACCACTTCGCTCCCAGTAACACCAAATTACAACTCCCACTACAGTAAAATACATTGTTTCTTCATGTATAAATTCTCTACTCTCTCTCTCTCCACTCTTAGCCAATTTAATGCCCATATTTCTTTCCATTGTCCCTGCTGCTTAAGCTTTGCCTGTTTACTTATGCAACTCTTACTGAGCAAATACAAAACTAGTAAATTATCATCTTATAAATATAAAAGTGGACACTATCATCTTCCGCATTTCTTACTGATATTTTTTGCCAATCCTTCTTTGCCTATTTACCACTGAGGACTAGGTCTAATTCATCTAAATTTTTCTCAAAAAACATATTAAAGACATTATTTTCCCAGTTAAAACTGTAAGTAAGTGTTACCTTGTAGTCCATTTACTACTTAAAATTAACAACCCACTTGTACCAGTTACATCCTGCGACTTGAACATCTCTGTTCCTCAGCAGAATGGGCCTATTTCACTGCTATGATATCAATTAATTACTACATAGTCTCCATTATAAAGAATCATATGACATCCATTACATTTGTAAAAATTACTTATTATCAATAAATATAAGGACATCTACTTTTTCACCTACTTTACTTTTAAGCAATTTCTTAAATTATGAAAATGTATTAATTTTTAAAATAAATTAATAAAATGTAATCTTCAAATTAATATTGAGCTGCAATGAGATTACTAGTGTTTTACTCTTCTTGGGTGTAAAGTCTAATTAACTTGCACTAGAAACAGTCAGTTCAATTTAAAAAATAAAAATAAAATCTCATCCTTCAGGGCTGAATCATTAAATCCTAAAAACTTCATTTCCAGCCCACTGTGAAGGGAAATAGTAAATAGGTATTTCAAATAGGTCAGCTGGATTATTTTCTGTAAAGACAATAACACTGCATGTAAGAGCTACGTTTTCTTGAGCATTATTATTTTATGAACTCCTCTGTAAAAGAGGCAAAGCAAATAAATGTATCTTTCAATGAAACAACAAGCTTTTAAAAGAAGTCTCTTCATATTTCTGGGACTTTCTGCATATCTTAAAAATAATTGTGTAAAGCAACCAGGAGGCCCCACTACTTAGCAGGATGCCAATTTAAAAGAAGGAAACAACATGTTCTTTGGCCAGATTCCAAATCAACTTGATGTCCAGGCCAGGAACAAAGAACCACCATGCTCTCAGATAACAATTTAATAAAATTTGTGGCATCCCAAGTAGCAATCTTTACCTCAGCACGATATTCGCAGGCATCAAATTTAATAAAATGGCCCCAATAAAAGTTAATCAAAAGTGTTTAAATGTATTGGCAATAAAACAAATTTTATGGCAGCAGAGTCAGTTCTCTTCTGTGTGACAAATGAACTGAGCACTGAAAATGGGTGATGCATCAGTACCATTTCAACAATGAAAAATGCATGCAACTCTGGTGGGAGAGAAACTCCACACAGGAAGAGCACAGGAATGAGTAAAACACCCAGAGCACCATGCATGTTGTACTACACAGAAGAGAAAAACAACCAAAGGGGTTTGCTTTTCTTCAGGATGACCATAACTGGGCTACAGCAACAGGTACCCCGGTAATGTCTGCTCTTTAATTACACGCCAAATGCAGAACAAGTACCAAACACTGGAACAGCCACGGTCGGAAGGTTTGCAGGTATCCTTGCAAGGGATTAATTCTGTTCCACTCTCTACCATGCCAGTTTGAACACTTACCAGTATGAACCTCTGAAATTTGTAACATGCAAATTGTGACCCTAGTTAACTTTCTTGGAGTCGGATGATGGACTAGACTGAGTTGGTTAATGTTACATGTATGCATACATTACAGCAGTTTCAGAGAATCATTTTCCACAGCAGAAGGGTTAGAACTAGGTGATCTTTAAGGTCCCTTCCAACTCAGGCAATCATTCTGTGATTCTACAATTTTTAAAAACAGCGTCAGCAGCTGCACTTAGCTCAAAACCTCTCAACTTGTCATTTGAAATTAAAACTGCCAAATTATTTTCACAGGCAACAAGCGACAGGACAAGAGGAAATGGCCTCAAGCCGTGTCACAGAAGGTTCAGGTTGGACATCAGGATGAACTTCTTCACTGAAAGGGTAGTCAGGCATTGGAATAGGCTTCTCAGGAAAGTGGCAGAGTCACGTCCCTGGAAGTGTTCGAGGAATGCCTGGATGTGGTACTACATGCTATGGTACTCAGTCCGAGGCTGGACTCAATGATCTTGGAGGGCTTTTCCAACCTTAATGATTCTAAGTTTTCTCCCTGGAAAAAATCCATTACCTTTCTAATCACAGCAACCACACTTGTGCCACCTAAAAAGCTTCTAAAATTGTCTTCTGTAACAAAGACAAGCTTTGTACATCTGTTTCAAAATATTTCTCTTTAAGAAACTAGTTAAAATATGTTCAGCTCTAGTTGCTCTTATTTTAAGAAAGAAATACTTATGTATTATAAGTATTGTGTGTGTATACATATATACACACACACACACACACACAGACACACATATATATATAATGCTTCTGTATTACTTATATAGGAAAGTCACTGTATGGCTTTCCTATATGAGATGCAGATGAGAAATAAAGGACAAACAGCAGGTTTAGGGTAAAAAAAAAAAGTAAGCAAAAAAAAAATTCTATCTTGAATACTTGACCTTATGATTTTGCCTTGCAGCATGAGATGCACTGTGGCCTATTAAGAAGTAGAAAAAAAAAAAAAACTTTATCTTGTGAGGCAAAGCAGCTGAAATGAAAGATTAAAACCAATTACCAGCTCTGTCAAGTCCACAGTACCTTAAGAGAAAATCCTGTTTACTTTTTTCTTTTTCTTCTACAAAGCTGAGGTCAAAAATTGTGTTCTGCTTACTGAGCGCATGACCATTATCATCTTTTTCTCACTACCTTTGACTGTCCAGTGTCTTACAACCAAAAGAAAGTCCCTACTAATACGAACTGGTACATGTAATATGGAAATAACGTTTCATGATGTGGGGAGGGTATGTATGCAGTGTCCATTTTTATCCTTGCATACTTCAAAATATAAATTGTCCTAGTTCAAAAAAAATTCTGAAATACTTCTCTACCTTAAGATTTACTACTTTGAGTCACCTTTCTGAAGATAGCTTTTCACATATACTACTACGAAGAATGCAGCCTGTGGCACTGTTTCCCTAAAACACAAATTTCATTTTCATATGCCTCTTCAACCAATTACTTGAGGTATCCTTTCCCAGGACATACTAACTTCTACTTACTCCTGTTTTCCTGACCGGTATGGACAAGTAGGAATTTTACACAGACATGGTTAAAACAATAAAAAAATAGCTCTGGTTATTTCATTCATAACGTGAAAAAAAAGACTAATAGGAAAAAACTAACTGAAAGTTTGCTTTGGGTAACAGAGAGGTGTGTCCATACACTAAAAGAGAAATGCAATTTTATTTAATGCTCGTAAATGCAAACAGAGACAAAGCCATGCCTTCATGGGAGCATTGTTAGTTACTTTCTAGTTCACCCAGAACTGCCCAACCACCACCAGTAAAACACATATTTAGCTCCAAGTATGGCAACTCGTGCATTACAGGATTACTGGTTTATGATTTCTCCAAGTGACAAGAACAAAGGGGAACATGCGAGGAAGCTTTTTGACACCTGTATTTTGAGCAGAGTGGGAAGAAAGTCAAAACTTCAACTATTTTCATGGTACAACTCTGCTCTTCAGCATCTAAAAGAGACAGACATTTTGCAGTGCTTGTAACTCAGTTAAAAGAACTTCATTTCCCTTTTCAACAGTTCCCTGCAGCTGCCACCTGTAAGACCACCGTTCAAAGGACCACAGGGAGAAAAAGGAACTCGAACAACTGAAGAGCTGGAGGAACAAAAAGATCGAGAATCAATTACTGCCTTTTGTATAGGGAAATGAAGTGTTGTGATGCTAGACACTCCAAAATTAGCATGAAACATACTTCAAACGTTTCTCCCAGAACTACCCAGGCATCCCAAGGAAGTTACTTCAATTCTTCTATGCATCAGCTTCTTTAACCGTAAACTAGTGATAGTTTTTACCTCACAGAGAGGTTATGAGGCAATTAACTGATCATAAAGCATGCCCGAGATCGTCAAATGAAAGGTGCTATGCAAGTGCAGGGTATTAATCTCACACTCCAGGTACAAATCATTCTCTTATCCCACCTTTTACCTAGTGTTGGCAGCTTTACAACCATTAAAACTCTCTACTACCTACGTTGGCTCGATTCCCTGCAGCAGACATCTTAGACACAGTGCACTTTTGTGGTTCAGCTACCTACACTTTCCTACATAAAACAGGGCATTTGGTTCAAGACATCTGCAGCTTCAGGTAGACTGCCCAAACACACAGCCTGCAAGCTGGATACAGACTCTGTGTTTTTGGCTGCAGTACTATGAGGTCCATGAAACTTCTGTCAGCTGCATGTAACATATGTTGCTAGATACCATCTAATGAGCATAAAAGCTGTAGCAGAGAAGCAGCAAAAGGACCACTGGGCACCCTTGCAAGTTTGACTTTTAATTGCATATTTTTCAAAACATGCATTGGTTCTATTACCAGTCAGAATGCTTACACTTCATTCATCATAATGTTATTTAAGTAATATATTAGATGAAGACTTCCTTCTAAATTAATAAAACAACTTTAAGTTTGGAACAGGAAGTAACATAAACACTGGGAAATTCACACTCAGGATCACCAGTGATACAGATCCAGCAGAGGCAGCAAAAAGGACAGTGCAGCAAAGAGATAGTGCTTTTATCAGCCTGGTCTGCAGGTCAGAAGATCAAGTAGAAAAAAGGTTTCCAAGCAGGAAGTGCAGGGGAAAAAGAGCAGCAGTGCAAGCAAGGGCAGATCTGTTCTATGTTAACAGGACAAGCTGGGGGAAGGAAAGTAAAAAATCAAGGCAAAAGACAAAGAGAACTATAAATAAAATATAACCCTAATGCCATAATCTGGATGGGGAATGGGAGAGACTTTAAAAAAGAGGTGACAGTAAAAATGAATTTACCATAGAGTGATATTCCATACAAAAAAGACGGAATAAAATGCAAAACACTTTAGACAGCTAAAGAAAATACAGCATTTGCAAGGTTCCAGATAGGACAGAAGAGCAGCAGTTTTGGAGTCTGCAAGTGTGGATGACATGATGACAACAAAGCCATTTCAAAGATAGCCTGGGACACTACGAAGGAAATGCAAAACAAACCATAATGATGATCAAAGTTACACAGCACTGGCTAAATCCACTTTGGTCCTGCATTCACTACAGCTTCAAGTTATGATTTACCAGTTTAAACAAAGTCTTCTTTTTTTTCCTTCCACAGCTCAGAAGTGCTTTGCAGTTCCCCAAGCCTGAAACCAAGATCCCTTTCCATTCTTTTCTTCCAAGTCTCTTTTGAGTAATTTTCCCTTTTCACAGAGCCAACAGCAATAGCATTTTATAGGTGTTCAGTGCACTGTATACCTCTCTTCTACACAGAGACAAAAAGAAGCATACATATATCTTTACAAAAGTTCTGACAGGAGAAAAGTATTCTGGGAAGAAAAATATCAACAGCACTTCTAAGTAGTTAAAACTTTTTAAATCAAAAGACTGTTGATGTGTTTAAAAACACCTGATCAAGTATGTTCTTCATGTCATGCTATATTAATTCTATTCCTACATAACAAAAAGCAGGGGGGGGCAGAGTGGTCTTAAAGTATAAAAGTTTGAATGGATGTATAGACAAAACACATTTAGCATTAGTAAATAAAGTTTACGAAACTTCTAGTTATTCATCCATGTCTACAGTTCATTTATCACTTTTAGCCACAACTTGATAAAATCAGAATGGTGGCCTTGTGTTATCAAGATATGACAGTGATCTTTGATGAGACTGGAAGGTGTATTATTTTACCACTTTACAGAATTACAAAATAAGCTGAGTTGGAAGGGAGCCACAAGGATCATCCAGTCCAATTCCTGGCCCTGCACAGCACATCCCCAAGAGCCACGCCATGTGCCTCAGAGCATTGCCCGAACACTTCTTGAACTCTGTCGGTGCTGTGACCACTTCCCTGGGGAGCCCGTTCCTGTTCCTTCACCCTCTGGTGAAGAACTTCTTCTGCTATCCAACCTAAAC
>VZTA01007248.1:3783-40021 GCA_013398855.1 Mohoua ochrocephala | reverse complement strand
TTAGCTGTACTGCACACATGGGTTTCATTTCATTGAAACACCAAACCCTTCACACAGGAGCTCAGCATGTTTTCACCACAGCATCCAGCAGGGACCACATCCTTCTGTTCCCCATCCTCTATACTTTCATGCATCTCCAGTCCCAAACTTGGAGGAACTTCAGCCAGTCTTTTATCCCTCAGAATCTGGATAACTAGACTCAAAAGCTCCAAGAAAAAAAAAGGAAAAAAAAAGATGGTAAATCATAGGATCCTCATGTTCAGAAGAAACCAAGAAGTAATCAAATTCTGAGTATATTTGTATCTTGCTTAGGATGATGTCAAGCAGCTAGTTCACAGTGGAGATGCAAACTGAAAAGTATCTCAAAATTCAAACTGCTTGTCTGACCCTAAGGTCTCAAAGCGCAATTGCCAGAAAATGCATGAGATGAGTTCCCTGTGGCTATGGGAATTCTGCTAAAATACGTTGCCAGAGGAGCTTATGATCTAGTTGCACAGCATCATAACACTATCTGGAGACTTTGCCTTAATGGCTAATACTATCTTCATACAATTGGCAAATTCTGTCAGAGACTGAAAGAAGGTGAAACTGATTTTCTTTGGGATCGTACATCAAAGCATTATCATGCAGCTGAGTATTCTGCTGAAGCAATTCAGTATGTGCAAGTAGTTCAATATTCCTCAAGTCTTCACTGTGGTCCAACAAACACCCACTGCATTTTTTGTTTTTTCAGGAGAAGAAAAATGGCTATTTCAGCAGCAAACAGCATAGTTCAACAGCTGAACTTCCATTTCCCAGCTGATCAGAGTGTGAGTCAGAGGCAGGCAGCTCCTGCCCCCACAGGTGTTAGCGTGTTCCGTGTTGGGAGCTCTTCCTAACACCTTGTCCCTGCTATTCTTATTACCCACAACAGCAATCTAGCACCTACCACATCTACCTCCTCACACTACCACAGCAGCATCCCAGACTTCCAAATTGGGCTGTACTAACTCTTCCCCGCTCTCTCCATCTCTGGGTAGACAATAAGCACAGCACATCTGACAGCATAGCACAACTGTCCCTTTCCTGCCTTCTAAATTAATTTTTGAATTTCAGCTGTTATTGTACATCTTGCTCTTTTAGTCAATATCGCATCAGCTCCCCCAGCAAGTTTCCCACACCCTGCCTTTTCTGTGTAAAGAAAAAATTCTGTTTTCATAGAATCACAGAGTGCCATCATAGTTGAGGTTGTTAGGCAGCTCTGGAGGTCATCTTATCCAACCTCACTGCTCACATAGAGCCAGTGTGGCTTCACCAGTGCTAAACAGAGGGGAGGTATCACCTCCCATGACCTGCTGGCAACACTCTTCCTGATACAGCCCAGGACATCAGAAGCCTTCCTTGCCTCAGGGGCACATTTCTGGCTCATGTCCATCTTGGTGTCCTTTTGGGCAAAGCTGTTCTCCATCTAGTTGCCCCCCTCAGCATATATTGGTGCCTGGGGGTTGCATTTGGTGCCAACAGACCTTTGCACTTCCCCTTGCTGAACTTCATAAGGCTTCTGTCAGCTCATTTCTACAGACTTCTACAGCCTGAAGCAAGGAGCAGAGAGTGCATGGATGGGGTTCCAAGGCTGGTCAAGGCAATTAAGGCCCAGTGAGGCAGTGAGGGTCCTCACAGTGCAGCTTGTAACTTCAGTAAAGATACATTTGAAAACCTGAGGTCAAGCCAGGCCACACAATTAGTGACACAAAGGAGGATGAAGCTTTATTGCATTATGGGTTTAGTCATAATTTACTGATGAGCCAGGAAGGTCCATGTCAGTGCCTAAAAGCTTTGCAGGGGATGTGAAATCTGCCTTGGGGAAGAAAAGTTTACACTACGTCTCATACTAAAACCTCTCTTTAGGAAACAGACTCCTTGGAATGAACCAAGGGAAGCTGCAGAAAACTGGACACACAATTTTTCTCATTATCAGCCAGTCATGAAGATATCTGTATTCATGTAACTTTGCTAGTGAATGTGAACTGGTGCTACTAAGTGTTTAGTCAATATTCTAAATGCATTTAATGAAGAGGGCAACACTATGAATTTATCGTTTCCTCCTAACAGAATAAATGAAAGAAATTTCCTTTCTTCTGGACATTTAAAGCACAGAATAATCTAATCTACAAGTGGAGGAAGTGAGAAATTGAAAGGATCCACACTGGTAAAGCAGAATTAAAAACTGTCACATGAAATTTAAGTGATACATGAACATATTAAAGCAGCTGGTATTTAGTCTAGTCTGATAGTTTGTGTTGTTATGAGTCTACTGTGTAAGGGAATGGAATGTTCATTAATTGCTAAGTTTCTACATTCTTTCTATGCATTGGCTTTACAGCACTGAGAGGCCAAAGTACATCTCACTGCCCTATATGTTCATGAGCATAGCCACTGAACACAGGCAGGACTGGCAGACAAGGAGGATTAATGTATTGGAATTTTCTGATATATCTGGCCTCTGTGGTCTAAAGGACTCAGGAACTTGTGTCATTCTAATGCAGACTTTTCTGAGATATTAAATTTAAATGGTGGAGACAAGAGGTACAGGTGAGTATGAATCAAGGCTAGATTCTTGGCTTCAGAAAGAGTAGCAATGTCTCCAAAATGCATTCAATACACACAGCAGTATGAGGAAGAATGGTAAAGTTTCTTGTGTGTTACAGATGAATGAGAGTCTACAAGGTTTCATCACAAAGAACACTTCAACTCCTTCAAAAATGTAAGAATGCATTAACTTTTTCTACCTCCTGATCATTACATGTTTTTCTGAGTCTTTTTTGGGAATCCTGAACCTGGTGACTATAATCTTCTTCTCATTCAGATTTCCATGGCATCTCAGCCTAACTCCTTGGACACAAGAGAAAGTAATTTTACTTGTTCTCCAAGTAGTCATTCTTTTAGACAATATGGACTTAAATTGCTCTTCAAAATGTCTTGGAAGTTGGTCGGAGGTCATTATCTTACTCTAAAGCATGTATTCATAAGGTCTCATAGTTCATTATCCTAACCAGGAAGAAGAGTAGCCATGGTTTTCTTCTTCCAAGAAAAACTATTTTCCTTGCTTTTTTATTCCTAAGTCTGTTTTGTAGATCACCTGGAGCTTTTCTTAGCTTTAGTTATAAATGAGGAGAATGCAGGAGAAGTATAAAAATATTCAAAATCTTCAGACGAAGCTTTACAAATCCATGCATTTCAAAGCAAATGAAGCAGGAGTCTGAGTAAATCCAAAATTCGCTAGCAGTGTCCAAGATTCCCTCATTTATTGGCAGGATGACCTGGCTGTGTGAGGTTGGCTGACAACATCAGAAAGTTAAAATGTCTTTTCTTGTACCACCTTCAGAGGAACCCATGAGCCTTTCTGGCACTCTCTGAAGCAATCTTGGAATGCCTCCAGATTATCAATAGTGAAAGAGACAGACAAATTCACAGCTTTATCCAGAAAAGATGATGAAAATTGAAGTTGCAAAATACTTTCACTGAATTCAAGAACATAAGAAAAGTTAAATGAAGTTTCACTGGGAAAAAAAATGTAGCTTGATAACGCATGTTGGATAGCAAAACTCTTGTAGAACTGAGAGCAAAAATATCCATATATTCAAAATTTATAAAGCTGTAGGCCAGGTTAATCTGTTTGAAGATTTAATCCAAGCAGATCAAAAAAGAGCATCCTGAGCATCCTGCTATGATTCCTCAGTCAATTGTGAGAAAAGGAATGCATGTCATAAGAAAAGGAACGATCATCAAAGAAACTGAATAAAAAAACCCTAAGAGTCTATGGAAACTGTGCAGAGTTATTCTGCAAATTATTTCCCATGCTTTCAACAGAAGCTTTGAAGAACATTGTGCTGGTGGGATTTTTTCCTCTTATTTAATCAAAATTTTGTACTTTACAGTATTTTTAAACAAAGCAACAATGAACAGATTCTCAAGGGCAACAAACATTAAACAAAAATAAAACAATTCTCACTATGGACATCTAGGGAAAATATTTAGAACAAAATCAACAAACAGTAAAGTGGAGATCTTGCAGTCAGTGTTACTCTCCACAACACTGCAAACAGTATAAATGAGAAGGTGGACTTACCTTTGCTATATTTCAAGAACACTGGACAAAGATTTCACTAAAGAAACCCTATTCTGGCAAACCCAAATCAGAAACAAAGAGAGGTCAGTCCAGAGGGACTGGAAACAGTTGCTGATGCACCAACTTTACAAATCAACAGCTTTAAGAGATTAAAGGTACTGGCCCACCATAAGATTGTTTAGGAACTAATCTCTCCTGTAAGTACTCAACAGTGCAAGGGATAGACTGGATTTGATTGGACAAGACCTACGAACAAAAAAAATAAGCAAAAGTGTTCAGTCTGTGTAACTATAGTAGACCTAACACTTCAGCAGAGACTTGTTCCAAGTTGAAACAGAGCTTTCCAAACTTAGACATTTTAAATTTATTTATGTGAAACACACCTGGTGAACACATAGGAAAAACTGAACAGTTTTACTCCTTTTGAGAAGTCAAGGACAGATTTTAAAATATAGAAGAGTCAGTCTCTGGTCTGAGAAATGGCAGAAAATTTCATTTTTAAAAATTTGGTTTGTTTTTCTTTTTTTCCTTGAAAATTGCTAGCAAGTGAAAAACAATTATTTATTTTTCCTATTTCTTCTCCACAAGAGTGAATACCATTGATCACTGTGTCATGTGTAACAAACACACACATATACATAGTACCTCACAAGCACCCTTAAAATATCTGTCATTAAGGACTTGAATTACTTTTTTGAAGCTTGGCTAATAGAACGCAGTGGACACTAGAATACACTCACCTAGCCAAATTAAATATACAGCATGAACGTACATAAATTAGTCCCTTCTTCGCAAGACATATTCATTTAATTGATTGCCCAGATTTTACACTTTAACAATTTTACCATTCACTGACTTTACTTATGTTAGTATTTAGAAACAAAGAGACAGATAAGTGATCTGTGAAAAGCTTTCTACTTTTTCATTACTCTTCAGCAACACAGTTTGAGCAGCTTATTAGAAAAACATAAGAAGGTAACATATTCCAACCCCAGCAGTCTCTAGTTTCATTACTTTCTGGCATTGAGTGAAGGTAACACAGCAATGATTTTGGAAAGAACATATATGCCCCCTATAGATTTAATGTATAACTACCACAGAAAGATGGAAATAAATGAACAGCTCATTATGCATTGCCCAAATAGAAAATTCAGTACTAGAAAAATTAAATTACATCTTTCCATAGATATGTTTACATACACAGAAAGCAAATAGGAAATTATTCTTTAAAGCTTAAACATCCTCCTGCCCAAACTCCTTTTCTTTTAAACATACTTCTTTTGGCCTGCACAACAGAGCTTGCCCCAAGTATTAATTTTCCTGAGCAATGTTCCCTCCTTGATGTGCTCTTCCTTTGTCCTGAGGCTTTCCCAAGTACAACGCTGAAAGGTTTAGAAACAGTGTAGCATTTAATTCTGAGTTTATGGTAACGTATCATGCGAATTTATAGCACTACATACATGGTTTATAAAAATGTTGTTGCAATTGGCTTATATTTTAAAAGATAGACCATAGATTTTACTTCTTTTAGCAGTAATGGCATGCTTTTTTGGAAATACCATTAGCATTCAGTTGTGCAGAAGAGACGATCCTCCCAGAGTGCTCCTCTGAATTTTATCTCAAACCAGGACAAGTACACTATTATATATGTACAATTAGATCAACAAAGGTGGGTAAACATGGGTGATAAATCTTAAATATTTAATGGCTTCCACATAAATAACTATAATTGAGGAATGAGCTCTTTGTTTGGTCTCTAAAAACTAGTAAGCTTCCATTAGCCTGTAGTTCAGATTCCACATCTAAATTTCTAGCGGTATATGACAGCAAGCATGACAATTCTGAATAAAGATAAAGAATGGCTTTTTACTCCAAGGTACCTAAGTCATTCTTACCTCAGTGTTCTTAAATCCCACAGTTTGATGCCGTCACCTGCAGCTGTGGTCATGAAAAGGTTGTAAGCTTCGGGTTGCTGAGTGCTGAAGGACGATCCCTGTAAAACATTAAATCAGTTTCAGGTAACTATTCTCATGGCATTAATTATTTATAAAATCATAGAATATCTTGAGAAGGAAGAGATCCATAGGAATCATCGAGTCCAACTCCCTGCTCCTTGCAGAATTAATGTCATATGATTAAGAGCATTGTCCAGATGCTCCCTGAGCTCTGACAAGCTTGGTCCTGGGACCACTCTCTGGGGAATATGGTCCAGCGACCAACCACTCTCTCAGTGGAGAATTTAGTCCATCTAAGAAATAAACAGTAAATATTTGCTAGATTATGTGAAAAAAAGCTTGTCTGCACACACACAAAGGAGCGAAGAGGAAAGTTGGCATGTGGAGGAAGTCCCATAATCCAGCCAGGGAAATGGAGCACAGCCTTGACTCCTCTCAGTGCTGTCCCAGGACAGTCATGAGCCCTTTGGTCCAGGGGTGACGCCTACAAGGATGGTCAGTGAGACAGGCTATCTGGGTCATCTCACAGACTGATGGGGATTACTAAATATCAGGGTATGGGATCCATCATGTGAAGTACAGGAAGATCTTTTTGTGATTGCACAAGACATTGTGGGATGTTCAGAGAAGAAAATAAGGGCAGTGAAAGGGAAGGATCAAAGATTAGTTCAGTGATTAATTATAAGACATGTTCAGCCAGGGGCTAAGTGTCCAATTTCCATTGACTTCAGTAGTAATTGCATTCATTCATAACAAGACTAATTTTGGCTTCATACCTTTAAATAATTAAATCCAGTTTAAAACCTCTGATTTTTTAACATCCACATTGGCAAATCCCAGCCTTTTTGCTGGCTACAAACTTCTTTCTCCAGGGAACCAAATTGAAACGGTTAAAACACTTTCTTTCCTTTCCTTACCGTTCACTTTCTTGATTTGGCTGAATACATCACAGAAACCTCAAGGTAATTTCCTGCAATCAGTATTTGACTGCCAGGAATCTTCTATTCATTATGAAAGCTGGTGCATAGCTTGCTCTAAGAGATGAATTAAAATGCATTGTGCAACAGATTTCCCAGTAAAGTCTACACATTCTCATATCAGCTGTGTATAACTACCAAAAAAAATAGTAATGCAAAAGACAAAGACAGTAGCAGTCCAAAGGACAGTATTCATTAAAAGTTACAGAGCACCCCTTCTTGTGCTTTTGAAATGTTTGTTCACCATCCCTTGCTTCAGTCAGCACCGGTCGCAGAGTCCAAAATAAAAGGTTATACAGACACATACGCATTTACTTTGTGCATTACTCCTTTACTATAGAATACACAGAATACACTAACTAATAAACTAGGTAAGAAGTGCAATCTATTTGTTCCTTCTCTGCCCTGAAATTTTGTCAGCAATATGCTTTATTAATACATATGCTTGCATCTTCAAACTACATTTGCTACTGAATATTGAAATAGAAGACAAGAAAATATATACTAGTTGGGATAATATGCAAGCTGAATTTTATTTATCACTTTGTGCTTTTATAGTCCATCAATTTATGATGATCTATTCTTGATGAGAATCTGATGCAAAAAGTAGCATAGTCCCACACACTCTTTGTCCTTTCATTCTGATAGACAAATCCCTTCCCTCTGCCCCATGAGCCTCCTCATCCACCACTGTAATCCCTTCTCAGCTTCTCTCTAGACTAACTACATTGCAACCTTCACATAAAACTTGGCCTCAAGGACGACATGGTTCTACGGAATCCCTCTTTCTTTCATTAATTCCATTATGAGCACCATTTATGTCATCCAAACAGTGCAGCTGGCTTATGCTAAAGGCATTGATCAATAGACATATCAGAAAGCACTCCATATCTTCAGGTGATCTTATGCTTTTACCAATATTGAAATTATGGTTAGGAAAAAGTTAACTGACTGAAACTTCAGAGTTACCTATTACATTTTTCAGTCTTCACAGCAAGTAGATTTCCTAACTAATGAACCAATGAATTTTGAAACAAAAGGGTCTGAATAGAAAACTGAAAACTTTGCTGTTTCTGTGAAAATGAGTGCACTTTATAACTGTGCTAGCAGAACATAATGCCATCCAAATATTTGTGGCTCATAATGACAGATTCCTGTTCAAAGAATATGTTTTGCAGCATAACAAACGTATTATTAACACTAAAGCTCTGAATCTTTGTGGTCTGATCTCAAATTGCCATCTATTTTGGTATCTCAGATGCTCCTAAACTCTAAGACAGGAGCACGATTTTGATATTTCAATCAATTCATTTTACTATGTCTCTTAAAAGTGAGTATAAAAAGCAATGGACTGTTATAATAAGCTTAATCAACACACTGCTGGCTGAGATGAATTTCATGCCCTGGCAATTGCAAACAATCTCTAGAACAGGTCAAAAGAACATTTGAAAATCAAAGTCATTACATGGCAAATTATATATACTTGCTTACAGCTGCTTCTGTTGAAAACCAAAAATAAGAAAATGTCATGCTGATCATCTAGGTTTCTAGGATATCCTACGTATTTAATAATTTGCTAACAGGTTTCTCCCACACTTAATCGGAACATACTTTCCCTATTGTCTCCCAAGACCCTCAAAATAGATTTTCTTTTTTATTCATTTAAAGAGTAAATTTTCTGATTATGCCCACTTCCTACTGTCCAGGCAGAATCACAAAACAGTCTTGGAACATGAGAACTGATTTGCATGAATCTAAACTAGAAAATGCACTTCAAGAATATATACATACTGCAAACACAAATGAGTATTCAGTCCACACAATGCGACTAGGAATAGTCCAAAGGAAAGCCTTCCTAAATTTTGGGGTGTAGACACTGGATCTTCAGCATCAACTGTTTCACTCCACAGATTTGCTTCCATTGAATCATGTCTCATCACTAGCTAACCTTAGATTCCAATGCGTTTCATACTTTAAACAGGACATAGTTTGCACACAGCATTCTGCAAATTTTTATAAGTCTATAAAACATTTCAGCATATCATCTTAAAGAAAATGCAGTTATATTTTCTCTAATAACGTTAAACTATCCAATGTAATAAAACAGTTGATGTGTAATTTTCCTATTGACTTATCTAAAGTATTAATTTTACGTAACTGAAAAAAAATAGAGAACCTTGATGTATAATTTTTCCCCAAAATGGCCAGTTTTCCTTGCTATACCACATACCTCTAGTTTTTTTTTCCCAAGTGAATACTTGCCCACATCTTTAAAGTTTTTCTTGATTAAATAACCTGAAGGCACTAAGCTGACCCAGCAAAAAGAAAAGCCAGAACTTTAAGCCTATATGTGTTACAAACAGTACTGAAACAGTTAGCACAATTTTAAGTGTTTTACCAGATCACATCTATAAGGAAAACCCACAAAGAGTTCTACAACAGTAATAATAAGGAACTCTTTTAAACCCACAGAAGCAAGGACTTTCCAACTGGGAATGAAGCACCACATTCAACCAGACCTAACACAGCAGGCATTCCAGAACATATGGTACCATAAAAACTACAAACACTCAAATCAGTCTTCAAGGAAAAAAGAAGAGCAAGGATGAGGGGTCATCCATTCTATTGTAGTACTGAGAAAATTTTTTTTTGGTTGCTCTTTCCAAAGTTTCAGAATAAATCACACAGTGTCAGATTGAGCTTCGGAAGAGAACACTTACATGAGGAAAAATTCCTGCTGAACTACAGTATTAAAGTCTAACACAAGTAAGGCAAAGGGTAATAAACACTTCTCTAACAGCAAGATCATTCGGTCAGTCTCACTGCTCCCTCCTTTACACTGGAGAACAAATGAAATCTGTATAACTATCACAGAGACTCACGTTCTTGCCCATCCTCCCCAACATACAAGAACTTGTCGATTACTATCAATTCTATTTTTAGCCTCCGATTTCTTTGTTGATGGTGTTGTAGTGGTACTACAAATAAAATTCACTAAAGTATATACCTTATTTTGGCAGATCTGATGGACTGATCTAACATGAGCTTCCTGTATCACTGCAGTGCTGCAGCCTGCATTGAGATCAAAAACTTCCAATGCTCGGTTGCTGCCAGCTGTAAGTACAATATCTGTACAGTTCTCTGTGTTAAAGCCAAACTTATCTAAAGGAACAAAAATATATAGACAGATAGAAATACAGATAAATCCATACATATAAACTCTGTTGTATTCATTGCTCTATGAGCAGCACCAAAAATCTTACAGCCCTAAAAATTTATGTCTAAGGATGAAGTTCAACATCACAAAAAATTACAAGTTTTTTACTCTAATAGAAAAGGAGTAGTAAATAATCAAATGTTACTTACTTTAACTGATGTCCTTGTCATTAAGTTCAAAGAACTACAAAGAAAATAAGAAATACAAAGGATACAAGAATAGAACTCATTCACTGCTGAAAGGCTGGTAATCTCCATTGTTGAAGTCATAGGAAATTTCTGTACCAATTTGCAAACACTCCTCTGTTTGTATCTGCAAACAATATCAAATGAATGCTGGTGTTAACGAAAAAAGTTATGATTTGTAGTCACCAGTAAACTCCCACTGGAATCACAAAGCAAATCAAAATGCTTTCTTTCATTATTAAAAATTAAAGCCACAGATCTTTTGGCTTATTGCTGAACTCTATTAAAGAACTTGGTAACAAAACTCATTTGGATGAAAACAAACATGATATTCATATACAGAAGACTGATCTTCCATCAACATGATACACTAAAATAATACTGTCTGTATATTGAAAATGTTGAAGAGAAAAAAAGTCTGTGAAGTACCTATGTTCAAAAAGCAGATATGCCACTGGTTTCAGTGTCGTGTCTAATGTGCTGATGATAGGGCAATCAGGAAGAAAGTGAAGAGAAAACAGTGAGGAAAGAATGAAAACAGTGAGGAAAGAGTAATTTCCACTTAGATGGGAGGGAAATAAGGGGCTGATCACACACTACCAAAGAAATTTTGTTTCCCAACATACACAAAACTCTTTAAGGTCCTATGGGCTACCTGTCAGCTCCATGCAGATGTGGCAAACATGCCAAAACCTCTAAAATGGCTTCAGACTTTTTTACTTTACACAACTCAAAACTGTGTTGTTATTCAATCTAATTAGAACTCTCTCTTTACTGAAATATATCCACATAGGCAACATGGATCTGTTCTTAAAGTAAAAAGAAAACATAACTCAATGGATATGGATATGGATATGGATATGTGAGGCAAGAAGAGTGTGATTTTCAGAGAAGACACCTAAGGAACACAGAGTTAATAACAACTGTTGGTTGGGGTGGAGCTAATTTTCTTCATAGTGGCTTGTATGGTGCTGTGTTTCAGACTTGTGGTCAAAATTGCATTGGCAACACTCCAGGGTTTTAGCCATTGCTGGACACTGTCTGCACAGTGTTAAAATAATTCCTGTGTAACAGCTAATATCATACTTGCATTCTAGCACGTCTGTCTAATGAAAGTACAAAAGTCCATGCATGGCATGCTTGTAGTAATCATTACTGTTTCTTTCCAACAATGCTAAAAGTTTGCAAAACTGAGATCATTTGACAAGAGCAATATGGTTGTCAGCCAGATCTGTTCAAAAGAAAAATGTTTAATGACTTGCTTTTTCCTTTCATTGTCATTCTCAAACAATGGTCTGCTGATCTTTTCAGATGGATATCAGAGCTATTTCAGCAGTGATGGTGCAGCAGAAGATAATATACAGTGTTTTGCAATTTAATCCAAGAACCTTTTGTAGTTTCCACAAGCACTTTATTCAAATAAACGAAAAAATAAACTGCACTAGACTTCAAGAATATGTTAGTTTAAAACAGTCTAGTTCTTTTAGTGGGCAGAGGAAGCCACAAGGGCAGCTTCTGAAAGATGAAACTATTTGAAGCTTCTACTATGTCTGGCATAGAGCCAGTCGCTGAAGGCTCTGACAACAGGCAGGTTGCTAGCCCAATTAGAGAAGCCGGTAATGCCTCTGTGATGACATATTTAAGAAGGGAAAAAAACACGGGGTTTTTTTTCCTTTCTTCCGAGGGGTGGCGAGGCAGCTGCCAAGGCCCATCCTGGCGGGGAGGAGGGGCCGCTACCAGCCTCACACTGTCCGCGGGCTGCAGCCTCAATCACAAGGCTTGAACTCTCTTTTCAAAGCTCTTATCAACTTTCCCTTACAGTACTTGTTGGCTATTAGTCTCGTGCCGGTATTTAGCCTTAGATGGAGTTTACCACCCGCTTTGGGCTGCATTCCCAAGCAACTCAACTCCAAGAAGCCCTGGGTCTGGTGCACCGGGATTGCCTGTGTGGTGCCGGCAGGCACCACGTGGCCAGCGATGAAAACATGGCAAACAATTCCTCAACACGGAGCACAGACAACATCAACCTTTTCAGCGCTGCAAAGCTCTATAAGAAATTTTCAATTGATAGAACTTGAGAACAATAATACCTGCGGATTGATTTCTTCCAAGTCAGAGAAAAAGAAAAAGTGAAGACATGTGAGAACCAACCGAGGTCAGTGAAAAGAAGGAGAGGCAGGAGGTGCCCCAGGTGCTGGAGCTGAAATTTTTTCTACAAGCCATGTTGAGGACTATAATACAACAAAATGTTTCCCTGTAATTCATTAAGTGCATGGGGGGGTGCAGAGATCCACGCGCAGCCCATGAAGATGAGTACTCACGCTGTCGCATGTGGATGCTGAAAAGCTGTAATCTAGTGAGGAACTCAAACAGAGAGAGCTGAGCCTTGCTTTTAGAGATAGAGGAAGAGAGCCTTCGCTTCCAAACTAGAACAGCTTATCCTTAAACAACTAAACCTCATGAACTAAAATGACCCATGCTAGGCAGTTGTGGGAAGACTGCTTGGCCCATGGGACTTGCATTACAGCAGGTCGGGAGGGATGGCTATTCATGACAATTAAGACCACACTAAGAAATTCACAGAAAACTATCTCCCGTGGGAAGGATCCCATGGCACAGTAGAAGAAAGAAACTCCTTTCCCTAAGTGTACTGAAGAAAGATTTTTAGGAAGTGAAAGACTGACCAAAACCCCATGTTTTGTCTCCTTGCACGGTCAGTGGGAAAGAGGGAGAGGCTGGGAAGAAAATAAGTGTTCTAAAGGTTTATTTTAGTTCTCATTACCCTTTTTACTTTTAATTCTGTTAATAATAAATTTTCTTCTTTTTCAAAACTGTTTAAGTTTTGAATCTAATTTCCCTTACAGTGTTTTTTTTTCCCTAATCTTTATCTCAACTCATGAACCCTTTGTTAGGATTCTTGTGGGTGCCTGGTGCTTTTAGCCAGCGTCAAACCCACAACAAAGAGCAAATGATTTATCTCTGTTTTTGGGTAAACCTACCCAAGCTAAATTTAATAAGCTGACTGAGATAATAGGTACAATCTAATGAAGCTTCCTCTGGTCCAATTTACCCTGCTAAAAGAGGCTGATTGAAACAGTTGAGTTGCTCTCAAATGCAAGAACAATTGTTTGAGTTAGCCGAAGTACCTTGCTTCTGCACTGCAGACTGCTACACAGATAAATACCTCACAGGGCATGGCCCAGGTAGAATTTCACATAGAAAGCAATTCAACCAACAGTAAACTGAGATTCATCAAACATAAGTTCTGAGAAAACTGAACCAAAGTAACAGAGGGGGGAAAATAGAAGAGTACTCATTATTTTTTAAAAGAGGAATTTTAGTATATTTAAGCATTTTTTTTTTTGACACAGTGCATTTGCTACATGTCCTATACCTGTTCAATTCAAAGTGCAAGTCATTTAAAATTCAGGCAGGCACTGTGAACACATTGAGCTGGACACTGTACATTCGTTCTTGTCTCCTAGAAATTGAAGTTTATAGCAATTTGGGTTACCTTCTTATTGGTTTATGAATATCTCCAAAAACTAAGACTTAATGAGTAAAACAGAAAGTAGGTAATCAGATTATGGAAGAAAGCTATTACATAATTCTGTCTGACCATTTAACATTTTGGTGAAGTTCCACATACCAGGGTCATGCCTCAATCCAGGAAAGCACTCCTATTCCTAAACATATTTCGCCTTGTCCTTCTGTACAGCAGCAAAACCACCAAGGAAATAGGCCAGTTTTTCCCATCTAAGGAGGCAGCCCAATACTGTTTAATATCACCAACAGACAGAACATACCATTCACAATATCAACTAAGACTTCAGTGTACTAGCCCTAATTCTTTTTGTCCTTCCACTCAAAACAAAGATAGTGCGCAAGTTGCTTTTAGCATTTGTTCACTTTTTTATCTGTCCTAATATTTTTGCCCCCTCAGCTCACCTCACCTCACCACTGACAAAATCCCTGATCAAACTGTACGAGTACTTTCACTGGTCTGTCAATGAGAAATGAACTCACCGTTTTAGGTCATCCTTGGTTGTGTCTAGATGGAAACTTAATAGATGAAATTCAGCTCCACAACACAGCAATATAAATGTATCTATAAAATAAAACTGTGCGAAGCGTACAGTCTTATGGAAGTTCTCTTTACCCTGAAACATAAAGGAATTTATTAAGAATGGATTCAAACACAATGAATATTTTTTGTCTGAGATTCCTGGTGTTCAGGCAGAGCCTCCCTGTCATCCCAATCATAGGCCAGGAGGTTAAACTACTACGTAGTGGCCCTTCCTATTTTTGACATCTATTACTCTCAAAATAAAGATTTCATTCTGCTTAAATTAGCTGGCAGTAAATTTAATTGTATCTGTAGTCAATTGAATCTAATACAATCTAGCTTCATACTTTGAACTTCTTTTTGAATTGGGGAGTAGACTAAAGCCAAGCAGAGCTGAGCCAATGAAAATAGAATGTACACACACCAGACAATAAAACCAAAACTTCCAGACATGCCCAGACTAGTTGGTTTTTTTTTTTTTTACCAACGCTGATTTTTTCTTTTCCTAAATTATCATGAGGAAACCTAATTTGAAGTCGATGGAGATCACCCAGATCATTATATCAGTTGGAGTCACCATTCAGCAGTTCTGAAAATTGGTTCTTTCTACAGAGCTTTCAAAACGGAAGTAGACGAAAGTGCAAAACAGTGTTCTCTGTGTCCAAACCAATGAAAGTTTCCAATTACCAGAATTAGGGCAGGTTCCTTATTCCAGACTGACCAGACCCTTAAAGTTCTGTCTTCTGATGCAGAAACTAACCACTTCTTGTCATGACTCCAGCCAACAGAGTTAACTGCACCATCATGCCCTAATAAAAATAATAATGGAAATATCATAAAGCTCATTTCTTGCATTCATAAATTTCTCTGGAGTTAATAGGATTGTTTTAATACAATTATGCACAACATAAAAATACATTCTAAGTACAGGTTTCAAATGGTTGGATTAAAACTGGTAACAGAAAACCAGCTATTGAAATTTTCTTCCATCAAAAAACACAGAAAAATGTCTCTCATTAATAAACAGACAGAGATAATTCCAACTTTAATTTTTCAAAGTTATTGGAAGAGCACTTTCAAGAAATATTCTTGAAATTAAATTTAAGCAAAGATTCAGTATTGAAAAAAGAATCTGAGTATTATATTACAATGAAATTTTATATTAAATGTGATCTGGAAGTCCCTTAAGACACTGAAAACAGTTGAAATACTTTATTTTATTTATTAACCTTTTATTACTGAGCTAGCCATTTTTGTCAAAATAAAATGAGTATGCGACTTCAATGGCTTGTTAAAAACAAGATTGTAAACTTACAAAGAAAGAACTTTAAAAGCCAGAAACAATATTCAAAAGCTAAAATTATTAATTTGATCTAACATTATACTGAAGCCAATCAAAAAGATCAAAAAAGAACATGTCGATCAAATTTTAAAAACTTTGATGCATGTTATTCCAATTTGTCAGATGAAGTCTGATAAATTTCGTCTAGCCTTAACACATTCAAAGTTCTTATGCTGCCCTCTTGTGCACATTTCATCTTTAGTCAACTGAAGTTTTATATTTAAAAAATAGTTTGCTTTAAATTACAGGACGGCTATTAAATTTATCTCAGCAATTGAGATATTTCATTTTGTGGACATATGTCTAAAAAACTCTTATAAATGAGATATTTTAATTCCTAGTCACCAAACAGCAGAAGAATTTTCAACAAAAAAAATGCACAGGTACTGCACAAATACACATGTGAATATTATTCTTGTTTTGTTCACAACACAAAGCTTTATTTAAAGGCTTCGATTTTCTAAAAAGATTTGGAAGCCTTGAATCATCTGCATTTAGGAAAATAAACAAAACACAAAACCAATCAAACAAACAAACAGAAAAAAGAAAACCACAACAGAATATACAAAACAGTTTTCCAAAGTAGTAAGGAACCTGAGAAACTTTAGGAAAATCTGAGGTTTGGAAAATTGGAAGAGCCACACAAAAAGCTTAAGAATCTCTGCACTCCAGGCCCCTCAGTCCCAAAGCACAGTGAAGGAGACGCCAGCTGGCTTGAAAGAGCCCAGCAAGATTCAAAACAGGCATTACTCAGGGTTCCCCAGTCCTGGAGCACACTGAGAAGAATTGCAGCTGGTTTTGTAAAAAGACTTCTTCAAAAAGGCCGTGCTGGCTGTAACTCTTTACAGCTGTTCAACATTACCTGCACTTCACCACAGGACACAGACACCTGAACAGCCACCACTGAAGAAGAATGCAGAACTACTTAAACCTGTAACTGAAGCCTTCAGGGAACAAGACCGAATAAATTAGGCTGACAGCAAAACTGTTGTTATACCACTCCTCTGATGCTGCCATATAAAAGCATGACTTTTGATAAGCAGCAATATTCAAATGTTAATGCTGCCTTGAAATTGAAATTTTTGAGCAGAATAGATATAATTTCCATTTCTTGAAAAAAAGAAAAATTTACATTGCCATTGATCACAGCTCTGAGTAAGAACAATGCATCATGGTTTTTCTTGAAAACGCATATATTATGGCACTTCTAAAACAAGAGCATCAAAAGTAGAAAGTAAGAAGGTGACTGCATGGTAATCTGAACTGCACAGAAAAACATTGTGAATGACAAGTAGACAGCTAATGGTTTGTGGTTCCTATTCCCTTGCATTACTTCATCTGGCAGTTAAACATTTATGTTGCTTCTGAAAAGAACTACATGCACGGTAGAATGTACTTTACATTGCTTTTCAGAATTGTGTATCATTAAAAAAAAAAGACACAAAGGACTAAAGGTATCAATGAAATAAATCAGTGAAAAACTTAAGAACTTGCTGTTGTAGAAGAAAAAGACCCCATTACTCTGTCCACAAGGCATATTCTCATCAATTTCCTTACACAAGAAAGATACTATCAGTAATGTTGCCTCCTTAATGCCACAGCTTCTTCCACTAAATATAATGAAAATTACTCAAAAAGAAAAACTGTTTTCACAAATCAGTTGTCAGAGTTATTTACTCAGAAATCATTCTCTAAAATACCTTTAAGTAGTCTGGTTTTAATACTTATTAGGGTCAGCTAGTAAAAACCATTCATTCTCCATTATGAGCTTTCACAGAAAATTCATTTAGCAGGACTGATTTAAAGTCATAACATTTACTATTATTAAAAATTTAACAGATTGTTCCTGTAGAAATTTAGACATAATCTGCTGTTTAAGACTCATTTAAAAGCCTACAAAGACATATACTTTTGTAGTTGTGGATTTCTTCATAGGAAAAGTCCCTCTTTTATTAAATGGTTGTTCTTTAGAAGTCTGGAGTTGCAAAGCAAACACCTCTCTTGCCAAGTCATCACAGCCATTTTTTGGCTAATAAACTACAAGAATATACTACTACAATATACACATGCAATAATAATTTATTGCAATATATTGCCTTTATTGTTTCTCTTTAATTATTGTAATATACATCATGATGAAGATTTCAATATATATCATCATAGATTGCTTCTTAACTCACAAAAATTTGAGAAGTGGGAACACCTGGTAGTCAGTTTAATTCTAGGACAATATTAGGCAATCAGAAAAATAAATTTTACATCTTTAATCATCATTACTCCCTCCCTCTTCTCTCAGGGTGATGTGAGTGGAAGCCATGTCAATTTAGATCATCAAACTCAATCATATGCTATATCTTTAATAATATAACTCATAAACTTACCTGAAAAAACATTATGCACATCAGTGAGATTGGAATTGAATATCAGCACAGTTTTGTCAGCCAGGCCACAAGCCAGCAGTTCTCCATCCCCTATAAAGAAGAGCATCTAATGATCTACATTTGAAAGCAAAATGGAGCTAAAATGCTGCCTCTTTAATCATAAAAAACACCTATGTTACGACAACAAAACAAAAACCAGACATTCATTTCATATGTTTAACACAGATTTTGTATGAACCTCACAAATTACTGTTGCAGAATTTGGCATGATTTTGTAGGCAATTCATTTCTTATCCTGACATATTCTCTAAGTAACAACATTTTTTAACTCAAAAAAAAAACCCTCTGAAATTTTTGCTAAAAAGTGGTTATTTAAGCCTGTGTGTGCATGCATGGATGTGCAAGTGACAAAGAGAAGAAGAGAGAAAGATGTTTCTTCCTCAGGCTAAAAGAGGATTTATACTTAAAATGTACTAGCAAAACAGAGAGATGGCTGGAATACATTTTAGCAAAATTACTGATTGCATCTAATTGCTTTTATTTCCTGAGGGTGAAAGTTGTTCTTGTCCTCCAAATAGTTACAAAGATTTAATTTTTTTAATATTTTGAAAATATTTTGGCTTGCAGGGTGTACATTGACATAGTTATATACTGGGTAGAATGCTTGATTGCTAATCTAGGAAGTGCCTTCTGCTTAATCATGTTTACATTGGAACTGACTAAATCTATTGCAAGAGTCATTTAACCAAAGCAGTTAAGAAAAATGCCCCTCTTTGGATCACACAGAAGAACTTCTTTTTTAATATTTCAATTTAGAAAAATTGAATAATATTTCTATAAGAAATAGGAGTATTCTGAGTACTTTGAAATAGAACTTCAGTTTTTAATACACCCCAATGACACTAAGTAAATATGTCTGAAAATAAATTCCTTAGCGAAAGAACTCTTAATTTTCAAGTAGTAGTGGGAAAGTTAAATTCAAAAGGAAACAAGACATAAAGTCAGAAATAGAATCCTTTTGCATATGTAGTAACAGCTTGCATGGTTTTGCAAGATAAAAAATTATGATCAAACAATGTGTGGTATTTTACCAGAAAGTTTTCTGTGAATTTATCCACAGTACATCCACAATTTTTAGAAACTATGCCACACGAATTTTGGATTTCTTTCTGCGCACTGACACAACTGCACTTTTTACAAAGCCTGTACTTACCAGAATATTGAATACAAAAAATTGGGGTTGGTTTACAAGTAACAGATATCTCTTTCTCATATTTGATTGGAGGAGGACTTTCCAATGGATATTCTTTATTTTTACTTCAAAGGAGGAAAAAAGAAAGAAACCAGTACATCTTCATTTCAGTTATGAAATAAATGTGCTTTGGGAACTATTCTAAACATCTTTATATAAATATTTGCTGGAAAAAATACATCAAATCCAAGGTAAGAGCCAAATTAATTTTAAATTGTCATATTTAAACTACTCCTATCACTGAGAGCTGTGAATTCATGAGACCAAGAATTAACATAGTCTTGCAAAAAAATTAAGTTTCTTAAGTCACATAGCTAACAAAAGTATTTAAAGAATGTAAACTCTACCTTGTTTACAAAGACCTTGTGACAAAATGCAATATTAACTAAAAAAAAGCAATTTAACTAAAAAACCCACAGAAAACTTAAAATTTTGCTTAAGTAGCTTAACTTACATAAAATAGTATCTTAACCTATATAAAACAGTGCTAAACTGAAGTTGAAATTATCTGAAGTACTCATGTAAAGTCTTCCTATGTGAGCAAGGTTTACAAAAACTTAGTCTTGAGCTATTAAGTGGGTTTCTTGACACCTTAACAGATCTTTTAAAATGAGAAAAATTATGGCATCAATCATTCTTTACTTTCATGTTTGTATTACATAAAGCAAAGACTTTAATAATAGTAAAGAGAAAAAATGTGTGCAATATCCCCATTTAACATTCCACACAAATTAACATAAAAATGCCAGCTCTAGAAAAACATTTGTTCCTTGTGAACCCTGATAAAGATTCCACTGGTCAACTTGTACTGTTACACATACTCTGTTTAAATCCATTGGAGTAAGTTTGCATTAACTTAAAGTAACAATATTTTAGGGGTGAATGAGGGACATGATCTGAAATCACTTCTCCCTGTGCCACATCCAGTTATTTTTCTGACTAGAACTGCAGCAGAAGAGCATGTTGGGACTTAGCTTCCAACCATATTTAGCACCTGTTCTTCCTACAAACAAAATCTAAGGAAATAGATATGCATATTTTCTTTTATACAAAGCACTCCAATTTAATTCACTGTCTGATAAACCAAATCCCTTGCTGCAGTGATAAATTTTATATCAAATTTACCAAGCCTTTTAGTTCTAGTGACAACCCTTATTGAAAAGTTCCAATGAGAGAAGCAGAGACAAACCATATTTTCAACAGAACTGTAATTACCCTTGCTTTAATTTGTTCCTCCTCTAATGGAGTTGTTAGATTACCTACCATTTACAACTGGTCTTCCACTTTGATGCCTCTTTTTTCTTCACGTTAGTATTTGGAGAAAACATGGTCATTCTATGAGAGAGAAAACAGACTCTCTTATATGAAACATTAAACATTGCAAGGGAGAAACAGCTTTTTTCAAACAAAAGCAATCCTAACTCCTTCTTCCTATTTACATCTACGGGTAAAGTCAGTAGATAAGAGAATGTAGACTTTGATGAGAGTATAAATGTCTAATATTCTTATGCCTGAGTTTGCACCTTGCTTTCTGGGAGTTATTTATTGAATAGCACATTCTGAAGGTCAAAATCCATACAAATAAAGTTCTTAGACAATTCTTTCTGCAAGCTGAATAAATAAGAGTCTAGTCAGATGAAAGAATCAGGACACCTAATATGGATTTCAAAAAGAAGTTGACCAATGACCAAAAGCTGTGAAAATTTCGGGTTACTAAATATGTTTTTAAAATTCTTTTCTTTGATAACATCATAACTGTTTTTCACAGGTCATGAGGCCAAAATAGTTATATTATGTGAAAAAATATCATGCACCAATAAAACGGGGAAAATAGTAATATTTCTACTCACCTTGGTGCTGCTGTATATCCTGAAGACTTAATTTTATTATGGAAAACCAATGGTTTATCTTTCACTGTGCTCTTCACTCCTGTAGCAAAATAATTTAATTTACATTAAAATGGTTTTTTAATATCATATTTTTACAGTTAAGTTAGATAGGCTTGCACAATATAAATACTTGATGTTTCCTTATGTAACAAAACACATATATGACCAATCACTCTAAAATAATGATTAGTGAGAAAAGGAAAAAAATATGAACTCTTATATTTTATTACACCCCTCCTCCAATAATATGAATGAGTAGGAACTTCTTTAAAAGTTGAAGTAGCAAGAATACTGTTCTGAATCACTTTTTCACCATTCGATCACAAACGTGTTTTCTAACCGTCTCTGCTTAGACTTTGTATGCACTGGCTGTAATGTATTCACACCCTCTACTTGGAATAAGGAATGCACCTAAAGATCATTAACAAGCTGACTGGTGGGTACCTATAAGTATTTGTGTTCCTACATGGCTCAGGTCATGGGTAATGTCTGCATGCCCAGTGCCATACTGGGAAGCCCAGAGGGCACCCCTCAGCCCCAAACTGAATACGAGTATTTCATATCAGCAGAAAAAACCTAAGCAAATAGACATTGAAAAAGCTTACAAATAAATGTTTTATCTTGTTGATATTCCCAGGGAAAAAAACTCAGATGCATTGGGACACATTTACCTGTGCTGAGGGTAGAAGTCCTTGCAAATGCCACTATCCTTTCTCTTTATGCAGCAATGAGGCACAAAAAGGTCCCTCCTGAGAGCTCCCAGTACCACGTGCCTTAAGAGGCCAAAGGATTTCATTACAGCACTTATCTATCTGATCATGAGATATCCACAAAGGCAGCACAGTTGTCAGTGATGGGTGTCCAAGGAAGCCTGGAATTCTAGCTAAAATACTGTAGATGTGTTCTGAAAATACCATCAACCCCTAGAGATATAACCTTTGACATTCTAACGGGCACAATAAGTGCAAATGGTGATGATGAAAACATTTTTTTTAAATATTTTATGGACTTTATTGTTGCTAACCAAAAAAAGCTACAAGAGCTTCACTGGCAACTGGAAGTCAGATCTTTTTTTTTTAAGCAGCAGAATATTGAGGCAAAAATTAACTTCCTAAACATCTAGTATTGGCAAAAGATTATTCAGAACAATAAAGTATACCAAAACATCTCTTTGGTATATTTCATAACCAAAGTTAAGAAAGAAATTACAAATTATACAGAAAAATTTACTGCATGCTATGGAAAAAGAATGACTTACAAAAATGTAAATATTCTACACTCTAACACTTTTAAAATCCATAGAAAGTTCTCAGACAATGGGTTTCGAAAGAAGAAAAATACTTATAACCACAATTTTCAACAATAATTACATGAATGATGTGCACGTATGATATGAAATTATCATACATTATGATATGAATTACATTAATGACTACATGTATGATATGAAATACTGATAGAAATGTAAAATTCTTCCTACTGAAGTAAAAATATAATGCAATATATATTTTTTAAAAAATTAACGTACTGATTGTATTAGGCACAAGCCAGCTGGAAGTCAGTTACTGTTACTAAAAATATAACTTTATTAATTAATTTCAGGATTGGTTTATACTTACCACGTGTTTTACTAGAAGGCTCTTTCGTGTTTTTCTTTAAACCTTTACACAATGGAGAATTTTCCAATAAAGTACACCTAAGGTATAAAACCAAGCACAAAAAATTGATCAATGCAGTGGACAAAAATGTCAGATTAGAAAAGGTGCCAAAACTCCTTTTTACTTATTTGTCTGCATATGTGTATGTACATGTGCAGTAGCAATGCCATTTTAATGCAAACAAGTTAGGCATAGTGGATTAGTTATCAGCTCAGATACTCAGCAGCACGGACAAGCCTTGGCCCTGACCCGATTCACAGACCATAGCTTTTACATGCTAGATCCCAGTTTTGTGAATATTAACTGATAATTTCTTGTAAGCACTGAAGTCTGAACTTCAGTGTATATTTCAGGGGTTTTGTCATCTGCAAGATGTCAGCATTTTCTCATAAATCATTTATAGGGACATAAAGGACAAGATAGTAATAACCAGCAGGGATTCACCAAGGGGAAGTCATGCTTGATCAATTTGATAAACTTCTGTGATAAAATGAGTGGCTTGGCAGATGAGAAGAGAGCAGTTGATATTGTCTGCTTTGACTTCAGTAAGACTTTCCACACTGTCTTCCATAAGAACCTCACAGAGAAGCTGATGAACTATGGTCTGGATGAGCACACAGTGAGGTGGATTGAAAACCAGATGAACAACCAGGCCCATACTGTGATGATCAGTGGCTCAAAGTCTAGCTGGAAAGCAGGAACTAGTGGAGTAACCCAGAGGTCATAACTCCATTCCATATAATTCCATGACTATAAATCCATTAAACATCTGCATTAATAATCTGGATGAGGGAGCAGAGTGTATCCTCACCATGTTTGCTGACAACTCAAAGCTGAGAGGAGTGTCTTAAAGAGCAGAAGGCTGTGTTGTCATCCAGGGAGACATTTACTGTCTGGATAAATGCACAGACAGCAACCTTGTGAAGTTCAACAAGGTGAAAGGCAAAGCCCTGCAGCAGAGGAGGAACAAGCCCACGCAGCAGCACAGGCTGGAAGGCAGACTCTGTAGCCAGGCTCTGTGCCCAGTGCCCAGCACCAGGACAAGAGGCCATGCACAAAACCTGAAACACAGGAGGTTCTCTCTGAGCACTAGGAAACACTTTTTTACTGTGAAGGTGACTGAGCATCCACACAGGCTTCCCAGAGAGGTTGTAGCACCTCCCTCCATGGAGATATTCAAAAGTTCTTTGGACGTTGTGGTGGGCAAATGACACTAAGTGGCTCTGCTTGAGCAGAGTGGTTGGACAAGATGACCTGAAGAGGTGCCTTCCAAACTCAACCATTTTGTGATTCCATGATTTCTCCCTCTCTATACAACTAAACCATGATAGGAAAAGGAGTAAAATCAAACCATGTTAACAAGTAGCACTGCAGAAAACCATATGACACACTTTAGTGCCAGATAAACAAATCCATAATCCAACGTGGAGAAAAAACATTTAATTATTCTGTACCTGGCAATAACTGATAGACTTTTCTCATTTCCACGTGGGAGAAAATCACTGTGCTGAGTTCTCACCAATGCAGCAAGGTTAACTTCCAACACAGCAATCATATCTTCAAACATCGAGGTGATCAAACATAAAACCTGCAGCAATTGTACCATAAATTAACATTCCATTTACTTCATAATTTAAGTACAAAAAATTAACACATTTATAATGAAAAATGAAATCAATTTCTGAAATTTGTAAAAATTAGTCAAAAATATCCATGGGTTTAGTCCTGAGGAGCATTAAGTGGTAAAGAGTGGTTAAAGCTATCCTTCAAAAATACGCCTATGTTGCTCAAATGTGTTTTAACAAACTTACATATATAACAGTGACAGAAATTCCAACACCTCCAACACTAGAAACAGTTTTGCAGTAAGAGTTGAGAGAAAAGAAGTACACATGGAAGAAAGATTGGCTTCAGCAGCATGATGAGAACATGTTAAGAACTGAATTTAAACAAAATCCTTCTCTAAAGCAAAAGACTTCTATGTTAAATATGTAGCCTAGACTGAGCTTACGTCTGTAGGAAAACTGCAACATCAAAAGTGGAGTATACAGACAAGAATACCTTCCATTTTCTTAAAATCACTTTTAGTGACTTTCAACAGACATTTTCTCACAACCCAAATAGTTTTGACAGATCCTTTAGAAGGATTCGGAAGTAATTCATCCTAACATTTGTTTGAGGAAACAAGGTATAACAATGTTTATATCTTTTTTTTCCCTAAAAGATTTCCTCTGCTTCTCCAATGGTCATTCTTGACATTCAGGGTACACCTTGAACACTGTAACAATTCACCTTTTCCTCCTCAGTCACTTTAGACTGTATATAAGCTGTGAGAGCTTCAACTAGCAGATTCCATAATGAAGAACCAACCCTCTTCAAAGACATTGCTGTGTAATTCACATTAAATAAAACAAATCTGTACATTAATCTGTCAGCAAAATGTGTAATTAATATTTATTGAAAACAACTGGAACTGTTAACATCTATTAAAGCAATGTTTACTGCATACGCACCTTTTGATTAGCTGCCTTCCTTGTTAATGCACATGATCTGGCAATCTGAATGCTGAGGTCACTGTAACCTTTACCAAGAAGAACATAGTGCTATAAAACAATATCTGCATTTCAGAAGAAAAAAACCTATCATCTCTAAGACACACACAAAAAAATTACTCATACTAATTTGACAGGAACCTAATGCACTGTCTTCAGAGCATATACTTCTAGCTTACCCTCAAATTATAATGGAGTAGAGCAAAATTCCTTGTTTTTAACACTCATGAACTGCAAAATTGAATGAAAATTCATTGCTAGCCACTATACAGATCTAGTGCCAACATGTCTTCTCAGAAAAGTCTCTAGGGCCAGGAAAACATACAAAAACTCATAGGAAATAAACATTTTTTTAAAAACATTTGGTTTCTATTGTATTCTGCTATTTCACAACCTAATTCTTACACTATTTATGTCAGATAACAGAAGCAATCACATTATGGTGTAATCAGATATCTTATAAACATACCTCTGTAAGATAAAAAAGCTTCTAATTCAAAGTTTGCCAGATTAATTATTAACAAGCCAGTAGAGGTTCCTATCCAAAAATAGCTAGTATTCAGGGAAGAATATCTATTAAAACAAGGAGAAAAAAATATCTCTGAGTAGGATAAATAAGCTTTTTTTATCACCATACAACAAACAGCAATGGGTTTTTTAATACTCATTACCCAGTACCAGTACAACAATAATAAAGCAGACACAAAAAATACATTAAATTTAAAGCATTTTTTTTCAAATCTGTAGCTCAAAGTTTCAAGCAAAACTGGTGAAATTTTTAAAACTAAGATCAGAACACGATCCTTGATTTCATGTAAGTGCTTCATGGCACATCTAAAACTGCACAGGAAATACTTTTCTTCAAAAATTACTGTGGTTTGTAAGAGTTGGGAGATGCTGTAAAAGCACTGTATACACAAAGAGAAAATTCAAACCAAGAGGCAAATCCACTCATAGTTTACTTTTACCGCTCTTATATGAACACCCAAAAAGCAGTGAAATTCAATGTATGTTTTTACATAATTAAAGAACAAGAGAAAGGCCAGCACAAACTAAGGAGAAAAAACCCCAGGCAAGTCTGGAATGTCTGTCTCAGCCTGTGCTTACTGGCAGCACTATTGCAGCCGGGTAATGAAATCCAGCTTCTGCAAGCACCACAGAGTAAACCAACTGGTTACAATTTCAGTCAACACCCTAACAGAAGAAATATTATCAAGCAGAAGATAATTGTAACAAAATAACAGTTGTCATTCTCAGAAAACTAAAAATGTTTTGATGCCACAATAAATAAAAATTTACATCAACATTTTAATAAATTTTCCAAACAGGAGCCAGTAGACTTACCAGTTTTATTTGTAAAATCAGACCACAGGAATAGAAGTAAGGATATGGAAAAATATGAAACTGTAACTTGGTATGAAAAAACTCACCACAGTGGCTTAGTACTATTTTTATTCAAAACAAAAAACAAAACAAAACAAAACAACAACAACAAAAAAAAACAAACCAAAAAAATAAATAAAAAAACAACCAAAAAAACCCACAAAAAAACCCCAAATATACACAGTCAAATATGTTAAGAAGCAGACTGGAACAGACAGTTTCAATTCTAGTTTGTGATACTTTTACGTGATAGGAATAGTTTTATTTGTGGTTCGCGCTACTTTCATTACGGCAGTAACAGACTGATTTAATTTGAAAATTCTTTGATTTATTTATAAAGAAGTGTCACTATCAAGTTATTATGAACAATATAAAGTGATATATACGGGAATTTTACCTCATTCCCACTTTACAATAATAAAATCCATTGTGATGAGATTGCTCAATGTCAAAAAGCTTAGGAAAGTGTGAGATGCCTAATTTTGGACATCAGTGTTCCAAAAATGTTTCATCACTGCTTTTCATTGCAGGCAGGAAAAACAGTGTATCAGGGATTTCTCAATTGTTTGGGCAAATCTGAACCAGCTGCTAAAACCAACACACTGTGTTTAAAAAATAAATAGAAAAAAATATTTATAAATACAAAACTCTCAAACCAAAAGATAATGGAACTGAATTAATAGTAAGAATTTAATGGCCATGGTTGTTTATAAGCAGAACAAAACCTTCAACTGCAACGTGACAGCTGAAAGAACAAATAGACCTTAGATGCACAGTGTGAAGCAGTAACAGGTGGGTATGGGAAAGTGATGTTATCTCAATTCAGAAAATTATTTCAAATAATCTGTTGCTGTGCATCCATTTCCGGCAACCATGTCCCAAAAGGGGACTGAAAAATGAATGAGACTGAGTTTCAGAAAATTTCTAGAGCAAATGTTAAAAACGTTGCACAAAACATGCCTTATACAAGGTACAAACTATTGTATCCAGAAGTGCAGAGGTAACTTGTTCATGAGCTGTAATTTGCTGTCCAAGGAGAGAACTTGATAGTGGCTGGCACTGGACTATCAGAGTAAAAAACAGACTAAAAGCCTGTATATGAAAAGAGAGTAATTCAGACTAGAAGTAAAATCGAATGAGTCAGTTCCTGGAACAACCTCACTAGCAACAGGGTGGATTCTTTATCAGCAGAAAACTTGTCATCTTTAAAAGTTCAAATCAAACCTATGGTAGTGATGAAGACAAAGTTTTGGCAATTTGAGAGTGATATTATACAAGCAATAAGACAGACTAATAATTCATCATCTGGCCTTGACGTGCTGACATTGTATTAAAGTATGTATGAGATGTGCATCCTAAAAATCACCACTTCCTTCCTCTCAATGGTGGTACTTCTAAATATGCAGGCATCATGAAAATAACTGTTAATGATTATTTAAATTTGACATGAAGACAACCAAAATCATCCAGGACTTCTGGATATTTTTCTTCTCTGTTTATCAAAAGTTGTTTGTGTATCTAACCAGAGATTAATCAGTTCGGTCTGAATAACCCACCACAGAGCAAAGGTTAGGACAAGAGTTTTCTAAAACATGATGTGGCTGAGAAATTTATCCAAGTGACAATCATAAATTACAACACAAACAGGTTGTTCTTTGAGACAGCTCTTGGGGGAGTGTCCTGAACAGATCTCCGGGTGCCTGATAATATGATTCAATTTCTCTTCAGGAAAGAAATGAAATGTAAGGGTTAATTCCATCTGGCTAACCAGTTCCATGGGAACAAGTAAAAGCATCATGTTCTGAAAGCATCATGACAGAAGTTTGACTGGAGCAGGTTATGTAGTTCAGAAACTATTTAAATTTGGAAGATAAACTGACACAGCCACACAGTGGCTGCATCAGACATTTCTTTAGGAAAGAAAATTCAAAATAAATTTGATCTATTAATTACATTTTAACTCATCTTCCCTCATCAGCTGGTATCAATAGATGCTAAAATGGATATTCTCAGTGATATTTTTATAAAATTATTTTTCAGAATAAAAACCAGTTTAAACTTTGTATCAGCTTGTGTACATTACCCTCCTAAGAGCAGGCCACCAAAACTCACAGATCAATAAAAAACACTATTTGATTTTTCTATTGCATTTTTCAAAAAATACTAAGTTGCAGTGAAAATAATCCAAGAACCAATAGGAACTCCTAGAAATAAATTAAAGCCAAATACTGGGTGGTATTTTAAAGGACTTACGTGATTTCTTCATTATGGAAACATTCAAAAAAGTCACAATGTTCAATTAAGAGGACAGGCAATGACGTTTCCACTGATCCTTCTGGTCTCATGCTGTCTGCTTTGCAAAGATTGGAATTATTTTGCCCTTCACCTAAGAAAGTCAACAATACCAGATATCAAAAAACTAAGAAACACGGGAAACAGATAGGATTCAAGAGATTCCTAGAAACTTCAAAGGTAACTGAGAAATGGTACTCCATTTAGACAAGGGATTAATTTTTAGGCACTGGTTCTGTTTTCACTGAAGCCTTGGACAATGAATTCAATAAAAACCAAGTACTTAATAGTGCACATGATGCAATGTTTTATGAACAAATGCACTGGCCAGGAATTTATTACATACACATATGAATAATTCCTTCCAGATACACCAATACCCAAATACATATCAGCTTCAGTAAGAACTCCATGCCACAGCCTAAGACTCATAAGTCTATCACTTACAATAAATTATCATGGTATAAAAAGCACACAGTCAGCAGCCAGTAACAACTACACTATACCATAAACAGCATTCTAGGAACACTGTGCTACCTATTTCTTTGCCAGATTTCCACACTTTGTTACAGAATTTCTCTTGTTCTTTCTTTAAGTTGATATGTGCTATGCAACGGTAATTATGATCACTGATTAAACTGAAGATCCAAAGCTGCAAGAAAAAGAAAAAACAATTGCAATAACATTTTGACACTAAATATAAAGCTTACATGAATACAAACTAAAGATCCAATATTTAAAACCGTGGAGGTAATTAGTGAACTTTTGCATATGGCGTCTCACCTTGGACAAGAACTTCAATTATATGAATTTCTAAGATTATTAAAAGTAATCAAAGATAATATATGCAAAATTAGCAAAAGCAGCAATGATCGGTTTGAACTGTACATCTAATTTCCACATGTTTATGTGTTTGAAAAAAGCTCTTTATGGACTACTTCCCACAATTAAAAATCACAGGTAACATGCATGTAATTGTACTGGGTCAGGTACATGAACTTCATTTATACTTTTCTCATGTTAGACACCATTATAGTTAAAGCTTTAATTTTCTTCAGAATTACTGAACAGTAACACTGAAGAAAAAATAAATAAAAAAACAACCAAAATATATTCTTACCATTAAAGAAGAGGTGAAATGGATATTAACATTTACCACATTATTCATTAGAATTCCAACATGCTGAAATCATAGCCTCTTCCATTTATTGTCATTCATTTCTTTTTGTTTTGGCCAAAATAGGAGACTCCTATTTTTCACCTTTTTTTTTAAACAGATATATTTATAGCCTCTCAGTGTACTCTTCTTACATAACACTGATTGTGCTCTTGAAAATTTTCCTGGTTTTCAGGAAAAAGTTTCTGTTTTGTAATCGAGGTCTTCTGTACCATTTATGGTTTACACTCAAAGCACTGAATTATGCTTACTAAAATAACTCTTTTAAGAGTTCAAAACACTTAGGCAGTTTGTGAACCTTTTTTATAGACAGAAACATTAATAACAGTTTACTCTTGACACAAAGACTGAGTTTAATGGACAATTCTTACCTGTCCCTCAGCGCATCCAGTGATAATCTGTTTGTTTTCTTCGTCAATTAGCAGACTAAGCAAAGGAAATGCTGCTCAAAAAAGAAAGATAAAAGTATTTCTAGAGTAGGCACCAATCAGATAATTAAAGTACATGATTAAAAATTGCATCTTCCTATTCATAAAGACAGGGGGAAAAGCCCTTACTGCACTTCTATTGGCTGCACAGCGCTTTGTGTGCCTTAGCCTTTGTGCTGTTGAGGGCTTTCCATTTGCAGGTCTCTGGACTGTCTGTCACCCGAGCTGCCACCCCAGTGGTTTCCTGCACCTGTCACCCAAGCTGCTGTGGCATGGTTGTCAGGCTTGTTTATGAAAGTACACCAAAACTATCCACTGGGAAGCAGACTTCAAGGAAAAAATATTTACTGCTGGCTTTAAAGGATAATATGTTTACTGCTACCTGGTCTACTAGAATTATTCTCACAAAATCAATCTAAAATTTCTATAATAATCACAGGTTATTGTTTAGAGATAGGAGGGCTTTGCTATGAAAAAATACATTTAAAAATAGAAATCTTACCTGTTATTATTCCTGACTGATATATTAACTGGCTGGTAGAATAGTCCCACACCTTTAGATTAAAAAAAAAAAAAAAAACAAAGATATAAAGAAGATATAAAGATAGGTACCTACTTAGATACCTATGGAAAACACAACTTCTAACGGCCATCACGTGGTGAAAATAGAGAAATGCAGCCCTTGAAAGTGATGTTCTTAGGAAAGAATTTTTTTCAGCACCTGTTTCCAACTATGAAGGGTTTTGTTTAACTGATAAGCGTCCCTGGTGAAAAAGGTGAAACTCACATGATATGGATGCACAAAGTATCATCTTTGCTTAGGCTGATCTCTAAGTGATTTTAGCTAAATTTATGAAAAGGCATACATGAAAAAGAAAAGAGGAGAGGGGTGCATTGTACACAATAACCCAATCCAATATTTCTGAAAGGGAAAATTCAAATCTGTGTCAGCAGACTCAAAGGGAAATGTTTTCCTCCAGTTCAGCATACCTGAAAAACTTCAGTTACAGCCAAACTGATCAAAATATTTTATTTTATTTCTATTTTCCAGATTATAATAATCACTGAAATTATTACTCAACTGTGGAAAGTTTTGAATACACAAATTCTGCATTGTTCTTTTAAAAAAGAGTAATTAATTTTTATTACAATTTCCCAAGCAATTCAAAGAACAATGTCCTTATCTCCATAAAGTCAAAGATGCTCTTTACTTAATCTTCAAAGCATATTTAAAGGGGAATTAATAAGATTACTTCACATATTCACTGTTCTTTTTTAAATTCATCTCTACAGTTTCCTTGCCTTAAAGGTTCTGTCTTCTGACACTGATATGAGCATACTTTTCTCCCATGTGCAAAACTCAGCAGCAGTCACGGGAGCTGAGTGGCCATCCAATTCAGCTAGTACAGCTTCATTCTGTGATTAATCAAGTCAAAAATAAAAACAGAATGGATTTCAACATAAAATTGACAAATAAGTGTTTTAATATTAATAACTGTTGCTAATCATTGTCAGATTTGTTTTCAAAGTATAATTCAGTAAGACTTTTCTTATTGAAACTGAAGCCCTGTATATCATCCTGCTGGCAAAGCCACTACACATTACATTTGCTTCTTCAGACTGAATGATATAAGAATAACTTTTCAGATGACCAAAGAATATTTTATAAGTAAAAGAAATATCAGTACCATGGCTATGAAGAATGGTATCTCACCTTTGCACTTAACATGTAGATCCGATTTCCAGCACATACTGCCACTTGTTGATCATCTGGGCTAAATCTTATATGAAGCACCATTCCCAAAAGAGTTCCTATAACAATTCCTCGAGGTGTAAACCCTGCAGCAATTGTATTGTTAATGAGACTCAATGAAATATAAAAATCTGGTGCAGTGAGATCCTTAGAAACTTTGCATAGCAGTTACTAACCACAGAGCTGTCTCAGTTTCTGTCAGGAAGGTGTACAGACAAACACACTTTAATTACACCAGGGTGTTGGAAAGAAAACTATAGAACTATGCACCACCAGAATTCCTCCATCTGCCCTGCCGCCTCGACATGATCTGGCACTCTTTGAAATATTAATAATTCCCATCAAATCATGCCTTCATACTTCCACTGACGACTGCCAGGGAAAGGATTTTTGGAGTAGGGTGATGTGCCCATGAAACCCACTAGTGCTACCCTCATTTTGGAGGGAAGAAATCCTAACTGAAGCCCAGCAAAACAGGGCTTTGAAAAGTATTTCTTCTGGAAGAATATGCCAGCCACTCAGCCAACAAGTAAGGAGGATTTTCCTTCTCTGGTTTTAATTTTTCTGTGGGAAAAGGCTGAGAGAGGAAGTACACCACTAAATATCATTACAGAGTCAGAGAAGACTAGCTCTGAAAACAGGTCATGTTTCACTCCTGTCTTCCTGATTTCATTCTAGTCATCTCACTGGTTCAAGCAGGCCAATTTCTGCAGATCCCTATTTTAAAATGCTGCCTTTAATGATGTGAGGACAGTTTGGATATGTCATTAAATATTAGGATTTCATAGGGAACAAATTAGCTAGAATACAAGCACAACTACAGGTGTCCTTTCAGGCTTTCATCTTAGATGCTGCAGAGTCTCTTTACAGTTGATTAACAGGTCAAGATCACACAAAGAATTCCTTAACTACTTTGACAGAGGTTGTAAGAAATAGGATGAGAAAACATGCCAAGAACATGCAGAGGACAGTCTGGGGAGACAAAGACTCTACAGCATCTGCTGAAGAGCCTGGAAATGGAGAGAAAATGAAAAAATCCAGTAGCAGACAACCCAAATGTCAAATGTCTGCATCAAAACTACATGTACTCTTTATTTGTCTGCTACTTTCTATTCCTATCTTCCAGTTTTATTTCCTCCAAATTCATAGTCCCATTTTATTCCCAGTTCCTGAAGCACCCTTCGATTCTCTATGTTACTCTTACATGGATTAAAATTTAATACTGACCTTTTTTTATAAAAAGCACTGATTTTGTTAAACTTTTCTTTACGACATAAGTTTTCATAGTATATAGATTTGCAAATTCAAAGTGGAGCAGAGTACAAGAGAACTCCCTCACATTAAGTCATTGGCAAATCTCCAACTATAGGTAACAAGGAGGAAACTTTTAATAATCTGGGACAATGCTGTGCAACTTTAAATGTTGACACCAAAGGGGGATAGACCACCACTGGGAATCCAGGGAATCATGATTCTTGGGATCTTGTTCTTTCTTTTTTTTTTTTTCTCTCATTATTCTTCTACTTTCCAATGAATCAATGAATTTAAGCTTGCAGAGAGGTTAGCACTGCTCCCTGGAATCTAATTCCATTGGTTGAGGCTCCAAACCAAGACGGTGGTCAGGATACTAAAACTCCTGCTCTCTGTGTGTTATGTCACCACAATGCTCTTTCACTCATGCACTCTTCTCCCAGATCAGATACTTGCTTTGGTCTCTCTCAGACACACACAGGAAAACAGTGCTCCAGAGACAGAAGGAGAGGCAAAGCAGGATGCAAAACACTAGTTCCACAAGTGTTACAGAAAAGGCAGTATTTTGGCTATGCAGAACTGCTTTGATTAACTTTTCTTCTGCCCATTTTATTCCACAGTGGCAGAACGTCACTGCCTTTGCACTGCTTCTCTGTGTTTGGCCCGAGGTTGCCGGCAGGCGCTTGCTCCCGCACAGCACCTCGGCCAGCTCCCGACCCAGCTCAGCATCGCCCGGGGCCGGTGCTTGTGAACGCGGCATCTCCAGGGGAGGTACAATGACAGGACTGGCTGCGCTACCGGCCTGGTTCAAGAAATAAAGCATTAATGTGGCTGTTCGTGCTGCTGAATCCGAGTGGCTGAGGAGTGCTTCTCAGAAATAACACTCTTGTGATAGAAGGAACAATGGGAGAAAAGGAGGTGTTGGGGGTGGCCTTCCAAGGCAGCTGCTGCTCAGAAACCGGCTGGACATTAGTCTGGGTGAGCGGTGGTGAATGATTGCTTTTGAATCACTTCTTTGTTTATATACGATATATATATTATATAAACAATACTCTACCTTCTTGCACTTTCTGTGTACATTCATCAAGATTCCACACTATCACACGTTCACGAGAGGCAGAGCAGACAAGAAGCGGATCGATTTTACTTCCAAATGACAATGCAGAAATTGAGTAATGATGCCCTGACAAATATAATGGCTGACAAATGTAGATACAGAAGAGTTAAATGAATCACTTCAAACAAAGATTATGACTAATACAAAACTACAAATGGATAATGTACATGAAATGAACACAACAGCAACTAATTTTTATTTACAGCTTCAAAATCACTTCAACTACAATGTAACTGTACTGGGTTGGGCTGGGATGGAGTTAACTTTTTTCATAGCAGCTTGCATGGCACAGTACTTTGGATTTTGTGACAAAAATAGTGATAATAACACAGCAATGTTTTGGCTGTTGCCAACTACTGTTTGTACAGCATGGAGGCCTTCTCTTTTTTCCCACTTTTTCTCAGTTTCCCCATCCCAATAATAGGCTGAAGATCCATAAGAAGTTGGGAGGGGACACAGCTAAATTTAGGGGAACTAAATTTTCAGTTTGCTGAACTGGCAAAAGGATATTCCCTACCATATCATATTGCGCTCAGCAATAAAACTGGGGTATTGCATGCAAGAAGGTGTTGAGGGCCTGGGAGATTGATTCTGGCAACACGGCTGTTGCTCAAAGCCTGTACTGGGATTGGTCTGCTAGTAGGGAGTGGTGACTACCTTCGTACAGCTTTTTTCTTTCTCTTCCCTTCACTCATTAAACTACCTTTGTCTCCACCCGTGACTTCTCACTTTTGCTCATCCTATGTTCTCCCCTACCCTGCTGGGAAGGAGTGAGCAGGAGACTGGGTGAGGGTGTAGCTGCCAGCCAGGGCCAACTCACCACAACAGCTTATTTTATTCTTATCACAATAACAAAGTTCATAACAAATGCTAGTATCTTTCCAGCATTAAAGTGAAACCTAACACTTCTACATTACCCTCGAATATTTTATTTATTACTTAGTTTAAAGCAGCAGCCCATGAAAGGCTCTATTCTAGCTTTACCTGAGCAGTGGCTGTGTTCCAGATGCATAATTCACTGTGATTCACAGGGAAAGCACAGAGGCGGTGACTACACGCCAGCTGAAAGAGGGGCTCTGGCAGTTTCCCTTTAAACAAGTGTTTTTCGCAGACAACGTCAGGATCGCGGCTTCCTCCAGAGGCACAGCGGGCCTCGGCGCTCTCCATCCTGCGCCTGCGAACGGCCCCGCGGCGGAGCCGGGCCACCGGGGCCGCCTTCCCCCGCCGCCTGCGCCCTGACCGCGGGGGCCGAGGG
>VZTA01007247.1:0-21383 GCA_013398855.1 Mohoua ochrocephala | reverse complement strand
AGTGTGGCAAGTAGACTAAACAGTGAAGGTGATTAAGTGTCAAGAATTCAGATTGGATTTCAAAGTTTCTTACTTCAGAGACATGCTATTGAGTTCTCTTTCATATCATATATGAAAGACATATAATAATACTTCTAGACATAACCATTTTCTCACTTTTGTTTTCAATTGTTTTCCCTCTCCAGAACCAAAAAAATAGTTCTGTTTAAAATATGTGGTCAGTATTTGTGCACTTAAATGCTTCTGTGGTGGTGAAGTTTCATAGATGTTTTAATTATATAGTTGCATTTGCTGTGAAGGGGTAAATCAAGTGGCTTTGTTGTCATAATTAGGTGTACATGCTTAAGGTTGTTCAAGTACAAAAAGAAGGGTCTACTTATTTAGTATTTTATGCTCTTGTCAATCTGTCTTCACTACTTCAATTCATATTATAGAGGTCTGATCCTGCAGGTCCATGCTTGTAATGTGAATTAAAAGAAATATCTATAATTTCATTTTGTCCTGTGCTTATTTAGGATGAGGCCTGTAATTTGCATTACTGGAAATTATGAAAGTGGCATAAAAGTAACATAACTCATTATTGTGGCCTATGCCTATGAGATAGTTTTAAAAAATAATTCATTGAAATGTCTAGACCATTTCAGAGATTTCTTAACATAGCAAAAATGCGTGCTTCTAGGATAAAAATGCAATTTTCTGGTAAGTGGAATACTTTTTTGCATTTTCTTTATGGCAGTAACAACTATGAACTTCCTCCAGTTATGCTAAAAGGTGTGCAGAAATATTATGATAGTGCTATCTGTGAAGTTTGACTTCTACGTGATTTTTAAATTATCATTAGATGAGCTTTGTACTCGTGTATTTAGATGTGTGTGCTTGCTTAGATGCTGTCTTGCCAAGCCAGGCAGTAGAAACCAGGGCTAAATGTTCAAAACACTGTGGTATCAGTAAATTGTGCATGGGGCACATGGGCTGTGTGCAGAGTCATTTTCTCATGCAAATTATTCTTTGCATATCTAGTTATTGCTTTTACCATAGTAACGTGGAGATTTGCGTTCACAATAGGAAAGTGCCCATTGTGTGTACATAATAAATTAGATGCATAACTCTAATCATGGGAAAAGAGCTTTTTGCATGACCAGATGAGACATTGCAAGGTAGCTATTGCGCCTTGAGATGGCTGGCTGTGAAAAGAGCCAGTGAAAACAGGATAGATATTCCTTTTTTCCATTTTGGTAGTTGTCTCTTATATTTAATCGTTTTGTAGAATTGGTTTTAAAAACTTTGTTTCGTCTCTTTACTGGTCAAGAAGTATCAGTCTTCTAATATGTAAATCCTATAATTGTGTAAGCAATGGTTCATATGCGTGAATTTTGTATAAAGGAATAAAACTTTTTTGCTATGGTATATTGTTTGGCTGGATGTGGTTTCTACCTTCACTATTTAAATGCACTATTACTGATCTACTTTAAGACCAACTATTTTCTACTTTTATGGGAAACAGATGGAATGTCTGGAATTCCACTTACAAAGAGGAATCTGTATCCTGCTGAGTAATAGCAAGACGGTTGTCTTTTTTTTCCTAACTGCAGATGTAAAATTCAATACCCAAAGGCATGCAAAATATTGAACGTGATTTACTGTTAAGATTTAATACTGTTTCTTAAATTACATAGCTATAAGAAGCATATCTGGCTGCAGGATTAATTTCAAGAGAGGTAGCTTAATCCTTTGTTGGAGAAATATATTTCTTAAAGGAAAAAAAAGTAATAGATTTAAATATTTCAGTTGTTCATATTACTTGTATTTTTTATTTCATGTATTTTTTGCTGTTTATAAGCATTTGTTACATGCATGTGGACTTCCTATGACTTTACCAAGTTTAGATACATACGGCAATTAAAATTGCTACACATTGTTGAATGTGTTTGCTTATGTTGATGACAGCAGAAACTGGAGATGCTCAGAAACTTGAACGATACAGCTTTATATATTATTAAGAAATTTAAATACATTCTTCCTAAGACTTAAATATCAGCCACTTCTGAAAACAGCAATGAACGAAAATATTGCTTCATTTCCATCAATAACTGTAATACAGATAAGCAGTGCATATGTAACCTTCTTTCATGGGCTGGACATGGATCATTATTTTAAGGAGATGATAATTTGTAGTTACCCAGAAAAATTCCTGACATTTCTTTCATTGATAACATTTTGTAATTATTTCCTAGTTATCAGCCTTCTTTCTGAGGAAAAATATTGTAATAAGATGAAGACATTAGAAATAATAAATGTAAGGAACCTCAAGCCATTACTCAGTTTGAAGCAGGTACGCTGTGGTGAAATAGCAATTACCCTGTTTCTTTACTTGTGTGGATTTTGAAGAATATGAACTCTGAGACTACACCCCCCAGATTTGAAGATTTTAGCAAACCCGTGTTATTTTTATAATAAATTAACTCCTAATTTTCTTCTTCAATAAAATACTTAGGTTGGTATGTGAAGAGATATGACCAGTTTCTATGTTACTAACATTAAAAATATTGAGTTGAACATCATTTTTATGTTAACAGATACCCAATTTTAAATTTGATGTCCTACATAAAGTCCTACATAAAGTGCATTTGAGCACTTGTTTTTGACAAATAGAGGCAAAAAAGAAGACTGGAAAATTGTGTTGTTGGCTACTCTTCAGATGTGCACCATATAAATTTACAATTCATAAGGGCATTTTTTAAAATTTAGAAGGAAATTGTCAGACTAACTTAGAATTTGGATAAGCACAAGGATTTTCACTGTCATTTTTTCTACGACCTTCTGGTTGTAGAAATCAGTGTTAATCTATTATGGACATCAAGCAGTTGGAAAAATTCCATGTCTCTTGGAAATAGAATTAACAACTCCTTTTTTTTTTCATGTTGGAAGATCTAATTTTTACAAACATCCAGAGTAGAAGTGTGAGAGAACAATATTTAAGTTGTGCCAATTGTATGTCTAAAATCAAATACTTCATGCCTCTGGAGAAGCTGCAGTGAGATGTATGCACTGTTTAAAGGGGAGAAATGTGATATCTGGGGCTAGAGATTTTTTTGGGGTAATGAAAGCACAGAGCTCATGCTAAAGTAATTGGAATTCAGTCTCCTAATTAGGTTTTATAAACCTCATTATATAGGGTGAAAATACTTGTTTTCTTGACCTGTTTTTTGTGTAATTGATGATGATTCTATTGGACTGACTGGGTCATTTAGACCCCTATACGCAAGTCAGAACATGGGTATCTGCCTGTTTACCAGTTTGCCTCTTTTTTCTAGTTTGATTTATCCTCTTTTGATTGCTTCCATAGATTTTGGGGTTTGGCTTTTTAGACTATTTCAAGGAAGTAAATTTATTTTACTATTTTATTTCTGGCTTTAAACAATGAGTATATTACCGTGTCCATAAATCATGCTCAGTAAATTAATGTGCTTTCAGTCCAGAAGGAGGAGCGTAGGTTTCCTTAAATAAAGAACAAGACTTTTGAAGAGAATGCTGTCATATTGGGGGGAGAAAACCCCAAACAATCCACCACATTTTCCTTTGACAAGTTCTTGGTGGCTGAGGACACACTCTTACTAAACATTTTAGAAGTCATTCTAGGTATGAAATGTCTAATAGAATGTTCTGATTGGAAGTCATCCAAGAAACAATGTGCCATAAAGGAAGAAATAATAAATACAGTTATGCTACTGACTCTGCTTATAAAATATAACTTTATCATGTTAAAAGCATTTTAATACTAGCCAGAGTCAAAGAGGATACAAATACATCTCTATTCACTTGTCGTGTTACTTCTTATTCTACATAGAGCACACCAGTAACAAGAGGCTCAAAGCGTTCATTTGGAGATGATACTGTTAAGGGAACATTCAGCATTCGTAGTGCTTTCTGAAAGTTTGGGTTTTGCTGTTTGTTTTTAGCATGAGCTGCCTTTTTAGTGCAGGGTGGTTTCTTGTGTGCTTTTTTCCCCTAGGTGATTGCAGGTGGTAATGCATCACGGCAGTCGATAAGATGATCGGAGGTGTGGAGATTCATTGCTCTTCATAGAATTTTGAGGCAAATCAACTGTTTTGATGAAGTGGAAAATTGTCTTTTTTCCTTGGTTCTTGTTTCTCAAATTTTAATTGTGTTATATTTCTTAGTATTTCCCACATCAACTTCCGTTTGCCTATTCTAGTATCATATTCTTTTCCTCTTCCTTTCTTTCCCTGTTTTCTCCATAATAGAGATGGCCTCTTTGGAGTTGTTACCGTTGTTATCCCTTGATTTTTTACAAATTCTTTCCATCATTAGTGCTGTCTCATGCTTTGTGTTTTCTCCTTTAGTTTATGTAGCTTCCTTCTTCGACCCCTGTGTGTTTCTTCTCTTTTGTGTCTCCTGCGAGAAATTTCTGATTTTTAGTCACTGTAGAAACTACTCTTTGTCGAGAAGATAAAGAGGGGAGTTTAAGAATCTCTTTTAAGATCTTTTTCTCCTTTTGTTGAAGAGAAGAAGATAGAATGGGAAATTATTTTCCCTACTCTCAGTATCTTCTTAGAAGCACTTTTTTCCCTACTAGGGAAGGTCTGTAAAGCTTTTAAATTCAGGAAGCTTTTAGTTGCCATAAGTACGACTGGATTCAAAACCAGGTGGCAGAGATGAATAGACAATGTCTCTTAAGAGTGCTTTGTTGAATTCTACATCACAATACCTACCCTGATGAGATTCTTTTCTTCATACTGAAATAAGAATTTAAGTAGTGCACAGTGGATCACTGAATAATGCTTTAAGAAATATTAAAAAAATAAAGCTATTGTTTTGATATCTTTGTCTGTTTCTTTGTTGTCTAAATTCAAACTGTTTTTAATCCTTCAACCCCTGTTGTTTCTTGCATTATTGCTCTCAATGCACCACACATTGTTATTTCTGCCCAAGTTCTCTTCAATGAGAAAGGGTTGATCCATTGTCACTTCTAACCTCATATTGTAGGGAAGTGTTGAGAGTGTGAATTACAGAGGTATATTTTTGTATTTGGAGTACCGCTATGATTATTAATATAGCTGTATTTTTTCTTGTTCTCTTCAGTCTTTATTGCCATGAGCATGTAATTGGGTACTGAATTTAGTATTTGTCCTGAATGCTTGCCTCTCTAGAATATGTGACTCCAGGGGAGGAAAATTCTTCTACTGTGACATCAATTAATGGTATTGTGTTGTATAGTAGGCATGAATGGCAGAAATCCAGCCAGTCAGAGGAGGCATGTAACTTCAGGTTCTTTTGTTGTAATATTCAGAGTTGGTTTAAGCTGGATACAAAGCTTTGATTAGTGCATAAAATCCCATCAGTTTGGAAAATTAAACATACTTTAGCTACTGACTGAAGATGGGAGGGGATATGGATGATTTCTTGGGAGTCTAGATTTTACTTGGTCATGGGATTCATAGCTTGGATAATGTTTTCCATAGAATAGGATGAAAATGCGAAGCATTATTTACGTAGGTGTTTATAAAGTACAGTATAAAAGTGTTCAAGTTTGAAGGTGATACCAGGTTGGAGGAGGACAGAGAGGGTGATGCAACTCTCAGCTCAATACACTTGAGAGCAGGGCTGCTGTCCAGAGAAACTTCAGCAAGCTGGGGGAATGGGCCAACAGAAACTTTATGAAATTCAGCAAGGGTAAAAGCAAAGTCCTTCACTTGGGAAAGAAGAACTGCCAGCAACAGTTCTGGGGACCACAGGCTGAGAAGCAGCTCCACTGAAAATTACCTGGGGTTCCTGGTGGATGGGGGGGGGGTCTAGCTGCATGGGAGCCAGCAATGTACCTTGGCAGCAGAGAAGGCCAACAGCATCCTGGACAGTATTTACAGGAGCAGTCATATGATTACTTAATATTTTATTATTTAATATTATTTATCCTAATTTCCTATCATTGTTTTGTATTTATAAACAATGAGAGCATTGTCTGCTCCCATTTATGTTACTGTCCATTTTACAGATTTTTGCTTCTTCAACTTTGGGCAAATTTCCTTTCTTTTTGAGGGCAAACTTGTATATGTGTGAAATGTGTTGCTCCATTTCAGCATGTTGACTGGAAGTTGGGAATACTTCACATGAAATTATTGCCTTTCTCGCAGAAATAATTCCTATTATTGTAAATGCCTACGTCTTAAATGAAGGGAAAAAGATGTGTTTACATGGTGTTATTCCATTGTGGTGGATGTTTTGTGTTTTGAAACGAAAAAGCTTCATGTTTGGATCCTTGTCTATCTCTTAATAAGTAGTTGCTGAGGAATGCTGCAAGGCTCTGCCGGTGCTTTTTAAAAACAAGAAGAATTATACAGCTATTTAAAATCTGTGGTGGGTATTCTCCAATTATAATCAACTTCTACTTTATTTAAATTCAAATCGAACTTGCTAGTTGCCCAGCTAGTGAGTATCAGCCTGAAGCATTGTGAAGGTGAAAACATACCTAGCAAGTGGAAGCCAAGTTAGGTGAGACTGGCTTTCCTCACATTACTGCGTTTGTATGTTTGTCAATGTCTTTTAAATATAAAGATTTACTCCCTCCTTTCAATATTTAATACTTATAAGCCCTAGTGACCTCTATCTTGCTTAGGCTTAATGCCTGGCACTTTTAAATCACTTTTACTGTCACCACATTTAACAAAAAAACCAAACCAACCAGTAAATGTAACCCTTCACAGATGTTAGCAGGGTTATAGCACAGTTGTTTTAATAAAGCACAGTAACAGCTTTGTTGCAGGAAATGAGGGCAAATATCTCTTCCAGTGGAAAATATGGGAAGAATTTAAAGAGAAATAATATTTGGGCATTTTAGGTGGTAAATTAAAAACCTATATGCTTAAAATGCTGAGGGACCTCTCTAGCACGATTATTAAACCCCCCAGTTTTAGATCTAATTCCTGATGAGGCTGGTTGTGTTATAGAACCCCCATATGTCTGTAGGACAGGAGGAAAGGAGGGCCTTTTTATTCAAAAAGCCACCTGAGTTGCGAAGTAGAAGTTAATCAGATCTCTCTTGTACAAATTCTGAGTGGAATCTGAATCTGTTTTTACAGCATGCAAGATTGGTGCCCAACAAGGCTGTGGAGCAGGTCGTGTTGAGTGTGATCACACAGCACATCCAGGACAGCCAAGGAATCAGACCCAGCCAGTAGGAGTTTAGGAGAGGCAGGTTCTGCTGGTCAACCTGATCTCCTTTTATGACCAGGTGGCCCACCTGGTGGATGAGGGAAAGGCTGTGGATGTAGCCTATCTGACTTTGGTAAAGCCTTTGATACCGTCTCCCATGGCCTTTTCCTGGAAAAGCTGGCAGCCCATGGCTTGGATAGGTGCACTCTTGGCTGAGTGAAGAACTGGCTGGACGGTCAGGCCCAGAGAGTGGGGTTGAATGGTGCCTCATCCAGCTGACAGCCAGTCACTAGTGGTGTCCCCTGGGGATCAGTGTTGGGCCAAGACCTGTTTAATATCTTCATTGATGATCTGGATGAGGGGATTGAGTCTACTACTAGAAAATTTGCAGATGACACCAAGCTGAGTTGAAGTATCGATCTACTGGAGAGTAGTAGGACTCTGCAGGAATCTGGACAGGCTGGCCAGATGGGCTGAGACCAACAGCATGAGGTTCAACAAAACCAAGTGCCAGGTCCTGCACTTTGGCCACAATAACCCATGCAGTGTTGCAGGCTGGGGGCAGAGTGGCTGGGAAGCTGCCCAGTGGAAAAGAATCTGGGGATGTTGGTCAACAGCTGGTTGAACATAATCCAGCGTGCGTCCAGGTGGCCAAGAAGACCAATGGCATTCTGGCCTTTATCAAAAATAGTGTGGCCAGCAGGACCAGGGAAATAATTCTTCCACTGTACTCAGCACTGGTGAGGCCACACCTTGAGTGCCTTGTCCGGTTCTGGGCCCTTCAGTTCAGGGAGGACATTGAGGTGCTGGGGTGTGTCCAAGGAAGGGCAGCGAAGAGATGGGGTACTATAATGGGGCATAGTCTTTTCCAAGTCACGCCAAAGAATCAGAAGGGAAATGCATATGTATCAAAAATTTAGAGGAATCTGGAGTTATTGAATGAATTTTTAAAGTCTGAAGGGAAAATAAGATAAAGTCAAAATGAGCAGATCACCACAGAAGATCAATAAATGTATGCAGAATTTTGTAGGCAGTTAACAAAGCAATCTAGAATTTGGTGGTGTGACAAAATGTTTAATTACCCAGATATCCTTTGAGAAAGGTATAATAGAGTAAGTTTAACAAGCATTCACTGGCGACTTTTTTTCCTTTTCGAAATGTCATAGTGTTTTGGTTTTTCTTTTTTTAGAAGGAAAATGAAAGCAACTTGCTGGAAAGTTTCTATAGATGTAGTTTTAAATAGTGAGAAACCAGCTAGGAATGGCTAAATGAAAGGCAACTTGATTGATGTGACAGTGAAATGATGGTACTCACAATGTTTAGTAAAGAAAACAAAATAGAAACAGTGGATGTCAAGAAGCAGGCTCTGAGAACTAATAGGACTAAACTTCTCAAGGGAATAAGGATTGAAAGGAAAGTTTTTTAAAAAACAACAAACCTCCCACCCCCCCTAACGTTCAAACTCATTTTAAAAGTGAGAGGTCAGAAGTGAAGGTAATCCAGTTGCAAAAGAAGGCTTGGAGCTCATTTGTTGATTTCAAACACACTAAGGCAGTATCTGAAAAGGGAAGATAGTCTTGCATTAGTAAGGTAATACAGATAAATATAAAAGAAAAATATCAGTTTAGAGAGAGAATTTTCATAAAGGCTCAGGCTCATGGGCACTGAAATGAGCAAGGTATGTCAAAGAAAGCAACATTGTATGTTAGAAAATCCTTCTACTAAAAGGAGGAACAAACCTGTTTTAAGTCATGCTAAGGACAAAGTTCATAATTTTTTTTTTCTTTTTACATCATGCTTTGCTAAAAAAATTGTATACAAGTGCTAACCTTACTATTTCTAGTATTGGTGAACTAGCATCTCTATCCATAGCACAAAATCCCTCCAAAAGTAAGATAGATTCTCTACATAGACTGGATGTTTTCAAATTATTTAGTTGATAGGCTTCATCAGACTTACATTACTGCAAGAAGAAATCTCAGAAATATTCTTAGTCAAAATTAAAAATTGCCGCAAGAGTGGTTACTGAGAGACAGCAAATGGGAAAGAAGTGCTTATTTTTTACAAAAAAGGAAAAAATAACAAAGATGAAACAGCAAACAGATTTGTCAAGAAAAATAGTACAATGAAAAAGGACTTCTTCCTATGGCAGTGTAGCAGAGGCCATTTAGATAGAAGCAGTAGACTGGTGTTGGATTTAAATTGATTTATGCATGCAGGCTAGAAACATTAAATGTTCATCGTGGAAAAGTCAGTGAAACATGACTGTGAAGGGGTTTTTGCCTTGGCTCAATTTTATTTTGAAATTTTGTTTATGACCTGGAAATTGAAATGAACAGTACGCGTACTAATTTTTTGGTAGCATGAGGTTTTCAGTATCTTAAAAAAAAATCAGTATTGTATGAAAATGGTCCAAAAATAGTTAGGCTAGAGTTCATCAAGGTGCTGTAATTAGAAATAACAGCACAAATACAAAGGGCAATACCTGTTTAGGTGGAAAGTTTCTCAGCAGATCCTGAACTGCGTGAGTCATGTTGCAAAAACTGTGAACCATCATACTGTGATGCATAAAAAAGATAGATTTCTGTTCTGTGCAGATTTGTTAGGTTTCAATTAGAATCCCATATTCCAAACCTTAGTGAAAGAGCAGTGGACTGTTTGGTGCGAGAGCAAAGGAGACCATCAAACAATGTTTAGATGCCTAGATCACAGACCTAGAAAATAACTACACCAATGTGGAAAGACCTGGGGTGAGCAGGAATGAATGAGAGAACTTTTGGGAGAATGTGGTAGCAGTCTTCAAGTATGCACTTCTGCAAAGTGGAATGAAGGAAATGGTTTCCATAGTGAAAAGACAAAAGAGATATTGTGTTTCATTTTAAGAACAAAAAAAAAAATCCAGATTAGATATTAAGAAAACAGTAAATATCTTGGGTTTTTAAGTAACCTATATCCACTAGGGGCCTGAAAGGACATTAGACAAAAGCTGAATTGGAAATGGCGTGAGGATAGTTAAATATTTCTAGAGGGCTTAGAATAGGAGATCTTTCATAGTCTCTTCTAGGTGATTTTTCATGTTTCTTTTCAAAATGTCTAATTTTCTATATAGGCAAGAGGAGATGTCACAGAATTTCATAGAAGTTGGAACTAGATGCAGTGACAGACAGCAGAAATAGGGAAACTGCAATCCTCAAAAGAACTGGTTATTGCAATACCTAGAGTGGATATGTTGAATAAGACACTATGGGGAGGGTACAGTTTCCCTAGATTATCAATACATCTATACCTGTGAAATGCTGAATACAAATTATGTTCTATCTGAAGGCACTCCAGTAACAGTCATCTGTGAAGTGCCTGTAAAACATCCTCAGTTAGTAAGGAAGAGAATTGAGATAAGCATTCATTCATGAGAAGAAGGTAGATCAACAGGTACCGTGTAGTGTAATTTATTTTTTGTTGTATGTTAGCAGTGTATATAACATTGCCAAGTAAATGTTTTCTTTGATGTATTTTATCTTTTATTCTATTTTTAATTCTGTTCGTTTGAAAGCATTAAATGTGGATTTGAGCAGTCATGAAGCCTCAATAAAAGTTAAAAATGCTTTACATCTCGGGTTGTGCAATATTAACTTAACCTGAGACCTGGAATTGTTTTCATAATGGTAATACCTTATTGTTATAGAGCAAATCGCTTAGGAAAAAATGTCACTCTGCTACAGAAGAGTATTTCCCCAAGCATTAAATCCAGTTTTAAATCCAATTGTTGGTCTGCTAAGGCACATCTAGTAAATTTCTCATTGTCAAAGAAAACTCATAGACCTCATAGACTTAGTAATCAGTAAAGCACACTTCTCATTTTTGTACTAATATTTGAAAAAGGAGATAGGAAGAAAAGCAAAAAGGACAATGAAGGAGTTGATTGAGTATTAGTATTAATTTATAATTTCGTGAATAAAATAAGAGGTTTTAGCCAAGACTGAGAGGCCTAAAATAATCTTTGAGCTCTATGATTCACTTGGATTTCATGATGGGATTTAGCAAGCATCAATTTAGTTTTATTGCGCAGATGTTGTATGTCTAGACTCTCATACTAGAAATCTCTGGAGTTTTTCCTAACTTGCAATCTGGGGCTTGTTCTTTGTGGTTGAAGAAAGAAACGCTATGAACTGGAGGAGGTTGTGGCTCTTAAGTCACTTGCCTGTATGCTGTGGGAACAGACATGATATTTAGCACAAGTCCAGTAAGCTCTTGGCAATTCAGCTGCCCCTAAAACAGTCTTGAAAAAAAAAGTGTATTTGAGGGTAGTGATCAACAAGACTGGCAGAGAGGACTCTTTGTCCCAAGAGGGTGGGGAGAAAAAGCAGAAATATACATTTCTGTAGAGTTTAATACAATATTAAGAATACGAGTATTGTATCATCCTCTGCCGTCTCTCAGTCGACATCCGGAACTATGACCGTGGCAGCGGTGCTAGCACTGGTAATGGAGCCATCATTAGAATGGATTCACCACGGACTGCGCAAACTCTCTGGGGATCAGGAGTAGATTCCACCATAGCTGGCCTATGTTGAGTTCTCTGTTGCCATGGTTTTCCTTTTAACAGCTGTTTTCAAGATAGTTTTTGTAAGGTTTCACAAACGGCAGCCATCACATTGGATGGCAATCCATGCACAGCCTTAGACTCAGGCATTTACTTTATGTATTTGACAATTTACTTTATATATTTGACAAAGAGCAGTTTTGTACTGAGAAGTTCTTGGTAAATGTTTGACTTGACAACAAATTCCAGTGTAAAACTCAGATGAATTTCATCCATTCTTTCACGTTTGTCTGGTTTTTTTTAATCTTTGTATTAGCCCTCTTATGAAACCCAGCATCTGGCTGATGATTTTAGCTTTTTTAGAACAGTTTTAGCTTTTTTAGAACAGTCAAGCGAATAGTGACTGTAGCAAGCCCAGAAGATGATGTTCATGACCAATGTGTTGTCAAAGTTTTATGATGATTTACTGAGACTGTTAAAGGAAGATGAATTAACTTGGTGTTAGAAGATGAAATGTGAGATAGTCTTCCTTGTGCTTATTGATGATGGCACATATTGTTTGAGTTTTTTAAGAAAGAGCTTTAAAATCTTGTGTTGGTTAAGAGTATTAAATTCCTGGCATTGTGTGAATGTTTTTCAGACACTCCTTTGTAAGTATTTTGGGGTTATTGAAGTTTAACTAGACTCAGAATGCAATTGGTGGAAACTAGCTCACAAATCATACTTCATAAGCATTATTTTCATATCTTTTCCTTCAGAAAAAAAAAAAGAAATGGGTGCAAACTGAATACAAGATGTTCCTTTTAAACACAAGGGGGAAAAAACTCAAACCTTTAAAAGTGATTGAACACTAGGACGTGTGACTAAGAGGTTGTGGAGTCTTCATCCCCAAAGAGAGTTGGAACCTGACTGGACACAGCCTGATCGACCTACTCTAGTTGCCTAAAGCAACATAAGGATTCTGCCTTAAGCAGAGTATTTGGACTAGGCAATCTCCAGAGGTCCCTTCCAACCTCAACTACGCTACAATCCTGTGATTCTATATTTGGTAAAATGAGTTCACATCTTTGAAGAAATCTGGCTAAGTATTTGATACCTACTCATACGAACTTCTTTCAACCAAATGATTTCTCTATTTATTTTTTATTATTTTATTGGATATACTGCACTGGTTGACTGTTTCATACTGAACTACACCAGACAAACCTAGTATTCTTAATATTTATGAAGAAAGGAGGAAATATATTAAAAGCATAAATATGAGGGTTTTGGTTACCATGCATATGAATGCCATGCTTCACATGTTATAACTATGAATTACATGATAGTAACCCTTGACTTTTGGCAAGATTGGGATAAGGTACATGTCTTAAAATTTAAAGAGTGGAATTTTGTTTAGATATCTTTATCTTGTTTTTGGAAAATATGCTGGGTAAAGGTGCTAGAGGATATAGATGAACTCTAAAGGTCTTGTGATTTACAAGAAGAAAATCCTCTGAAGCAGGGAAATATAAACAAGTATTTAATACTGCTTTACAAGAATTTTTCTTATATTTAGATGCCAAGGAGAGTGATGAGCAGGAGAATTAAACTACAGTGGACCACCCTGAAGTGGTTTTGAAGCACCTTGCCCCTGAGCAACCCTTTGAACAAGCCAAAATTAAGAAAGAAAAGAATTTTTAAAAATTCTTTTGCCCTTCACCTTCCGTAGGCTGTGAGTTCCTTGGTGCTATTAAAAGATGCATCAGATAATCTCACATCTGGATATTGTCTGTGGCTCTACTCAAACTCCTTGTAGTTATATGACAGGAACACTGAAATTTGCAGGTGCAAAGAGCATATCAGAATGCCTTGGCTTTAGCTTGTGATATTTTCTATTGTCTGAAATGTTCATATGCTTGAAAGGTAATGTTCTCATCAGGTAGTACTGTAGAGTGTCCAAGCTAATCCCCTTCAGAAAGCTACCTTTTGCACTCGTCTTTAGCAATGGTTTTAGTAAGTTTGGTAATGCTGCAATTTTAATTCCAGTTCAGTACTTTTATAGTGCCAGACATACTGTGCAATAGGTGCTGTGTAGATAGCTGGCAGTTGTAGGATATATAGCAGTCAGGATTAAATAGCGATAAAGGAGTCACTGAACTGCACTAATAAATCAGACATGATTACAGTCTGTGTCAATGCATATGCAGAGATTAGAAGATGTGTGCTGATGAATAGACCCTAGACTTTTTGCTTATGTTATTTTTCTTTGTGTGAGGTAAGTGAAGAGAAAATGGTGGTATTAAGAGTATGGTCCTAAATTACACAAAATATGTAATGAAGGCAGTAATAATAGAGGAGGTTGAATGAAACATTCCTTCAGTTTTGTGAGGTATGTCACCTCTTGTTTTTAGCTCTGTCCATCAATGTTTTCCTCTTTCCAATATTTTATAGTAATCTTACTGCTACATGGTTGTCAATAAAATACTTTGCTTTACTGTTCAAATAATGTAAAATTAATCTCTTGAGGTGTCATACTGTGTCTGATTTCAGAAGAAATATAGAATTCAATTTTCTCTTCATTATTTGACCTTTTTTTGTGCTTACCTTTCTCAAATTCTAGGGTTTTTTTGCTGTAATCTCAGTTTTGTGATCACTTGTATGAATAAAAGCAGCATTGTGTGAAAAGATTTGTGGGTCTGAGTTCTCATTTTAGGCGTATACAGTATTGCATAGTTTGCCCATATTAGTATTCTTTCTTGCATCATATAATTTATTCAAGGAACTCAGAGTTCTCAGTCAATCTTTTGACTGAATCATTTTGTCCCTTTAATAGTAATTTTTTTTCAAATATATTAAACTGAGATACATTTAAGTAGCTGAACAGAAAACAATTATATAGAAAAGTCAGAATAGAAATTGGATTAAAAACATGATTTACCCTTTTATGGCTACAGTATCTTTGGTCTTTATTTCCTGCATGATAGAAACTGTATATAGAACTTCTAGCAGCAATTGAAGTTTAGCAGGTTAAACTCCTCTTGTTTAATTTGCAGCAGCTTCAGAATAGCCACAGGTGTTTTTTAAATTTAGGATCAGGTTCACTTTTGTATTGGGATGAGGGATTGAATAAGATGTATCGTTAGTTCCTTGACTGTGTAACCGTTCTTGTCTCAGGATGTGTTGGCACCTTTTCTGCAGTGCTCTGGCTTGAGGCAGGCGTGTCTTTATACTGTAGCTGTAACCAGATGCAAGCACTAGGAGCGTGGCAAGGCTTTCTCTCCTCTTTGGCATACTGTTCCCCTTTCTGCATGGGCAATACAGTACTTGCCCCTCACAGCTGTCCAAAAGCCAGAAGATTCCCTCCTGGTAAAACTCTCAACCGAGTACTGCTCATCTGTTCCAAAGAGGCCTCATTTGGAGAAGGAAAGCTGTCCTTTTATTTCTTATCTCATTGTATTTGTTTTTATTACCAAATATCCACCACTTTTTCTTTTTTTTCCCAGAGCAGCCTTTTAAAGATTTCAGCATGAACTTTTTTCCTGTGTCATGAGAAGAATAAATCTTAAGTTTCTCATTATAGAAATTATTAGAATTCTTTGATGAGTCTTGTTATTATTCCTGAATATTTTTAAAAGATTGATTTTTTTTTCCATATGGTTTGTTTCATGAACATATGGGTCTGGTTTGTGGTTTTGGAAGATACAGTGATCCAGATTTTTTTTGCATGTCCTAGAGTCAAATATTGGGGCTTTACAAAATTCTTTAATTACATACTGCAGAGTAGGAATTTGCATTCTACACATTCACTCCACTTACTTATTCTTAATACTTTATTATTTTGTACTGGTTTCNTCACTTACTTATTCTTAATACTTGCAGCCTTTTCCTGTGCCCCTCTCAATATTTCTGGTTTTGTGAATAAGCCAGTAAATGATTTAATTAACTCATTAGGGTGCGTAGTGGGTGTGTGCATCCATACTTGCACACCCTTACCCCACTCCACATACAGAGATATAAATCAAGTGAGAGAGAGAGAGAGGCGTAAATCACTGATTCCTTTTCATCTTTTCATTACTGAGCTTTTTTTTATTTTTTTTTTTAAGCAAGATGTGAATTTCTATCCTAGAAACGTTGTGAAAGAAAGGTAGGTACAGTAGCTTAGCACATTCTGCCCTCCCACCTTGGGCAAGTCAGTTAAAGCTGTATTGAGTGAATGTATGTTAATTCCTGGGCTTTCTCTGCAATTCAGGGTGAGGATTATGTGGGTTTAGAATAATATTCAGAGCAGCCAGTTTACTGAGCTGGGAACAGCCTAAGGCTAACTTATAAGAGGAGGAAAAAAAACCAAATTCAGAACCCAAATGTCTGTGGACTCACCCTTTCTGGAGTTTGGGGTTTTTTATGTGGGCTCCAGTCAGGTGCCTTTGTCTTCTTAAGATCTAAAACCTAGAGGAATTTTGTAAAGCTAGGCACTTGTAAAACATTTTTGTTTCAAACAAGGAAGAGGTCTTCCAATTACTCAATTTATCTCATGGTTCAAACATTCACTTGGCAATGGGGGAACTAAATGTAGTTCTTTGTAAGCCCGCTGTTTCAAATAAAAGTGTGGTCTTATAAGAGAAACCTATCCATCCTTGATAAGCTGCGGGATAGATTCGGTGCCGTGCTGTTCATGGCTGTCGATGAAACTGTGCTCTGTCATGTGGAGAAAGCCAAGCCAAAGAGAGCATGCCTAAAAAGGTGCAAGGTGTTGTGACACAGTGCTTAGCACTTCCAGCTCTGAGTAGGGAGACTGAAGTGCCTTAATCCTCTTTCCCAAGAGTGACTTGAGGATAAAATACGAAAGTACTTATGTCATGTCCATTGCCATGTTATTTTCTCTGTATTCCATTTTATGGCTTTTTACTATGGTGCCTGGCAGCCTATAGCTCCTAGTAGCCAATATTAAACTGGCTCACATAAAGCTACAAATGACTCACCCACGTAAGGAATATTCTTCCAATAATGCATAAAATAAAACATAGACTGTGTCAAATGCATCAAGTGCATTTAAATAATTCCTGTATGAAGTGATGCTTAGTACTGTAAGGGGATACATGTGTGAATAGATTCCATAAGGCAAGAACAAGTCGATTGTGTGTCCTGCCAGGCAGACCAGTGAGATCCACAACAATTCATTCTTAAAATTCCAGAAGGAATGAATTTCTGATGTCTCTGGAAAGGATACAATGTCATTGTGTGGCTCAGATCCATTATGTGTCTTTCTTAATTAAAACTCATTCTTCTTAGGAATTAAATATAACTCTCAAATTGTGCCAGCCAGACTGGTATACATACATGCAGTGTGTTGTAAAGGTTATACTTAACGTTGTAAAGGTTATACTACTACACAGCATCATCCTCCCAGATTGTAGCTGTATCCAACCTTGATATTTACATACACTTTTATGTCTGAAACAACAGGTTAAATGTTTATGTATGTTTTCATTATTGTCATTAGCATAAAAAAATCAGATATGTGGAACTTCCATCTCTTCTAGTTTCCTTTTATTGCATCTTACGCAGCATAATAGTGCTGGAAGCTGCTGCTGCTGTATGTGTTTTCAGAGATGTATATCTTTCTATGAACATATGTTATACTTGTCTTAGTTTGATATAGAAACTGTTTTTCAATCTGGTCCTTGGTGCATTTCATTTGAATAATTTGCCCATCTATCCTGGAAGTCTTTTAAAAGTTTGAAATTTTAATAAGCCTAATGGAAAAGCATGTTAGCCTAAGCAGTGAATGTCCTTGGTTCAAGAAGTTATGATTTTTAAATATTTATCATTCGCCCTGAGGTCCTGTGATTTGTTTCAAAAAACATGAGCAGTTCTTTTCTCGATGTGTTTCAAAAGGAACTCTCTATCTGAGTTAACCTAATGAATAAGTAGGTTTCTCCTAACTGCCTGGAAGAAGCACATAAAACACTTGATTCTGTCACTGCCTAGTGATTCAGTAGCTGTGATTCCACATAACTGAGAGTAGTGTAGTGTCCTCTAAAACCAACAATGTCATCATTAATTCATCAGAAACACGGCTGTGAACTTTGGTTGTTCTTTTTTACCAAAGCAACTGGGCAAAAACATTCCAATGTGCGGTAAAGAAAGTTCCAAGCAACTGGGGTGCACAGTGCTTTGTGTTTAAGCCATTGACCTTGTAATGTGATCACACAGACTTTTTGTAAATTAATCTTTCAGATCTTATGAGTGACATGTGAACTTTGACTTCATGGGCAAAAGACAGACTCCAGCTTCAGCAGTCACCTGTATCCCAAATGCATGATAAATTTACATAACTTTCTTTTGAAAAACATGAGCCTTTTGATGCTTTCATGTCTTTTACTAGGGGAAATATTAGACTTTTTTTCCTTTCTGTGCAATGGTGTACATCATTGCATATAAATGGGATTATCACAAGCTTCATTAAAAAAATATATTTTAGCTATTCCTATTGCAAGTATGCATTTCAAACTGCAAAATATTAACTTTTCTCTGAGTTACATGCGGCTGTATCATTTTACGTTTTTGTAATTTGTTTGTTGTTTCTAGAATTGTTTTAATTTCTCTAAAAGCAAAATTTCTTAGAATCAATATTTACTCAGCTGTTTTGAATTGCATTTTACATATGAGCACGTTCTGCAGAAAATGGTTGAAAAATTCAAACACTACTCTCCTATCATCAAGACATTATTTTTTAAACCATGTGTCTTTTTGCTATAAAGCCTTCTACATGAGTGTTATTATTTTTTGTCCCTGGCGCAGGAAAGCTGGAATGCTTATGCTTAGTATATGCTGTTTGGGCTGTCTGATTTCCTGTACATCTGTCACTTGGCTTGTGGCGTGCTCCTCGGTGATGAGGAAGGAGTACAGGAACCTGCCCAGAGTGATTGTGTGACCTGTTGAATGCCATTGTTGCTTCTAGTTACAAACATGCAGCCATCTCTTATCTACCAGGCATGGATTTACCAGGAAATAAGTAAGTGGAGAGAATGAAAAGTGTGCTGCAGCAATATGTTGTGTACCTTTTGGTCTATAGCTTCCATAGTCAGATCAACTTACTGTGTCTCTAAACTGAGTATAGGCTTTCTTGCTTTTTAGCTGTGTGCAGATACCTGTGCTTCTGATTACAGGAACCAGGATAATAACAATAAGGAACTGCAACACTCTGAATGCAGTACTTTTTTAGCTGTCCTTGCTACAGGACATGAGGAAAAGAACAACTGAAGATGCGGAAAGTGGTTCTTATTGCTAACGCCTAGGGAATTGAAAACTACTGTAAAGTTAGTGGCAGAAAGTAACTGAGGTTTTCCCTCATTGCCTCAGAAGAAAAATAGAGAGGTTTGCTCCCTTACCTGTTCTTAAAATGTTTATGCTGTTTCTAGTTTGGCAAAGACATAAAAGACATGGGTTTTGGTTATAATAATATATGAAATTTATCATGCCAGCAGGAATGTAGTCATTAGTACTGTTGCACATTTACTTTGTTAGACAAGCCTGAGGAAAAAGTGTGTTTTAATAAACAATCAAAACTGAAGTTTACTTTAACAGCTAGACTTTCTGAGCAGTGCCTTTTATAATTAGAAAAAAAAAGGAATAATGCTATAATTTTGCTTTTTTGTGTGTCTTTGTGAAAACAGCTGCCAAACATCAAGTGGTAACAATAGATTAGCACTTGTATTATCTTAGTCTCAGCTTTTTTACTGTTATTGTTATGTGGTAAATGAGAACTTTGTGGTAATATATATTTGAATGTTTCAAGCTTTAACTCCTGTTCTTGTACTTATTGAAGGATTTTGTGTGCCCCGCCCCTTATCCAAAATCAAGAACGGATGCAGGAAGGCTTGAAACTCCAAATAAAATGTTTTGCCTGGGGCAATATTGTTCATCACATTCTTCCTAAAGGCTTTTGGGTTTTCCTTTTGAATGGAAATACAAGAGCCAGATGCAGTTACCTCATTTCAAAATACCCTTCCATTCTTCAGTAAAGAAAAAGCTTCATATTATTTGCTTTCTTTTTAAAAAATGTTATTTCAGCGCTCCATAAAATATATGCCCACATTGACAAACACAGCTACAACCTGACGTTCCCTGTAGAAACTTTGCACTTGCCTTGTGGCAACAGGCCCCACCAGATAGAACTGATAAAGAGTTTTCTTTCTCTGGCCTCTCACAAGCAGAGACAGAGATGTGGCACAACTATCCATACCCTTACTCATTGATCTATCCTTATGTACAGGGATCTTTCCCTTAAAGACAATGACAGTTTCATAGATTTTAGATGGGGTCTTCCTTTATCAGTCTAGTTATCCATGCCGTGCATTGAAACGGTCAGAAACATTTCAGAAGCAGTAAATGGGAAGTTGATTTTTGTTTTTAAAGAGACTTAATAGTCCTGGGACTGTGAGGTAGGATTCCATATTTGCGATTCACACAGCTACAAATATTGACAACTTCTCTTTCTTGTTCCCATAAGTTGTGTAATTTGTGGTACTGTTAATGCTTTAGGTTTTAGCAGTGCCATAATTGCACTAGAATATTTGCTCCTATTAAAACCCAAGCCTTTCTTTAAAACTGCAACAATTAAAAGATTAAAACAATTAAAAAATATAGTTTCAACCATACTAGACCTGATGTTTTTGGAGCGGTATGCTGTCTCTCAGTGTTTGAATTCTTGCATTTGCCAATACATGGCAATACTGTACATGCTGTTATATTGAGCTTGTGGGAGCAAGACAATAAAATGCTAAACCAGTGTGATACATTATGGGTCTTGTTATTTAAAGCTACATGTCTTTGCAGTTCCATAGTTCAATATATTTCTTCACAATAAGTTTCGGAAAAGTAGTATATTTTATAGCTTTTTCTGTGACTTGCCAAATTTCTTTTGTAACACTGATTTCTGCTTCTTCCCATTTATTCTCTTTTGGCTGAGTATCCTTTTAATTGTGTTGTCAGAAAGGCTTCAATTTTAAAACAGTAATTAGTAAGCAAAATTCTAAGTGTTCTGTCTTTAAATTTTAGCTGGGTTGAATTGCAATCCATGGTGCTGGTGTTTCTCTGCTGCCTGTGAGGACCTTGGGGAACTACAGTTGACATTAGCACTTGGCTGAGACTCTTGATTTAGGTGGTCTGAATGTGAAACAAAGAGAGGATGTCAAAAACTCTGTTAGAAAACCACATTCATCAAAGAGACTTTGCTTTATCTTAACTTGGATAACTGAGATTGTGCCCTACCTATATTACTTCACTGGAGAACCCTGTGGGTTTCTGTATCTTCTTATTCTACATATAGCAGACATTCCTTCATGTAATACTTCTGGTATCAGAAGAGAATATTTACGCTTTCAAAATATGTACTGCAGGTCCGGTTTACTATATATGTTAATATGTTATATACGTTATATGTTGCTATTGATACACAAGGCCAATTAAGAGTCACTTTAAAAGATATCTCTAAAGAGTATCAGAAAATTGAGTCTGAAGCTTCTGTCTGTAGTTGCTTTAGATGAGTCTTTATGGCCTGTTGCTCCTTGGGCCAGTCCTTTCCATATTGAGTATGACTAAAGTACACTTAACTGCATAGGTCACCTAGATCGTGTTTGTGGCTTCTCTGTTTTCACAGAATTATGGAAGGATAGAATGGTTTGGGTTG
>VZTA01007246.1:50575-63670 GCA_013398855.1 Mohoua ochrocephala | reverse complement strand
TTTATCGTATGAAAGTTTGATGGATAGAGTGTAATGTGTGTGGAGATTTCATGAGGTATACTTTTGCTCTTCTATAAAAGGATCTAAAAGCTAAGAAAATGAAATTTTATATTTTACAATGAAACTGTAAAGTAGAAAAACTGGTTTAGCTAGAAATGGTGTAAAACTTGAATTTTGGATGCAATTTATAAAGTGTTAGATTTTCAGTCTCATTCAGCTGATGCATTTCTACAGTTTACTGATATGGTCAGGATATCTTTTGGACTTTAAAGTTCCAGCTTCTTTTTACAGATGATGCTAAAATTAACTAAGATTGCTGTGCTAACACCTCAGACAGAACACTATGGATTTTCTGGGTAGAACTATCTCTGGATAATAGGGTGTGGCTGTTATAATATAGAAATTTCCATCCCAACTACCAAAATTAAAATAAATATTGGTTATTCATTCTCAGGAAGGAGCACACATGAGTTAAGTGATATCCCTGGATTTCAAATCAGTGCGGCCCAAGGCAAAACTTTGCAAAGATTACAAAATTGCGTTCCATATGACCATGAACCTGCTATTAGTCTGGGCCTGTCCCACCCTTTCCTACAACACAAGCTTTGACAATATCTGCATCCTATTTCTTACTCCCCCGCCCTGCAGGCATCTTGTTAACACGTCTTGTAAGCTGTATAAAAAGGTATTTCACATCCTGTCAGCCTTTGTCCTGAAATTGTTGTCCACAGGTGTTTTCTTGTGCTGTTAATGGCAAAGTTGATGAAGATTCAGCTGCTGGTGTCCTCTGCCCTGTAGATGTGTGGTCCTCATGGTGAGAACCATCACAGAAACAGTAGAATTGATATCTACTCTCCTTGTTCCCTGAGACCCCGAAAGGAGGGATGGCCTTTGCTCTTCTCCTTCCATTGTCTCTATTTGCTGCACGTCACTGCTGAAGCGGAGCCCAGTAGTGCCATTCTGTTGGTCTGTTCTGTTGGAATAAAGGACTGTGCCGTTCTCTACAATCAGAACTGACCATTGAAGGATGTGAAGCATGGAGTGCCAGAGCCTGTTCAAGGCCCTTTGCCACAAGCCAGTACCCTTCTGCACAGCATGACACCTCCTTGCTGTGCATGTTCAGGTTACATAACAAGGATCTGACTGTGTGCTTTTCTTTCTCTAGAGTTCCTGTGAATGTGAGGACATCCTCCCACAACATCTTGCTCTCTAAATTAGAGAGAAGGATTTGGTGGGTGGACTGTTAGGTGGATAAGGAATGGGTTGGGTGGTTGTATCCAGAGGGTAGTGGTCAATGGCTCAGAGTCCTGATGGACATCAGTGACAGACGTGTGCCTCAGGGATGCGATCTGCCACCAGTGTTATTTAATATCTTCATCAATGACTGTGACAAAGGAAACAAGTGCACCCTCATCAAATGTACTAATGATACCAATCTGAGTGGTGCAGTTGCCTCACCTGAAAGACAGGATGCCATCCAGAGAGACCTGAAGAAGCTTGAGAAGTGAGCTATGGGAATCTCATGAAATTTAACAAGACTGGGGTTCTGCACCTAGGTCAGAGCAACCCCTGGTATCAAAACAGGCTGAGGGGTGAACAGATCCAGAGACGCCCTGCCAAGAAGGATTTGGGAGTGCTGGTGGATGAGAAGCTGGACATGACTCAGCAATGTGCACTTGAAGCCCAGAAAGCCAAACATATCCTGGGCTGCATCCAAAGCAGCCTGGCCAGCAGGGCCAGGGAGGGGATTGTGCCCCTCTGCTCTGCTCTGGTGAGACCTCCCCTGGAGCTGTGCGTCCAGCTCTGGGGTCTCCACCACAGAGGGCACATGGACCTGTTGGAGAGAGTCCAAAGGAGGCCACAAAATTAATTAGAGAGATGGAGAACCTCTCCTATGAGGAGAGGCTGAGACAATTGGGACTGGATAAGAGAAGGCTTTGGGTTGACATAATTGTGGCCCTCTCAGTCTCTGAAAGGAGCCTATAAGAAAGATGGAGAGAGACTTCTTACAAGAACATGTAGTGTCAGGTCAAGGGGGAATGGCTTCAAACAAAAAGAGGGTATGTTTAGGTTAGACATGAGGAAGAAGTCCTTTACCATGAGGGTGATGAGACATAGGAACAGGTTGCCGGGGAAGTTGTGGATGCCCCATCTCTGGAAGTGTTCAAGACCAGACTGGACGGGGCTTTGAGCAGCCTGGTCTGGTGAAAAGTGTCCATGCCTGTGACAGGGGGATTGGAACTACATGATCTTTAAGGTCCCTTCCAACCCAAGCCTTACTGGTTCTAAGATTCCGTGGTTCGCCTATACAGAACATACTCAGATTCAGGATGAGGCTAACTTTAGTCAGATTAGCTGTTTTCTCAAACAATTCCTCTTCTTGAAGGTATTCAAATATCTCCAGAGTTGACAAGGTTGCCACAATTATTATTTGCCCTTTGCACACATTCTGCTGTAGACATTATGGCATTTTGGGTAAACAGAGAAAGACTCTTTGTTTTGGCAAAAGAGAGGAATCATAGCGCCCCAACTTAGAATTAGGATATTTTTCTCTTACAGGAAAGTCTGCATAAATATTTCAAGACTCCTGCATATCATTGTATTGTGAACTCAACCCTTAATCATTTAATTCTGATTTGTTTCCAGACAAGATATTAAATCATTAGATGTGGCGTAATTTCTTCACATCTTTTAAATGAACATAGAAAGAACAAATGCTTTTAGACAGACCGCTCTTAACAACAGTTTGTGAAGATCTCACGCATTTCCTGATTTCAGGAATAGTTCATTGAAATTCAAAGTTCACTGAAGTTGGTCTTACTGATACTCATTTTGTAATGAACATAATAACACTTGGCAAACATTCATAAAAATGCTGGGGGTAGCTTTCCTAATATATTATTCTTCATCACTAATGAAAACATCATTCATCTATGTTGTGAGCGGTACATTAAATTAGCTAAGAAGATCTTGGCAGTGCATTCTGAAGTGGGTGAACCAACAGAAAAAAGTACTTTGGCTTGATAATTGCTTCTCCTTCTCCATTATGGGCAGAAAATTCAATGCTTATACTTAAGTCAGTAAATACTGCATGTCAGTGCCTTTGTTAGTGATTTCTGAATTTTTGTTCACTCTTTCATTCTTCTCTTCTTACATTTACTAACAAAGGTGTAAAATGTGTGCTCTGAAATACCACAGCTCTTATTTTGCTGCCGTTGGCAATGAGATTCTTGTGTTAAAATGGTAGAGATTGGAAACTGTGTGTCTAATAGTAGAAGAAAATTAATCCAGTTAAGCAGCCGGGACAAATTGAGGATGCTCAAAAAACACTAAAAGAAGTAAACTGCACTTTCAACATTTGGAGATTAATGCTGACTTTCCTAAGGAAAACTTATCAAATTACTGCAAAATATTCTTCTCATATCTTAATAAATTCCATTCCTCCATAAGAATGTTGTCTCATTTTATTGTGGCATATGTTGCTTCACCATTTGAGAAATTTAGGAACAAAATGATCTCAAAGTTTATGTATAATTTCGTACTTTATCATTCAGTTCATTTTCTTCTAATCTAACTAAATACCACACTTGTGAACAGAGAATGAGTCAGTGATTAGCAGGTATTTGCTAGTACCTCATGGATCAGCTGGCATGAATTGCCAGACTGTGATGTTTCGCCACTATTTACTTTTTTGTCAGCACCGGAAGACATGGACTGCTCATGTCTTGTTTTATATTCATGCCATACAGTCCATGCTTTGAATTTCTAAGCTCATATTTTAATCACTCGAACATGAAAATTAAACTTGGCTTTAAGTCCAGTTACAAGAGAGCTAACGTTTATAACAATAGATTTCTTGCAGAATATTTAAAACACTGCAGTTTGTTTAAAAATCAACAACCTTCCATAGAGGCTAAAATAATTTAGCTAAATAGGAAGCGTTGCGTATCACATTGACATTTACAAGAAGTTCAGTACTGCGTTTAAATTTCTCTTAACACACTTGACTTCCTGATTTTATATCAATATATTGAACACTTAATTTCCTCCGGAAGATAAGAGTTTATTCCAAAGGACTTCTCACTGGAATAAAGAAAATACTGGTGATGGATGACATGCAGCAAAAAAGTTGTGACTGGCCTGCGAAGCCAATTATCTACTTCTAGTTCACCAGCACTTTGACATTTTCTTGGTAAATATTTTATGGTCTCATGCTTGAGTGAGTATACCAGGTGTGAGTGTATAAAGTGGTGGTGGTATTATTATTATTATTATTATTATTATCATCATCATCATCATTATCATCATCATTATCATCATCATCATCATTATTATCATTATTATTATCATTATTATTATTGTGAAAGGAAGAAATTTAAAATGGGCTGGAAGAAGAGGTGACTGTTAAGGTACACAATCCTATGAAACTCTTCAACAAGCACTTAACTTTAGAGGTCACTGTTTTTTTAGTAAATAGGACCACTTGGGTCTGTTTTCTGTGCTTTCCTCAACCAGTATTCAATTCTATTAAATTATTAACTTAATTAAATTCCGTTAATTATTTAATCAGTATTAACTATGTTAATAGTGTTTGACATGGGGTTATAGAAAAAAAAGGCATCGATTTTTATTCTTAGGAAATTTTATCTTAGCCTCCTAAATGTATTATAAGAACTAAAAACATAGAACTGTAGACTATTAAATAACAGCCTTAAAATAAAATAAAACTGGAATGTCTGTGAAGTGCGCAGCCCAAATTAAAGCACCAACATCTGAATACGGCACGTGCCGCCCACGTGGAAGTGGAATCGGTATTAGTTTCACAGCCCACAAAGCTAAGAGGCTACAGTTTGTAGGCACTTGAAAGCTACTCCTCCATTTCATATTTGCTCATCTGTTAATTCCGAATTACTTAACCCCTTGGCAGAACCTACCCAGCCACACACTCATTATTAAAGGCCTGATTTTGCTCAGAAGTCAATATATTTTTTGCTCTTACTTCTCTGCACGCTTGATACCTAAAGCTGTAGCAAATTTGAATAATCAGTTACACGTGGGATTATTTTTTTTAAAGAACAAGAAAGAAAGTTTTAAAGTTTAACAACATTAAACCTTAAAACTGTATACTGGAGGGGCCATGAACCTTGAGGTAATTAGTGCTCTGATGAGGTAAGGGTGTCCACCTCTAAAGGCAAGAAGGTGTACAACACGATCAGCAGATCAAAAGAGAATATGATAAAATCAAAGCACAGGCTACTTTCACATTTGTCAGGGAGATGAAAATCATCTTCGTCAGGGAAGAAATGGTATAGTAACAATCAATATGTCTTGAGCAAATGCAGAGTCACAGGGATGGGCTGAGGAAAACGCATATATAAAAAAGAAGGTCACTGCAGACCACTCCACTCTCATAAAAAGAAATACTTTCACAAGTGACAAATCACAGTTTAGCAGTCAAGTGACCAAAATCAGTAAAAAAATTATAATAAGAAAAAATAGAAGGCAAAAGAAGCATGCTAAACTAGAAAAGTCAATCCATGAACATAACTATCACACAGCATTTTACAAGTGAGTTAGGCAAAAGAATTGTTCACCTCCAGCTTCAGGTAAAAAAAAAAAAAAAATAGAGAGTGAAAGGAATATACGAGAAGTTCATGAGCCTATGACAAGTCATGGATTTCCATTTTGGCAGCTGGGTCAAGATCTAGAGAAATATTAGTGTATGCTACTCAGGAAAAGGAATTTGCGACTTTCTCTCATTGAAGATGGATGAGGTCATGAGGTCAGTGCTTTGCCTTCCTGAGTCAAATTTCATGCTGCTCAAACTTTTTCAAGATGTACCAGCTTGTTTTGCGTAACCCATTACCGGCAGTAGGCGCTTCCGTTACCTCTGCAGCAGCAGCAGCAAAGGCTAGTGCCCTAAATCAGAAGCAACAAAGAAGAGTTTCATTAATTCCTTTAATGTTCTTTCTACACAAAAATGCATTTCCTTAATATATATTTCAAAAAATGGATTTGACAAGACAGCATTTGCTGCAAAGCTCAAATTGTCATGAAATTTACATTATAAAGGTTGACAATATGATCATTATATTTAAAACCTCTTGAACAAGATCCTTTCCACACTGATGTCAAATTACTTGAATTCAAGCGGTGTTATGGCCCATCCTGATGTTCTGTAGGGATATTTCCAAAGAAAATCAATCTATTCTGATGAGATTTATTCTCTTGTAGCACTCTCAAAATTCATATTGCAGGAGTTAAGCGTAGAACTTCTTTTGAATTTGCCGCATTTTATAAGCACTGCAAAGATTGAAACAATGTTAATAATGGCCAAAAGAATTTATTTGTAAGTACATGATAGAGGTAGTGTTGACTCTGCCTTTTCTTCAGACATCAGTATGGACCAGTCTACGTGAATAAGAAAAGTGTTTTGTCTGTCTACAATTTAACAGCTGCGCAGAAATGAATGAACATATACATGATGATAGAGCATGGAAATTTCACTCATTTTACATTTCCACAATGTTTCCATTTTTTGTAATTTTAGCATCTGTCTTGTAACATTCGGTGGTTTTCTTAACATTTCAGGTCTGAAATCATGAGTTTACGGGAGGCTCCAAATAGCATTCTATTCTCTATTTTAGGGGGAAAAAAAAGGACACAGGGGATGCTAGATCTCACAGAATGTGGCTGTCTTGGCTCTGGCCAGGGCAGGGTTAAGTTTTGCAGTGACCAGGAGGGGGCACGGCTAGGACACGGAGGTTATTCTACCCTACTTCATGTCATTGCCAGGGGGCAGGGAGAAGGGAGTCTTTTCTAGGGAGAAGGGGTTCCTCCCGCTTGAGTTTCCTTCCATGGCGGAAGGAGCCGTGTGTTTTTTCTGTGTGAATCATTCTCCTTCTTACACCTTTCGATATTAACATTGTTACTGTTCATTTTTCTATCTCATTGCTGTTTCCAGTAATTTGTTCTAATCCCAGCCTGTGATCTTTGTCCTTTGTGGCTCCAGCAGTATGTGTTTTTTCTGTGAGAGTACTGGATTGGAGACTACAGTTCCTAAACCACAACAGTGGCTATTTTTAACTTCATGAGATAACATTTTCTAAAACTCAAAACACAAATGTAAATAATACCTCTCTTTTTTTTCTTTTTCTATACGAGTAAAACATGAGACATTTCAGGATCTGTCCCAATACTTGTCCCATCAATTAATGCATAATTGCTTGTAACACTGGGATTTGCACCTAAGCTGAATAGATCTTTCTGTAACAAATAGTAAACTATGAACATATCTGCAGGAGACATTAACCGAAGCAAGAACTGAAGACCATAACAAAAGGTAAACAGAACATAATCGGTTGCTTTAAGAAAACTATAAAAACAGGGAACAAATATTTTTCAAAGCATTAGAAACTTAGTTAAGATCTGCTGAATTCTAATAGAGAAAACACAGTCCTTAGCAATTCAGATGTCCAAGAAAGATGAAACATTACAAAATAAAAATACGTATTAAAAAATTATACCCTTAAGTAAAGCCAATGAAGCACCTCAAAATACAGAATTACAAAATCACAGAGACAATTAGGTTGGAAAAGACCTCCAAGATCATCAAGTCCAACCTGTGACCACAGATGACCTTGTCAACTAGACCATGGCACTGAGTGCCGCATCCAGTCTTTCCTTAAACACCTCCAGGGACAGTGACTGCACCACCTCCCTGGTTAGCCCATTCCAATGCCCAGTCAGAGGAATATGAATATAGAGGAATATGATAAAATTATGAATTCATACTAATGTCTAGAACTATTTCAATTCTGATATTAGGAGAAAAAACCATCCAGAAGGACAAAACCTCATGCACTTTTACCTCCATCAACAACTGAATCAAACATCTGCTAATTGCAAAAAGGACATCACCACTTGTATACACGTACAGTCTGTAGGATGTGATAACATCCAATAAAATCAGGAAATATTTGAGTTGAGGAGAGGCTTATACATGAAGAATTACAACACAAAACATTTCTGAATCTAGTGAACAGAAACCACAGCACGTCAGCTGGGGAAGGTATGGTATGAGAAATGCAGCTGTGATGAATTAACCACTATGAGAACAGTGAGATAAAAGTCTTCCACTATCTTGGACTTATTTTTCAGCCCTTTCTGAGGAGAAGAATGATGTTCTCCTGCTTTTGAGATGTGCAATTCCAGACGTCTATAATCTAAACTTTTCTATGGCAATTAATTTATTGCCACTGCAAGTAACATTTGTCTAAATCAGGACATTAGAAAAAGTGCTATGCCGTTGCACCTCTTTTTGTTTCTTATACCACAGATTAGTTAGTCTTAATAAAATATCCCCATTTTACTCTGATACAGCACTTCTTGCAAAGATTTTGAAAATAAGAGCTCTCTTATATCTCATCATGGTGTGCCTTGTGACTTGTGCTGCCATCACAGGCAGCAAAAAAAGAGGTGGCTTGTTTGCTGTAGGATTTCTCACACTACCTCATCAATTCCTTATTTTCCAAAGAAAAAGACCCACCATGGTGTTTCTCATCAATCTGTTAGGTTATGCCTTTTCTTTAATTCTTGTTTTACCCAAAAATTCACATGTACTTACAGCAGGCATTGTGTTATTCTTTAGGATTCCACATTTTTTGAGTTGTAGTCTTTGTCCTGCTGTCTAGTTGCCCTCTCCTAACAATTTTTATACCCTCCTGTCAAATATAATTGAAACTGATCAACAGGATTGAGTCTGAAGGCACTTAGGTTCTTACAGGTGTCATGAAAATTGGCATCTGGACAGAGAAAGACCTTATCATCTCCTGAGGTAAAGGATGAAGCACAGGCAAAATTTTTCTTCTTCCATTTTGTAAGCCAGTCAGCACACCCACGGCCTAAACAGTCACAGTAAGTACTGCCTTTGCCAAGTACTGTGTGTGACCTCATTGCAGGAACTGGGTAGAAATCTAACTAACCTTACCTACGATATCAGTAATCACCTCCTACCTCTCAATTTCCCTGAGTTCCATGGAACTTTTTCCCTCAGAGACACAGGTGCAAGATGTTGCCGATGTGCTGACAAAAAGACCCACTGCTCTCTGGAGCACAGAAAAGGCAGGCACATGGGTTCTCCAGCAAATTACCCCACCAAACAAAGAGGTGAGAATACAGCTTGTCCCATGTCAGCAAATCCCCTGTTTAAACCTATTAAGAACCCTGGACCCCATGCAATTTTCGAAAGCCAAAAACTGCTGATCTTTTTTTTCTGTGGTTTCTTGTCTTCATTTTATGTGTGCTCTCTAGTTCTTATCAGAAAAACAGCCCTGATTTTTTTATCACATTTCAAACTTGGAAATCACTTGTAACCCTTATTATATAGAGTTAAACCACACCTGATTCTGCCTCCAGTTAGAATGCTAATTTACTAAAGTTTGACCCATGTCAACATGCTGTGTTTATTTAAAAGTTCTTGCAATGACCAGCCGGGATTCTGCTGCCTCCTTCCCAATATCGCTAAAAAATTATAAGCTGACAGTTCGCTAAACACCTGACTTGTTTCAACACTTCTTTCAGCACAATTCATTTTTAATATACTGCCATTGTAAGTGTCTTTTTCCTATCCTGTTCTATACACAATGAGGTCAGGTCAATGAACAGCTGAAGCCTCTTTTTTGTTTTCCCCCTGAGTCAGTAATAATGAATGTATTGTTTGTGAAAGGTTTAGAGCTGATAGCAAAAATAGAGGTAGCACTAATCTGGCCTTTGGCTGTCAGAGCAACTTGATTCTGAATTCATTGCGAGGGGGTGAGAACCACCATCTCCTGGGTAATAATTCAATCCTATCTTTCTGTTCATTGAGCCCATAGACTTCCTTTGCCACATTAATTCCACTTGAACTATAATAACCTCCTGGCTGGCAACTGCTATTGATAAATCACAAGAGAAACTGGCAAACTGACATTGGAGGTGGACAAGCAATTGTGCACAATAGAAAAATTCAAAATGAAGTGTGATCAATAACTATCATTGTCAGAAAAAAAAAAAGTGTTGCTTTTTTTCTCATTTTAGACAGATTAAGATGTTTTACAAGCGCTCAGACTACTGGAGATTTTGAATACCCGGTACTATTTTACTTCAGGCAGAATTTTTCAATCAACTTTTAGTTAATTAAATATGAAACAATCCAAATTACATTAACCAATGCCTGCTTTCACTCCAGTTCACAGTATCATCATCATACTTTGTTCTTCTGTCTCTTTATCTATTTTTGCAGGGTTTTATGCTTCACTCTCCTTCACTCTATGTGCAGGAGCTCTCAAGAACCTGCCCTGGAGGATGCCCACTGTATTCAGTGAGTCCCTGAATGATAAGAACCAGACTGTCAGGAACAAAATCATCTATGGCTACTTATTTATTGGAGGAAAAATGAAACTTGCAACCTACTTGTCCACAACTAGAGCACATAACCGTCTATTGTCATTACATGCCATCCTCACCTTCACCTCATTTTATATTTCCTGTTGCATTTTATATGCTGCATCTTTTCCCCAGTGGCTCTGGTCTTCAAAAATTCACAGGTCTGTATAACTTCGTTTATGCAAGCAATCTGACCAAAATCAAAAGGACTATATGCAGCTAATGAAAATACACATGGTTTATAAACCCATGAGAGACAAAGGACTTAACGATCTCTTCAAGAGTGGATTCCATCTTGTAAAATGCTCATGGCTCACACAGTTCCAGGATAACATGAACCTCGGTGAGGAACTTGTTCATAATTGATAAGGCTGATCAATATTTGGCAATTCCCTCTGTGAAGTGCATCTAGGTTCACATTCCAATTTATAAAGAAAACTACAAAAAAAAAAAAACTACTTTAAAAAGGCAAGCACCTGGGATTATTATTAAAAAAACAGATTAGGTGGTTGATATTTTCAATTAACATTTAAGACGGATGTTTCCCCTAGTAACAAGGCACATATATTCCATTTGAAAGAAAGTAATTTGAGTTTCTGTTTTCATTTTTTTCTTTAGTACAACTTGGAAAACAAATATTTTTAAAATAATTTCATTTTGTTTTGAAACTTCCCGTGCTGAAAAAGAACATTTCCCACAACCTGTGCTGATTACCTCCCATTTTGCATATGCCATTTTATTTACAGTTTCAAAGTGCACTGTGGTAGTCAAGTGAAGCACACATTTCACCTTGAATGTGTTTTTGTCAAGGCTCGTTTTTGCCACAATATAATACCTTGCTCCAATTACTCTGAAAGTTTTATAGTTTATGCTTGCTAGCCATCTGTATTTTTTTTCTTTTTTCTTAATTCTTCCCCCCTCCCCATTCTTTCTTTTCCAATTCTCAGTGGATCTCAGGATACCACAGAATCATGAGGGTTGGAAGGGACCTCTGGAGATCATCCAGTCCAACCTCCCCTGCCAAGGCAGGGTCACCTGGAGCAGGTTACACAGAAATGTGTCCAGGTGGATTTTTAATGTCTCCAGAGAGGAAGTGTCCACGACCTTCCGTGGAAGCCTGTTCCAGTGCTCTGCCACCCTCAGTGTAAACAAATTCTTCCTCATGTTGAGGTGAAAATTTTCATGTTTTATTTTGTGGCCATTGCTCCCTGTCCTGTGTCTGGGCAGCACTGAAAAGAGTCTGGCACCACCCTCTTGGCACCTGCCTTTGAGATATTTCTATGTGTTGATGAGATCCCCTCTCAATCTTTTCCAGACTAAACACACCCAGCTCCCGCAGTCTCTCCTCATAAGAGAGATGCTCCAGACCCCTGATCATCCTTGTGGCCCTCCACTGGACCCTCTCCAGTATTTCCTTGTCTCTCTTGTGCTGAGGAGCCCAGAACTGGACACAGCGCTCCAGGTGTGGCCTCACTGGGGCCGAGTAGAGGGGGAGGATCACCTCCCTCGACCTGCTGGCCACACTCTTCCCAACGCACCCCAGGATGACATTGGCCCTCCTGGCCACGAGGGCACTGCCGGCTCACGGACAGCCTGTGATCCACCAGGAGCCCCAGGTCCTTCTCTGCAGAGCTGCTCTGCAGGAGGTCAGCCCCAGCCTGTGCTGGCACTTGGGGCTGCTCCTCCCCAGGTGCAGGACCCGACATTGGCCCTTGTTGAACCTCCACCCAACTCTCCAGCTTTACAAGGCCCTGCTGAATGGCAGCACAGCCTTCAGGTGGATCAGCCACCCCCCTCAGTTTTGTAGGACTCCTAGGTAAGAATTTCATTCAGGAACATGAGCTGCTATCAGAGGCCACCTACATACTTTAAAGAGTGTCTCAGAGCTGCCATATCTGTGATGTGAGGATGACTGCACCAGAGAAGCCCTCCTGTGTACATTGATGGACACACGGGACCATTGGGACATGGCATGCAGAACTTCATGCTGGGTAATTCATGGAGATTAGAAAGATAAAGCAGGGTGTGTTGAGAGATCAACTGTGCCAAATAAAGGCCAAAAAAAAAAAAGAATAGGATGACTACTTTCACTCCACCGGGAAGATGAGAACTACTTAATATGTTGGTGGGCATCCCTAGAATGGATTTTTAATCAACAATTCTCATTTACTGGAAGAGTGAGCCTATGAACAGACTAATACTACTGAGTGACATTATGGGCCATTCATCTGCTTAACTTGTCTGAAAATTTGAGCCACCAGTGAAGGATTATTATTGATTTTCAGGCTGTCTTTGTTAAATGCCTGATATACTGTACCACACTCTTATTCCACTCTCCCTCCATTGTCACTGATATTAAAATGAAACCCACCTATTATCAAATCAATCATGCCTAATAAAACTACTCAGAGTAAGATGATGTGCATCATATTTACCCACTGAGATTGAAAGGTGGAATTTCAATCACTCAGGAAATGTGAATTTTATTTATTTATTTATTGCTTTTGATAAACTGGGAACTACTGCAGCAATTAATTACAGCTATTTAACAGACTCTATATGAGGCAGGAACTAATGCCTTGTGGTTGAGATGTTGAGCTGAGACGAAGAGTTGTCATTTATGCTTCTGGTTTTGGCAAAGACCTCTCTCGTAACTTTAGGGAAAGTGAT
>VZTA01007246.1:15843-50523 GCA_013398855.1 Mohoua ochrocephala | reverse complement strand
ACCACAGCTCTGGCAATAAAAAATTCGCTACATATTTTCTGTAACTTAAAAACTAAGGACAAAACACCACTTTTCATGGGTAGGTGACTATGCAGACAGATAAGAAATGGGGAAAGTTGAAAAAGCCACAGTTAAAGAAAGAGGTTGTGTCATAGAAAATGAAAAGAAAAATGTTACAGTATCTGCATGTGTGCCTGGGGTTCTCCATTCAGGAACAATCCCCAGAAATGATCTTAGCAGCTCAGGCACAGAGAGTGAGATGGAGATTTCACATTGTGAGTCTAATGAGCAATGAATTTCCAGGTCATCAGTACTCCATCATCTTTGGCATAGTAAAACCTCCGAAAAATAATAGACCCAAAAATCTTTGGGAGTTGGAAAAAGGAAACAAAACCTTCTTCCTGTGTTTTCCAATTGGCAAAGACCTAATCTTGACTATGAAATAGCTTATTGGCAGGTGTAAGAAACAGAAAGGAAAAAATTCATATTTCGTTGAAGACCTATATTTACTTTAAAGGGCTTGAATTTTTCAGTCTGTTTCACATGGTCTTAATGTTAAAATCTGAACTTCAGAGTTTTCATACCGTTTGGGTAATCTGAGGACACGTGTCCCAAGAGAGGACTTTCTACACTGTCTGAAGAATCAAGGGAGAGAGAACCCAGCAGTAAATTCATGTCTTCTTTGTATGTCATGCTACAAATAGGGATAGCTGATGAAAGTAAAACAGTAATGATCGTTACTGATACCCTAGGAATATACTGTTTTAAAAAAAAATTTGATTGTAAGTCTATTGTTACAAGCAATGCTACTTTCTTTAGCAACCTGTAAAATCATTTTGGCAGAACTGTTTGCAAGATATCAATTGTATCAGGAGATTTTCTTCTTAGGTTTAGACTTTACAAAGATTGCTGACATATATCCCTAAATACTTCTATTAAACTAATCTTTTCGGTAGCCTTTTACATTGTCTACATTTGATTTGATTTTTCCAGAATTCTGTGATTAAAAAATGGAAAATATTTTCACAGCAGCAGACACAGCATGCATTAATTTCTGTAGCCTCTGCAATGAACCAGTTCCCTCAGGTAATTCTATCCATTAGCAAAGTTACTTGAACTCTAATGGCATAAATAAGCAGTGCCTATATAAAAAGACACAACCAAATATATTTTTATGGCCTTTGTTTCTTTTACCCTGCAATATGGTCTGACATGTAGAAGGAGATATCCTCTTATATGAAATTTTTTTTTCCACTTCGATTCACCTAATTTTTCTTACTGAAAATGAAATACACATGAATTTGTCCCACTCCCTCTCGGTAGCATAGTGATTTGCCCATAGCTATTTGGAAGAGCATATTTCAGTCTTTTACTGAATGGACCATTTCTGAGGTGTTAGGGGGCTCCTAAATAATAGTTCACTTCAGTTAGCCTGAGAGGAACAAAGTAGGTTGATACAAGGACGTAGGTGAGGTGTATGAAGTTCAGAGAGCAGCTCCATCTAACTCAGCTCTTCACAGGCTAAACCAGGGGAGGACCACCAGGGTGCCAAGAGGGAGAACTTGTTCCGGATGGTTTTTCACAGTATTTCACAGGAGAATGTGACCCAAAGGCTAGGTAGAAACATTAGGTCTCTCTTGGATGACCTCTCATAATATTTACAGAAATGAATATGCTGAGTCCAAGGAGTTTATTAAAAAATACAGGTTACCCAGGGAAGTAACTGAGAAGTACTGTTAGGAATATTTTCAGTACCCAGTCATCTACACCCTTCTTTTCCAATATAATTCATATTTGTTATTGTCCAAGAAAAGCAGCTTTTTTTACAGATTTTACCTAGTTTCTAAATGACTACATGGCTGCATTTTAAGCAGATTGCACCTCGGAAGCATTGTAAGGCAAAAGGAGAAACTGGTGGTGCACATGTTGTATTTAAACAGAACTTATATGTTCACAGTGGATTTATGAATAGTTTTGCTCAGTAAGGGGGAAGAAAAGGTAGGAATTCTTACCGTAGCTGGAATAGATATGTGTATATATATATATGTATATATATCAATAGGTTAAAGTCTTAAAATTATTCTGACTTTATATACTGTCTAGTTATAGCCTCCTTTATTTTACACATTTGCAAGAACCAAGCTGATTGATAGAGCCAAAAAAATCTCAAAATTTGATGGCTAAATACTCTCTTCTGCAAGAACTCTGAGACAGTATCCGGTATCTGAAAGTTTACTGTACTAAATTGCTAGGTGCCAAATAACACCTTTTTTTAGCACAAGAGGTCTGTCCTATTATTATCAAAATGTCTGTAGGAGGATTTCTTGTGGAGCATGAGACATTGAGTCTAACAGAAGCAGTAAGAAAAACAACAGCAATTCAATAATGCTCTTCAATTACCTCTAAATAATAATATAATAATAAAAAAAAAAACAAACCCAAAACCAAAAAAGCTCCCCAAAAAACAAATAAACACACACCCCCCACCCTCCTCAACGTAACTAGGGAACCTGAGGATAATGACAGTCATTGCTAATAGGAGCAAATATTTCAGCTCTTGGTAAGAATATTTCCCTCTATTAAAATAGAAGCAATAAGAAATAAAACGTGAGCAAGCATTTGTGCACTTTCTTCATGGCTTTGTATATTACCCCAACAGCTTTTTTTGTAGAAATCAGAAGGATCACAGCCACTAGGGAGTTGTTCTATTGTGGCAGGACTGGAGTCAAACTTGGGAAGTGACTGAAAATCAGAAGGGAAATGGATGAAATTTCTACTTCAGTGAAAGCAGCTTCTTTCATACTTGTACAATGCCCTGTGCTGCCTTTTTATCCTGGACAGACATTCTGACTGATTTTTTCTAGAATAGGGAAAATCACGAAGTAGGAAATTCACACTCTGAATTTTCCTGTCTGCGTGGCTCTGAATATATTTCTTAACCTTTTCTCTCTCCTGTTCCCTCATTTATAACGTTCAGATTTGCAAAGACTTTTCAGTCTGTTAATCTTCATTTAACACTGATCAGAGGAACCTCAGAGGGGAAAAAGACAGATTCTCAGATTATGTAAATCAGTATAGCTCTGCTGTTACTCTTGTACAACTGCTGACACTCTGGGGCACAGAGCTCATAAAACACTGTGTTTGTAAAAACAATGCCAAATCATGAATTTTGGTATTGCAAAGGACTTAAATAGCCACACAGAAATTGCAGCTCCATCAAAAATAGAAGGAACTGCAGCTAAACTAGCCCACTTTGAACGGTAGCACTTCCATCTTCTCTGCATGCAGCACCTGTTACACGTAGGCCTGGTGTGCCCCTTTGTGAACAGACCTGCACACATGCGGGCTCAACAGCGATGTTTAATCGACAGATGAACAAATAAATAAGCCTCTCCTTCTGAAAGAATTTCAACCCTGAATATGTCTGTCTACATGTTACAAACACATTGAGAAAACTAATAAAGGCATTAATTACATCAGTCCAGAGAGCTCTAGCCATACTAGTATTATGAAGCCATGATATACAAAACACAGCATCACCCTTTCCATCTCCATGCTGAAAGTTGCTTTCCTCTGTAATGACAGGTTGAGAAGTACTCAGCTATTCTTTGAGTCAGTTGTAGAAACCAGCAGGATAAGACATTAACAAGCTTAAAAGGTATTACCTGTCTAGCCCTACCAGGAGGTTTATGCTGACTGTAGGGGTTTCACATATCTCTTATACTTTCATGAGGGAATTAGTTAAAATTGCCATAGTGGAAAGTATTTGATTTAGATTAATCTGGATTTCTCAAGCAGTGGGGACTCATTACTCTGATTGGCTGTTCTACCCATACTGCCCTTAATGCTCTAACTATATACTCAGGAAAAAAGCCTTCAGTTCAAAGCTCTTGATGGGTAAGTAAAATGGATCATTATTATCTTTTCAAGAAACCTTTAAAAGACTTAAAAGAACAAACTGAAAAATATATGTAAGTGAGATATATACCTCCAGCATTCAATCTGGGCATACATCAGGTTTTGCCTTCTCAGATGACAAAATTTCCCATCTTGAGAGATAAAGAGTGCTAAATGTTAATCTTTTAACCTGAAAGCCCCGACAATCTTACGGTGCTTGCATGATTCATGTCTTGTTTCTAGCATGACTGCATTACATGAGGTGGGATGTCCTAGGAATGCCTCGGTTAGTGTACCAGAACACGATGCGTTTCCATGCTTTCGAACATTCTTAGTGTGCCTCTTCAGGTCTGCCTGTATATTCAAACCGGAGATCTTTCCAGGCATGAAACTGTCAGTGCTATTAATGGGGACATACAGGATAGTGAGAACTTCAGTGCCAGAAGCTCTCTGTCACTGTGAGGACAGGATATTCCCAAATCTTTTTTTTTTTAGAAGCTGGTGTCAATCAGACAAGCTTCATGATGGCGATGCAAGGGTGAGTGCCCAGTTATGTTTTAATGTCTAATCTTTCAGCCATGCAGGCTGCTAAATCCTGGCATGGAGTAAAAATATCTGTTTTGTTCCTTCGGACTGTGGTGCGGGGTCTGTTCTCAAACGTCTTAAAGGAACACACATGCGAAAGGAATAGGCATTTCCTGATACCAAAGTCTTTCAAGTGATCTAAAACACTAGATGTTTATCCTTCTTTATGGATTGCATGCATTTCTAAGTCTTAAAACATCCATTGATCTTGCTGAGATGGTTTTTAAAAACTATCAGGATTATTAACAGATCAGAGAAAGCTTGACATCACCAGCCAATAATTCTTGCAACTGTATATTTATAAGCTCCCCAATACTAATATCTTAATGTTAGAATTATCTCCAATACCGTGATTCAGAGGCAGATGATCTGACAGAGGAAGCTACATTTTAAAAGTGCTATCAGAGATAATGTGTGGAGTCTTGACCTGATTCAATTAGAGCTTTGCCCTTATGTTACCCAAGGGCATATTATCCAGCATTTATAAAGACATTGGCTTGGATAAATGAATGAGAAAAAAAGCACTATTGTTTACTCAGCAGGAGATGGACTGTGGAAATGGTTAGATTACCCTCTCGTACAGACACACAATCTTATAAACACATGCACGCAGGCACACACACACACACAGAGATAGAGGCATCACACACATACACAGGCAAGCACATGCATAAAACCCTAACAAAGTCTCCTCAAAGTCATCTCCATTACCAAAACATCATATTTTAAATACGAGAGACCAAGTTGGGCAATTTTGATTTTTCTTTTTTTTCCTTTGGATGCAAAAACCGGACCCATTTTCGGTGGTTTATATACATGTAATTAGCAGTTTAATTTCCTCAGAGGCTAAATTAGCCCTATGAATTTATTTAATAAAGAGTAAGATTTAGTGCCAGGGCTGCGACTGCGGCTCAGCCTCAGCTCTGCACTGCCCTCTGCTGCCTCCCCGGCCGCGGCCAGCCCGACCTCGGGCACCAAACCCCGGCCGGGGAGCTGTCCGAAGGAAAGCCGGAGGGAACACCACTCAGCTTAAAAACTCATTCACCGAGGATTCCTACCCTCCCTTTTTTATTTTCCAGTCACCAAATTGCGGGAAATATGTTCCTACACCCACGATTTTTTCCCCCCCAGTAAACTCCTAGATTATACTCATTAACATATTAGCCTTGTAACAAACTCTTTCACACAGGTTAGTTCAATAATAGATTGCATCATGTGCCTGTCCATGAAGCTCGAGAAAGTAATGTCACACAAAGCATCATCCATCATGCCTGAAGCAATATGATTACTCACAGCGTGCCTCGTTTTTTGTGAAATCTAATTCAGGAATTATATCATGTTCTGCTTAAAAATGTCTTTTAATAGGTGGAAATGAATTCATCTGCTGCAAAGGAGGGAAATTTTCTCTTGGAACAGACTGTGCTGACCACCAACCCTTGTCAGAGAAGTTAATTTGTCAGCTAAGAAATGGCCTGCTGCTCTGATCTGAATGTCTCACTTTTCTAGACGTCTTACACATCCACCTCCAAAAGCACCTTTTGCATCTAATGAAATTTATACAGCACCTTTCATCTAAGCAGTCCAAAATGCAGGGCAGGCCTGATTATACATAAATGATAATAATCCTGGATAATATTAATGACAAAATTCAAAATTATTAAACCCCACAATATGTCAGATTACTGTACTCCGAGACATTACTTTCTTTGTTGTTTAAATGCAGCCTCTTCTGGTGTGGAAGATAACACATAGAGCACAGCTATACAAAAAAGCAGTATAAAGAACAAAAAATAAATATATAAAATCTTATGTAGTATAATTGCAGAGGGAATTTTAAAAGAAGCAGAAGGTAATGAGCCTACTGGAATTTAGCCAGAAATAATAGCCCTTTGTTTCTGGTGTACTTAAGGAACTACAGCTGGCATCACATTGGCTAATAAGCACAGAAGCCTGGCAGGAAATGAGATCAATTAATTTGAAGAATTGTATTCTGACTAGCTAAAGATTCAGGGCCAGACCGCATCTTTAGATCTGCGCGCTGAGGGACCCTATAGAAACAGAGAGTTAGCTCCTGGCAAACAAAATAGCCGGAACAGTGACATCTAGCACACGCGTTCCCGCAGTGTTTTCATTGGGCTGGAGCCATGTGTGTGCAAAAGCTCCATGAGAAATTGGGAACCATGATTCCTTTTTTAGCCTGGAGCGGTTTCAAGCAGGTATCAGGGAGAAGGCACATGCGGAAGCTATTTTCTACATGTGGAGAACTGAAAAAAAAGACACAAAGTCATTACAGAAGACAAAATTCTTCATGGTTACAGTCTTCTTCTTTTGACAATACATTAAAAATGAATCTCACCAGTTACACAAACACAAATCCCGCTGTCTTGATGGAAGACTTTACTCCAGAAAGCACACCTCAGAGGCGTTTTCTCATTTCTTGATTTTTGTGGGAAAGTGTGATCTGATCTTCATTAAGGCCAAGTATAAATCAAATAGCTCTGTACGTCTCTTTCAAATTTGCAAACCAAAGAAAATGACTTCAAAGACTTGAAACAGCTGGTCCAGAAAATTAATCAACATGATGTCTTAAGAATTTCTCATTTTCCACCGCTGTTACTCCATTCTATCTCTCAGCGTTGTTCTTGCGATCTCCCCTCTTTGAGCCTAAGAGCAGGAGGTAGATAGAGTCCCACATTTTCATGACCGTCATGCCTCTGTAATTTTTTCATCAGTAAATGAACTACAGAAACTTATTCTCTTTTTAAGTGAGGAGATAAGTTCTAACTGCTATTTTCCTCATCTGGCACAAATAATTCAAATGCAATGCACTGTTATGCAGCTCCATTATTCTCTCTTCTTTTGTATGAAATTGACCCTTGGCGCCTGAATTCTGGATCACTTATGCTTGAAAACAATCCAGGAGCTGAACATTGCAAGGTACAAGGATCTCAGTCATCATACTGGGGAACAGCCAACAGGTTTCTATGCACTTATGTCCTAAACTTTTTTTGCTAAGTGTCTCAGGAAATGATGCTGAGAGACAATGCGCTGCTTCTGGAAGCTCTGATTCAGTATTGTGAAAGTCAACTTAAAACAGGCAATTTGGCAAGATGGTCAAACGGGGCTATCTGGCTTATGTGTGGCAGGATCCTTGAAGGAAGAACACGGAAAATAAATGTTACCCACTTAAAACTGCTATGCTGCCTTGGGAGCAGAATTGGATGATAAATGCATTATTGTACAACGTGGGAGAGTGGGGAGTGTCTTGTAAGACACCGTGTGCAGAGAGGAAAGGAGGTCAAGGAAAGAAATAAATTTTTTTGTTGTGCCCCCATGGTTAGTATTACATCTCTGAGGAAACACAGACAGAAGGATCCACTAGATCATCCCAAATCACCTCATCCTATATCAAGCAATCCTATATCAATCAAGCATCTAGTTATCTGTATACTGAGTCCATTAATTTTTGTCTGACCAAAGCATAAATTGTGTTTTGGCAAAAGCATTAATCATCCTCACTATTAGAAATATATAATTTTTTTCTGGTTTTAAATTACTTCAGGGTCCAGCCATCAGTTCTTATTTTGCATTTCTCAAGTAGGTCATTGTCTCACAGAAGAGATCCAAGGACCTTGGATGTCTCCTAAAGTGTGGTTACTGAAATGCACAGGGGGCAGACACATTCCCCATGGCACACAATTTAAAGACATGCTGCCCCTTTTCCTCAAATGGAAACCAAAATACCACTACAACATAAAACTCTTGACAAGTAATTTTCTGAAGCTGGTCAGGAAACTCTTCATTTCCTTGGCTTTTCTGTCACATTTACTTAAGCTCGTACAGTCAAATGATCCTCTAGAATCACTATTTTAAAATATTCATACGCCAGTACAGGAGCTCTTATTTGGCCTTTATTGTTCTGTGTGGTGGCTTTTTAATGCTTACAATATTTTAGACAGGACACTGGGGCTATGAAAATGTTTTCTCCTACTGCTAATTTACTCTGACAGCGCTTAGAGCTAGGCATTGTCAAGGTAAGTTTCTGCCATGTCACTTCTGTTGATTTTAGCTGCAACCATGCAGCAAAAACCTTGGTGGATTCATCTCAGTAACTCTAGATGTTTGCAAAGTGTGTGTTTGTGTGTGTGTGTGTGTGTGTGTGTGTGTGTGTGTGTGTGTACATCAGGCTTAGTTCTCTGGGCTCCTTCTGCAGTACCTGTAGAGAAAGCAGCACATATAAGGAGCACTCTTTCTGACCTACTTAAGCCTTTGCTAAAATGAGATGGACTCAAACATATTCCTCTTTCTTCTCTCTCACTACATGAGGATGACTCTCTGGGCATCCACCCCCTAGCTGTCTAAGGTTAGATGGTGCCACTTCTTCCATCCCACTTAGGATTACTTACAAACTGCCATGGCCTTACTAGAATCCACCCTTTCTAGGCCACTGTAGCAGGTAAAGAAGTCAGGGATCAATGAGTGGTAAAATCTTCTTTGTTTCTTGCGGTGTCCTGTGGCTGAAACATAGATGTTGATTTTTGCAATGTCACAAGTTTTGCCATCATCTCCACTTCCCCTGCAGCTCATCTGGACTGGGAGTAATTCACTGTGGGTTCCAAGTTCCTGAAACTGAGTGGGGTACACCAGTGCTATCAGAGTCTATCAGGGATCCTTATTTTAAAGCAAAGAGGAAGATTGTGAAGAATGTTTCACAAGGCCGAAATGCATTGCACACCAAGAAAAACTACTAGGAAAAGAGATCTGTTTTTCAGGATATTTTCATTCTTTAGGAACTGGGTTTAGAGGGAGACAAAAGATCACTGGCTCACATAAATCTCTTTCTAAAACTAACAGAGAGGATTGGATCTTGGGGCTGATGCAGGAAGCACTACCTATTATCAGTACTGAAAACATTACAGCCAGATATACTCTTTCACTATCTGTCAGCAAAGGTCTTTTGTGTGTTTACTCACATGGGAAAATAGGAAACCTTACTGGCAAGTAATAACCCTTAAACTGGAACTAAATAAGTAAAGGTCCTTAATTTCTGCATCATATCCAACAACAACAAAAATCAAATGTTACTCACTGCAGATCAATAACAAGACTGAATGCAAATAAATTATTTTGAGTTATTATCGTGTGTGCGCTTCTCACTCAATGTTCCTTTTAAAGCAGCGGTTTTTCTGATTCATCCACAGGGTTGTGTTATATCATGTCAAACTAAAGTGGGTTTGAACTGACCTACCACAAAACAAGTTACAGTCCAGCATAATCGATGTCTCAAACGATGGATCATTATGTGTACACAATACCATCGTAGGGACCTGGACAGGAAAGTAAAATTACCCAAATTGCCAGTTTGGAAATGAAAATGCACTTTATCAGGTCTTCTTCATTGTTCCCACAGAATATGCACAGCTTATTCTTTTCTCAGGACAGATCCAGAAAGCAGACAGATGAACCCTGAGTAAAACTCTACAGCAAATACTCTTCTTGTTAAATTGTATTCAGGGATTGCCTGCCTCTGCTTCGCATGGTACCGCACAAGGCAGCAATGACTGTATTGCTCTGAAGGAGACCATTACCAACAATGGCTGCAACTCTGGCATGGACGAGAAATGGAATTTCATTATAACTGCATTCAAAGGTATTTCAATCAGCACTGATTGCTGCCTCTTTTTAAAGAAAAAAACCTGAGCAGATTCAGAGGTTGTGGGAATCACACCCCATGATTTCCTACTCTCTGGTCTTTTTTCTTACAAAAACAGTGCATGCATTCTCTTGCTCATCTTTTGGCAGTGTTACCATGCAGCCTGAAGCATTCAAAAGGCTAGATTTTGTCATACAATCTAAAATAGTTAAAAAACATGTATTTGGGGTTGTTGGGGTGGAGGTGTGGCCCATTTTTTTGTTCAAACCAACATTAAAACAAGGTAAAGAAATTTAGCCGCAGAGACGGGTATCAGCTGGACAGGCTTGGCTTTTTGTCCATAAAATCGATTCATGGTGTTTTCCCCTCTCCCGACACACTGGTGTGCCTCTTGCAGTCTGAGGCACCACATTAGGGAGTGATGTTGGTCAGACTACTCCTGCCTCTTGCTCTTTAGCCTTTTAGTGTGAAGTGCAAACTGTGATGGCTGTGCTTTGGAGGAAAACATTTCCTTTGCCAGCTGAAATTGGACTGAGACCACAAAAAAACCCCTACTGGAACAAGTGACAGTGTCTGCCCTTAAACTGGCACAAGTTTAATCTACAAGTGTGTGAATTAAAAGAATACCATAGAGTTCATCTGTAGCCTCTCTAACATTGCCCAGACATACTTGAGCAAAAAATAATTTTACAGGACTGGAGTTCAGCCTGTAAATATCAGCCAAACATTTTCTGTGACCATAGACATATCACCCAACAGTGACCTTAGACGTAACAACTGTGGTAAATCTGGGGATTTTCCTGTTCTTTTCTGGGTAAGTAATTCTTAAATACATCCAAAAGTTAAGGAAAAGAAAAATATGTGTATGAAAACTTATACATACCTGTGCTTGGATGCATGTACATAATTACAATTTCTAATTTTTTTTCTTAATATATCTCTCTAAAGGCAGTGCTACTACTTTAGAGGAATGAAGGTCCATAATTATTGTCCTTCCACACAGAAAACTGAATCCAGTCTCCTCTTAAGGTCTAGATATGAGAAAACATGAAGATCACTCCAATCATCATCCATCACAGATATGTATTCTTGATTAGTTTCTCCACCTAAACAGCTCAGTCCATTCCATCCCTCGGCCCCACCAGGTGCAGTTTCACACTTTGTCAATCTAAATATGGATGTGTTATCTGCTTCCGGGTTACTCTCCTCATTGCCTCATTGTGTATCCCAAAAAGCCAGTTGTGGCCTTTTAGGACACTTAAAAACCAAAATTCCAGAAATAGGTGGGAGACATATGACCAGAATTTTCTGGAGCCAGGCAGAGACTGAGATCAATACCCTGGACTGGTCACTGCGGAAGCAGCAACCCAGCCTGCAGAGATTTAAAAAGAAATTACTCAATTAAGATGTAATGGCCCTCCAGCCTCCCCAGGCTGTGAATGAAAGCAGACATATTTACAATCACAGGGTATCATAAAACTCTATCCAGTTATATCAAATCAGTGGGCCTAAATTAGCCAGCAACATCCTGATTAGGTGCTGCGCCTGCGTGGGTATGTGTGTGTGCGCGTGTGTGCGCGTGTTGGATGATTCATGATAAGATCAGTTAGGGCTGTCAAAAGAGATTTTAAAATGACCTTCCAGGGGGGACAAGGAAGAGAGAGGGATATTGAGGTTTCAGGAAGACAATTGGACTGCCTTACTGTGAAGTATCGCAGTGAATAGAGGTGAAGAAGTATTACATTTGTCAATGTGTTTGTAGGATGAATTATCTCACACACACTCAGACACAGACACACACATATGCCCATAAAGGAGGCAAAGTTCATTTTCCATTGAGAGCTTTTATTACGGTAGGGTTTCTCATCACCATTTAATTATCCTTACAGGGGGATTTACCTTTTTTTAAATGAGTCTTATTTATGCTTGCGAGTATTGAAGGACCGCATAAGCGCAGCAAAGTGGAATCCTCCATTTATCCAGAGGTCAGAGATGATTGTAGGCAGGTGGTCCAATTACTTTGGAAAAAATCCTTCTCCCCTCCATCCCTCTCCCCACCTCTTTCTCTTCAGCCAGCCCAGGAAAAATGGTAATCAGAAATTTAACCCAGAGCTGCAGAAAGGAGGCTGTCAGGCTATTTGCTTCTGGAGAGGGCAGCAGTACAGTTTGGTCTAAGTATAGCGTGTTCATGTCTCCAAAACTTAAATCATTGCCTTCATAATACTGCTGAGAAGGCAGGGAAGAAGCTTCTTTTAGCCAGGAGAGCAACAGCAGCAACATCTCAAAGGTGAGGGAGGTTTGAACAGGTTATTTTTTGTCGCCATGACTCCACTCTTTTTGCTTTTCCAACCATTCACGGCATTTCTTTCCTTGATATGTGCCCTATCTCCCAAACTCCCAGCCACCCTGAAATTTCTCAGCTGACTGCCCAAGCCCACTAGGTGTGACGCACTCCAGAAAGGGCTTTCCATGCTTGTTAGCTCTTCCTGCTGCCATAATCCTGCAAAGGAAATATTTTTACAGGGCAGTAATGCGTGGCAGCCTTCACCTTCCCTAAAATATGGATGAGGAATGGTTTCAGTGATTGAGCACAAAATGAAAAAGCCTTTATACTGGTTCCCCCAAAGGGAGAAGATTATCCTCTACGCCATCGTTACAGCACAGTAAAAAACAAAACAAAACAAAACAAAACAGTACTTTATATCAAATACAGCTTTTTTGAGGGCAACAGTGTGCATGCCATCAGCGGTTCAAAAGCTAGACATTGTGTCATTGTTATTTCTTAGGAAGCTATTTTTACTCTTGCTAATTATTACTACTACTACTACTACGACTACGACTACTACTACTGCTGCTATTGCAGCTTTGCTAAGCAAATGGGAATCTTCATCTGTCTTTCATCTAAAATTTCCTGAGCATGTGAGGCTCTGTTTCATGAGCTGATAACAATCGATCATATAGCCAGAAAATGGGTTCAGGCCCCCAGGCACTATGCAGATCTGACTGCTAACCCTGCTCTGGTAACCCACTTACCTTCATTAGGCAGTGAAGTCTGCTGCTCCTGATGCACTCATACTCTCTTTGAGCAGAGATTTTTATCCTTGCCAAACACATCTGAGGTGTGCCAAAACACACTGTGTATGATCCAGTCCCAGGTATGAAAAGTGGTGGGGAAATAATGGCAAAGGAAGTCAGGCAGTTCAGAAGGCAGAACATTAATTATGGCAAATTAACAAAGTTCTGCTGTTCCACTGATTTTACACATACTGTAGTGGTACAAAGAATGCGTGGTGATATCATATTTGTATTTTAGTGAGATGCACAATCATTTTTTCTATAACGAAAAAGGTTAGGTACTGTAATGTTCAGAAACGTTCAGAACGTTTCTGCGTACGCTTACTAGTTAAGTAATGACTCCCTGCTTACTTCTGCAGCTGCCCAGCAGTGCAGCACCAATGCGAAAATGGCATTTGGTCTCAAGGTGCACACGTGCTAAGGCACAAGCTAATCACCACCCACCTCACAGCGCCGTATTGGGGTTTTTTAGCTGTAAATTCGTGAGTACTCCCAATACTTGTCAGCCACTTGCCCACACTTACATGCTTTTGGCACAATATTTCTCTTCGTCTTTTTCTGCCCTGCTCAGTGAAAAGTTGGAAAGAGTGCAGCTGTATAAAGCAATGGCTAGCACATTTTTTATGAGTGAAATTTATGGAGTAATGTATCTACTTTTAGCATGACTATTGTTAAACCTGGAGATCAAGCAAAGTGACACTGAATATATTGCTTTATCAATTGGATTCGTTCAAGTGAAAAATGCTGATCATGCCATGTCTATCCCCTGGGTGCAGAAACACTACTTCACTACTTGAGCGGTCGATACATAAAAGTCAAATTCATTATAATTTGTAGCTTTTTTTTCTTGAAGAAGAACGCAGTTCTCAGTACATCAATATCAACTCTTAAATCCACATTGGATGGAGAGTGTACAGCACAGTAATTCAATCTCTTTACACTTAATATGGTCAGGAAGGGAGAATGAAAACAGCCTCTTGTAAAATGATGGAAAAACCAGGATGCAATCATTCTGATGGAGCTGTGCAAAGGAGTCATTTTACACCATTCGTTACCAGGGCAACAAAAATATAGTGAGCCCCATACATCTAACAGGTGACATTTTAGCTAAGAAATTGCTTCTTTGGTATTTTTTCTGTCTATGAAAAACAATGTTACTAGCGTTTTCACTTGTCATGTACTATAGGGCAACATATTCCTGCTGACAGGCCCATAATGGAAAAATAGAGCAGTTAAATAGTATTACTGTCTAACTTTTAGGATACATGCTAATCTGCTCTTTAAAGAGACTTCAGACATTTTCAAACACCCTGGAGACTTGAGTGACTGGAAATTTCTGCATGAGTGTATATAGATGAGCAGACAGATGTGTTTAGTGGAAACAAAAAACCCCTCTTTTCCAATCTTTCTGATTTAGTTAAAACATGGAAAGGGATTTTTTTTGGTAGACAAATACACTGCAGTGTTTGTAAATGACCACCCACAAACACACGAGCGGCAGATACATCAAATGGGTTGTTTCCATACATTTCTACCAATGATTGTACCAATTATTTCTGGACCACGTGCATGAAGGTCACATTTCAGATTCCTGTTTGGCTGCTCCTGAATTCACAAAGGGACAAGGCTTGATTTCTAATCTGTAGTTTTACATCCAGAGGGGATTAAAGATCTAACATGGGATTTTGTGGGTCTGTAAATTAATCTGTGTATCTCAATTTTTTAATTTTTTTTTTAATTGCAGATGTCCCAGGAGTGCATAGCACTCTAGTACTGGGATAATTCCAGGAGCTGGTGTTGATTGCAACCCCCTGAGGACTGACATTTATGTCTCTGGTCAGTGACGTTCCTAAGGTAAGGAGTAAGCACAGGGATGGAGTGGTGACATCCACTGACAGGTCACAGAGGTGACAGCACAGGATCAAGATTAAGGAAATACTAATGAGGAGTCTAGAGAAAATTAATGTAATATTATTCAAAGAAATCTTTGTTTGAGTTCATCAGGGCAGCACCTGCTAATGGTTGAGAAGAGAAATCCAGATGCATGGAGGAGGCCAGAGATGAGGGATAATCTTTGGTTGAATTGATAGATACAAGAAGGGAAGTATTCTTGATCCAAATGCTGTCAAGCCCTGGGCATTGTAGAAAATTAGTGACATCAGTTGTAGAATTTGATGTGACCCGTAGGACCTAGGCCGCTACATGGGGGATTGTAAAAGAATAGCACGATAAACAACATGTAAGTACAGGAACCATTCAGTTCAGTGGGAAAACAGAAGGAGAAATATGCAGGATCAAGAGATGAAGCAGGCCTGATTCTAAATGTATGCAGGGGAGATGGAAGGACGAAGAGTGGCACACCAGGTAGCAAGTGAGTCACACTTTCACGGAAGAGGAATGAATGTAGCAGACCTTCACAAACCTTGAAACTACAAAGTATGAAGACATTAGAGTAACTGGAGGTTCGATAATGGAGCATTCACTGGAAGCTGCTTCTATTTCCTGTGCAGAATATGAGCTCAAATGTCTAACAGCATGAGATTAGCCTCTGCTGGCTACAGAGATAGGCTGACACACATAGTGACTTATATATCTATGAGACTGTCCTTGAAAGGTGATGTTACGGCCAGGACTTTAGGTGAAACACATATTTCTCTTTCTTATGTCATGTACAGTGACTACCTACAGGTATTATATGAATTGACATCTTACTGGTTATTAATTTCTAACTCCTGAATTTAGGTGAAGATAATTTGTCCCTCGATTCAGTCCTTAGACCATACTGCTCCCTGTGGTGTAGTGATGTATGTTTGGCAAGGCTACAAAACAATACTTTCCTGTAAATGTGAAATGCATTGTTCCTGAAGGCTGCTCAGCTTCCTAAATCATGCCCATCCATCCTCCCTGAGTGAGTAATGGGAATCCCAACAGGTCACAGGTGGGCAGGGAGTTATGCGTGAGATAGAGACAGATTTCCACCCACCAAAGCACAGCACAGCACATGCTAGTGCATTGCAGGTCATGGAAGGTGTTTGCTGCCAAAGGTTCCTCCTTTGCTTTGTCCCCCGGATCTGAAATCTGTCTGCAGTATTAGTGGCTTTGCTCAATACTCACCATGCATGGCTGTGCCAAGCTGGACTGTGCATGGGCTGAGCTTGGGCTGTGCCTTGTGCAGCAGTGATTGAAAGCTTGACTTTGAAAAATGTGAGTTTAGGACACTTAATATCTCTGTCAGTATGACAAGGCTAACCTGTGCCTTATAAACCTTACCCTCCTGGAAGTTTTGTTCCACCTGTTTCCCTTTCTTTTACCTCTTGTACTTGTTTCTGTACAAAGCATTTAACCCTCCAGTACAGGTCTCTTAACGTTTTTCAATGTGTATGAACTCCCTGCCTCAGGCCAGGACAATACTTGGCTGAGAGAAGGCTGTAAAGTAATTAAAGACTGCTTTGCTGTCACTGATGTGCCATCTGTGCTTGTCCAAGTGCTCTGAAACGGAGCAGTCACCTTTGAATGCATGTGTATGCCCAGAGGCACATTTTTTTAGCCGTGGCTGCACCTCCAACCCAAGGGTGGTGTGTTGAACCACACATGGTTTGTGTACTTTGTTTGTTTCACATGCATTTAACCTACACCAGATTAAAGCATTTGCAGTGTGTTGGGAGCTGTGATAGTGGGAGAAGCAAAATACTCAGGTAAAGCATAGTGCAGATATGCAGATACAGACTTCCATGTTTTCTCAGACAATCTAGTCGAAGATGTCCCTACTCCGCAGGGGGTTAAACTAGATGACTTTTAAGAGTCTTTTCCAACCCAAACCATTCTATGATTCTATGATACAGATTAAGATTTCAGGGACCCAAACCATACGTACTGTGTAATTATGAACTAGCATAGCCTTTTGTCTCAGTTTGAGACAAATTAGGGGGAAACGGTCTGGAAGGAACATCTCCTCCACAGAAGGCAGGTTTCAGCAGCCCCTCCCCCACCAGGTTCGGAAAGAAATTTCTTGGAGGAAAGTGAAAAAAAAGCTGTTTATTTAACAAGCAGGGTGCATGCAGGCACAAGAGAATGAATAATGTTAAATGATAAAACTTCTTGCTGTGGAGAAGACCGGGTAGATTCAGAGTCCCTTCTGTAGGCGTAGCTCTGCTCTCTCTGGAGCTGGGGTGCAGCGTGGGCCCCTCTGGGCCGCGGTGTGGGGCCTCCTGGTGATGGCATTCCGGGCCAGAGCTGAACAGTTCCAGGTGAAAAGGAAGAAGCCGCAGTCCCAGGAAAACTCCTTGCTTCAGCTAACGAACAAGGAGCTAGCTAAAAAGCAAGAGATTGCAACCCTCTTCCCTGCTGCAGAGCCGAGAACTGGGGAGAGAGAGAGTTATCTGTGTTCTGAACACAGGCCACAGAAAGAATTCCGCTGGCTTGCCCCCTCCCCCACTCCTGGACCTAGCTCTAAAGGCACAGAACTCATGCCTGGCGTAGGGCAGACGATAGAGGATACAGCACCATAAAGTCTCCCCAAGTCACCTTTTAAACCTATGCCTGAAGGTGCAGAATTCAGCCCTTAATAAGAGGAATTTGTCAGGTAACCTAACTTGATGCCGTTTAAAATCTCCCTGTAACAAGAGATAGAGGAAGATGCTGATGGAAGACTGACGTATGTTTTCATGTTCTAAGTCTATGGGGGCTTTTTGAAAAACAGAATAGGATTTAACAAAGAAGACACTCAAAACCTGTTGAATATTTGTATGCCAAGAGTGTTTACAAGTTATGAATTTAACAAGATTTGAAAAAGTAGTTAGTATTTCTGAAGCTTCACACCAAGAATATAATACTTCCTTTGTTTTCTATACTCTAAATGACCCATAATTTTATCATCCAGCACAGGAGTGCAACAAAGGCAGAGTATCTCACAGTACTATTAATTGCTATCTTTGTCTGCACAGTCCTTTAAACTGTAAAGAAAAAGTACTAAGTAGGTTATAAATTAATATAAAAATCATACTCTCATTCTCCAAATATCGTATGCTANTTTTGGGGTGGTTTTGGGGTCCCGATGTGGTTTTTGGGGTGTATTTGGGTGGTTTTGTGGTCCCCGGGGGGGTGGTTTTTGGAGTCCCCGGGGAGGTTTTTGGTGTCCCCGGGGTGGTTTTTGGGGTATTTTTAGGGTGTTTNTATCTCACAGTACTATTAATTGCTATCTTTGTCTGCACAGTCCTTTAAACTGTAAAGAAAAAGTACTAAGTAGGTTATAAATTAATATAAAAATCATACTCTCATTCTCCAAATATCGTATGCTATTTAAAAGAAATATTTACATATTTTTCACTTTAAAATTTCACACTACTTTACTTTACCATTATTCAAAGCAGCAAGACTTCTTCAGATTTTTTCTTTTGTGTTTCTCTGAAAATTGTTTCTGTGATATTAATAATCGATAGTTCAATTGTTTTAAAATAACATTCTAAGAAGTATGTAATCTTTACATATTTAAAGATTTGAGAGCATCATTCAAACTAAATCCACACATTGGCACAAATGTTACAAGTTCCTACTTATTCAAAATTCCTTCTCTCAAATCAGATACCAACAAAATTTGCACAAGAATACAATTTGTACCTATTTTATAGTAGAAACATTTCTTGCTGATGTGTCTGTTCCAAAGACAATTCTTACCTAAGTAGTAAGAAAGGAGCGAAGAAAGGAAAGGTGGAGTCATTTTAGAGTAGATAGTGTCACTCGGGAAGTCCAATCTCAGAACACTGTCTGCTGTACCCTAGGTCATTTGAAAGAATGATATGTTGTGAATACATACAAATAATATCATAAAGATGAGAGTCCACATAAACTCACTGTGGCAGGGTCAAATGTCTGTTATGTTTACACTATGAAGGTAAAATTACTAAAGAGTTTCTCTAACTTCAGCCTTTTATTTGTTTGTGCATTACAGATCTATTCCCCAAGAGCAAGAAAGTTGGCAGAGATCCCTCATCGGTTACTGTCATGGGCAGAACAGACTCAACTTAGGGAAATAAATTGAATTTATTACAATCAAATGAGAGCAGGATAATAAGAAATAAAACCAAATCTTAAAACCTCCTTCCCACCACCCCTCCCTTTTTACCAGCGTTAACTTTGTTTCCAGTTCTGCAGCTCCTGACCAGGCAGTGCAGGGGCACAGGGATTGGGGTTATGGTCAGTTCATCACATATTGCCTCTGCTGCTTCTTCTTCCTCAAGGGGAGGACTCCTCACACTCTTCCTCTGTTCCAGTGTGGGGTCCCTCCCACAGGTGACAGTCTTACATGAATTCCTCTAATGTGAGTCCTTCCCATAGGCTGCAATTCTTCATGAACTATTCCAGTGTGAGTACCTTTCATGGGGTGCAGTCCCTTTGGAACAAAACGCTCCAGTGTGGATCCCTTGTGGGGTCCCGAATCCTGCCAGCAAACCTGCTGCAGCACGGGATCCTCTCCATGGGGTCACAACCTTCTTCAAACGTCCATCTGCTCCAGCAGGAAGTCCTCCATGGGCTCCAGGTGGATCTCTGCTCCACCATGGACCTCCACGGGCTGCAGAGTAATCTCTGCTCTGGTGCCTGGAACACCTCCTCCCCCTCCTTCTTCACTGACCTTGGTGTCCGCAGAGCCATTTCTGTCACATCTTCTCACTCTCTTCTATCTGCAACTTGCTCCTGTGCAGTAACATTTTCCTCTTCTTGAACACTTTCGCCCAGAGCCATTGCCGCCCTTGCTGATGGGCTCAGCCTTGGCCATCCACAAGTCCATCTTGGAGTCAGCTGGCATTGGCTCTGTCAGACACGGGGGAAGCTTCTGGCAGCTTCTCAAAGAAGTTGCCCCTGCAGCCCCACCACTACTAAAATCTTGCCATGCAGACCCAATCCATTAGTTAAGGTAGTCGCTCATTCCATTCAGTTAAATAATTTCATCATTATCAAAGCCAAACTAGAGGGTGAATCCTAATGCTATAAGAATATAGCAGCAGCAGAACTCTTCCTTCTAGCTTTTCTTTTTTTCACTTGGGTTAATAAATGTTCATTCTCTTGTGCTAAAATAAGTTAAATGTCATAAGTTAAGAACATGGGTTTCAATTCACCACACAAATTTTAGGGTACTCCTTGCTACCTTCTCCTTCCCACATTAGTAGCTTAGGAACACAGGTGATCAAGGTATACCTGTAACTGGTCTACAGAGAAACAACCAGAAGCAAGCACCTGCTTTTCATCTTTCTGTCCTCACCAACCAGCATTCATTGCTTCTTGGCATCTCTTTATCCTCACTGTATGGTGCTTGGGAGCCAAGGTAGTCTCTTTTCTATTCAGCTACCACTCTTCTAACCACTGCCAAAATCTATTCCCCTAATGCTTTTGAAATGAAGACGGTGGAGTGCATGCAAACTATGCTAAATCTGTACCATGTGCAACACCACCTAGCATGGACAGTAAAGGAGAAGACTGGCATTTGGTTGTGGACTCACTTAGGGACTATCGGTTGCATTGTAGAGGTCGATAGGCTGTAGGACCAGAAGGATGCAAGTTGTCCCTGTATCACATATTACACACTGTTTGGGTGGGCACACTTTCTCTCAACTGAAAACCTGGTGTCTTATCCTATCTATTGCTGTCGTCTTGGCTTTTAATGCTAATTAAGACACTATAGTTCTGAAAGATGGGAAGGTGCAAGGGGGCCAATTAACTGTTAAGACAGATTTCTCTAAAGGAGATAAGTCTTGGACAGAGACAACCCGTGCACAAAGTCACATGTCAGAAGAACAGACAACTAAAGTTTCTTGATGTTGGTTACACCAGTACAGTGCAGACTGCTTAGAGATATCAGTTGCGTAAAGCCTGATATGGTCATCAGAGTTAAAAACCAACATAAGCAGACAGGAGAGACAGGAATAAAGACAGGAAAACGTCCACTAAATTGGATTTTTTTTTTTTTTAATAGCTTGACCAATAGTACAAGGCAGTGAGAAAATGTATTTGGTTTGTGGAACCATAAAAACTTAAAATTAGGCACAATCTTCTTTTGATATGTTCAACAACATGTTTTAGTGCAGAAACCGATAAGTGAGAGGGGGAAGGAAATGGTACATCAGGAAAACACTGGAAACTAGTTGGAGAAAATTAGGCGGGGGAAAAATCAAGTGAAAAATTATTTTTTCCTGACGTCTTCAGCAGTGGATGGATAGAGAAGAGGGTACTAGTTAAAGACAAAGTTGTCAGACTAAAGTGTCTGAAGTAAAGAATCGAAATCAATATTTAGTCAACTCAGTGAGTGACCTGGATTTCAGAGACACTAAGTCACTTCAGCTCACACTGACATGGTATTCATCACCTGAGAGTGTCATTAGATGCCTGAATGTGAGTTTTAACTACAAATGTAAATAATGAGATGCCTGAGGTTTGCCACAGTGTTAACAGAGTTTCATCATCATGTTAAAACCAAATGTTTTATAGATACAATGGCAAGCATATAAAAAGTATAAGCAACCCAAATTCTTATCAACAATTTAAGATTTCTTACAATAAAGCACCTTTCCTAGAAGTCACGTTCTTATCACAGGATGTACAGAAGCAAAAGTTGCAATAAAAATTAGTTTTTATTCTTTCTAACAGAGTTTGACCTTCTTTATGATTTCTTCCCCAGTTTGATGCTTCAGATGTATACTGGTTTTGAAAGAGAAAGGTATTTTCTTAGGGGCATTTTTAATTACATAGGAACAGATCAGACATATTCAAATACATTCTGCTTTAACACTGCTAAGGAAAGTGAAAGCAGTAAATAAATTAACAGACCTTAGAGAATTGCTGTTCTCTGAGCAGTGGGACGTTGTTAGCGGGAAGCATTGATTTTGTTTGACTTTTGCATGACACAAAATGCGATTGACCCCAGAAAGCTGTTTTGGAAGAGTTCACGGCCACTGACCACTGTGAATGCAAAATTTCCCACTTCTGCCTTAGAAGCAAGTTAAATCTATTTCAGTGATTGATTGGCTTGTCCAAGCAAATAATCACTATTAGTCCTAGAGAAGTTTACTGCCTTTCTGTTTCCAAAGGGTGTGAGAGGTAACTTCACTGGTTCTACAATGCTTAAGCAAGTATGTTTAATTGTTTTTATAGTATAAATGATACATAACTTTGTTTTAATCAGTTACCTTGACTAAGGTATTACTTCCTACTGACTTCAGTTGAGCTGAACCCACACCAACTCTGAATCCAAGCCCTTTTCCTCAGACATCAATTTATCTTTTGAGTTCATAGGTTTATGTTGCCGGAAAGATGCGCTGATGAAGAGGGAATAACGGCAAGCTCCTTAAAGTTTGTTGAGCAGTGCTTATATTCTGAAGACATTTATGTCGGGTTATCTGTTATTACATCTTTGTCTTTGAGAAGTTGTACAAAAGGTACCACGGATCTGAATCACTAAGAAAATAAGGAGTTTGCATTTCTCTAGGATGCACTTTACAAAGAAATGCCAGAGCCCATGGTTTGGGTATAGAAAATAAGAAAATAAGAAAAATTGTTTAACTAGTCTTGAGAAGAGGAAGACAATGTAATGGCAATGCACAAGTGGGAAAACACATTGATCCTGCCTGCTAGACTAATGTCCTGTCTTGCTTCAGTGTGCACTGTCAGCTTTGTCAGTTTAGGCAATTGTTTCCTTCTTTAGTTCTAAGCAGTTGCCCATGTGTTTTAGTTACTAATAACCAACATAAATGCTTCTGTTGGGACAGCGTTAACTGAGGAGGACAGTCTGGTGAATATGCGTGGTAGCAGCAGAGATGATCAGGAACATTCCTCTGCAGATTTTTTGTCCACCGCTCCAGTAGTTTTAGTTTTTGGTTTTAAATAGTTTTTATTGTTGCATTAGCAAGACCAAAATGGTGGAAAAATACTTTCTCTACTGCATGCTTTTGAATTGCCAGAACAGCTGTTTAGTGAAGCAAGGCAATTTCTCCCTCAAGAGACTGAACTACATTTCTCAGTAGATCTCCCAACCCTGAAGGCCCAGAGAATGAGAGACCAGATGGTCCTGTGTTTGTTTAGTGTCTTTTTTCACAAAGTATAAACAAGGGCCCTGTTCTACTTATGTTAAAAGCTTTCTGGGAGCCGTGGCTTAACCGACGCACTGGATTCCTTGTGCCCGTGTGCCTTCCTAGAGTGCTGAAAGCTCTCGCTGTTGTTTGCCCCCTGCATTGAGCTACCTGACGGTAGCTTCTCAGCAGTTCACAAAGCAGCATTCTTTCCATATCCAGGTCTTGCATTCCTCCCAAAACCTTCAAAGGAGGCAGCAAGGACTGTGACAGCAATGCTTGGTTGGTGACAGTCAGGATGGGACCACCTTGTCGGTTCATAACCCCCTGTAGGAGACACTAAGGCATAATAATTCTGAGCCACCACACCCTTGGGGATATATTCACCCAAGAGCAAAAAGTTGGAAGGCTCCAGCATTGTTACTAATTCTCTGTTCCATCCAGCTCTTTAAAGCCAAAATATGAAAATATTCTCCAAGCTGTAGCTCAGCCCTGTAATAGGGGCCCAAAGCAGCACAAACAAGTGAGCATTCAGAAAATATTGAGAAAAAATTACCAAAAAAAAAAAACAAACCCAAAAAAATAATAAATAAAACCCCCAAACAAACAAAAAAAAAAAGCTCATCACAAAACAAACCAAAAACCCCACCACAACTAACCAAACAAAAATTCTGAAACAGGACTGAAAGGACTGACATGACATGGATTGCAGACGAAAGGAAAAAAATGACAACATAATTTATTGTATAGAGAAAGGGCCAGGGAGGGCACAAGCACTGGCACTAGGTGTACTTTGTGTTCAAAAATACTTGGGCAACATTAACAGACAGGTTCAGATGCTGGTCCCATTATCTTTTAGCTGTTGAAACCATATGCACAATGTGCTTCTGTGTACTGTCATAAGTCAGCTAAAACATGTGTAAACATATGCTACGTCAGTCATTAAGGAGAAGGGTATAATTACACTTTTAAAAGTGGCAAAGCATTTTGAAAGTAGCATATAATTTTCCAGAGTGGGAACCTTTATGAAACATATCTTTTCCTGAGTGTTTATACAGCCTGACATCTCTGGGTTTTTTCAGATCAAGAGCCCCACTGTGAACAAGCAGGCTTCAGACAAAGGAGGCAATTTGTTCTTTAGGTGCCATTTCAGTGAAAGGGAGAGGCAGCAAGAGAGAGGGGGAGAAAGAGTGAGAAGAGAGAGAAGAAGGGCACATCGTGTTACTGCACACAGTTCAGAAATAGACGAAATCTGGCAAAATTACCCTGGAAGGACTGTTAGAGATGCCTAGTGTCAGAGCGCTGCTTTCACTGCTGCTAGATTAAAATCCTGTCTCTTTATCTTTGATAGAGTCAAAGAAAGGTATAAAGTTTTACTTTTAATCAAATTAAACAGGCTCACTGCTCACTTGGAAGCAACTGGATCATGTAGTCATAGTGGGAGACAGAGCAGGAAGATGCCAAGATCCTGCCAAATGCTCATTTCCTGCTTTTAGTGCAACCCCTACATGTGAAAGATATGCAGAGCTGGCCTAAATATATTTCAAAACCTGAATACCTTCCCTCAATTAATTTTGTAATTTCTATTAGGTGTTTTTCAAAAATGTTAGCTTAAATGTTTTTAAATTTATGAAAAAACCCGAAGGCTGTAGGTTATTCTGCCTACTAAGTCCACATGAGCCATCAGGCTATTTTGGCTTAGCAAGTTACCACTCATGAGCTGAGCCATAATAACCATCTCTTCACTTATGTAATGCCTTCAGTGACTGCAACACAGCGAGATCTCAACCCCCAGTAACAGAGAAAAGGCAAAGTAACATTTCCTAGTACTTGCAAGAGGCCAAACCTACCTATGAACGGCCTCATTCAGCTGACATACGTTTGAAAGGGATGACAAGATTATAAAATTACTATTGGCGAACACTGACACAAACAATTCTAGGATGAATCCCAATGTTCCTTCTCTTTCTGAAAAATTACATTTGCCTCAACAGTTTAGTATATAGAAGGAAGAAAATAATTGTTCAATATATGTTTTGTGAAAATATAGTTACCCACATCTCTTTCTCACCATCCATGTTGGTCACAAAACTGCTACCTTGGGTTAATTTATGTCTGCACAAGCAATGAAATCTATATAGAAGACTTATAAAAGTAAATATAGAATAAATATATAGAAAGTAACCTTGAGTTACAGTAAAAAAAACCCAAAACTTCGAGAGTTAAGAGGTATCTGAAAGTATTAGATATTTATGCTTCATTGTGAAGTGGGAAGATAGTTCCCTGAACTTGGGTCCACAAAGCTTTCTTATCACTAGTTTTCCACCAAGCTGAACACAAAGACAGATATTGCTGCAATTCTGTAAAACTCGCCAGAGAGACCATCCAGTTTGCAGCGTCCAGTTCTGTTCCTGACAATTTCAGCTGTATTGGAGGTTGAGGCTGGGAAATTTGACAATCTGTGACATAGTGACCTCATTTTACAAACTCATTTTCATTTCTTTCCTCAAATTCCTGCAAATAGTCTGACTTTCTGAGAACGTTTTTCCAGCGTGTGAGAAGAACTTCCCAAATTTCCAAGACTGTAGCTTAAGCCAATATATAGAAAGTCAAGTAAAAAATAAAATTGTTTTGAGTGTCATGTAATGCTAATTTCAAGGCGAGTTTATATCCACCACACTCACGTTGTAATTATGTTAACTGTTGTTTAAATTGAATTTATTTCTCTATCGTACTCCTTTGAATTTATATCGTATTCTCCTTACAGTAATTTTTGGCTTTAGTTTTGCTCTTGCTGTGTGCCAAAGACTCACTCACTATGGCTGAACTCATGGGATACGTGCATAGTGAAATGTGTTGAAGTTTGTATTGCAATGCACAGGCCAATTGACAACATGATTTGGATCACAGATAACAAGAAGACTGTGTAGAAAGAATCATGCAAATTTCGGTTTTGTCAGGGGAGAAATGAGTATTTTCATATATAAAATCTGTAGCTCTCTAATCCACTGCATCTCTTATTATTCAGTATGCAGGCCTGAGTCCAATAAAAATGCTGCACATGTGCTTAAATTCAATCCTGATGATTTATCCCACTGAATTTAGCTACATTATTCCTACAATCTCTGGCAGATTAGGAATTTCTGTCACAGCAGCAGTCAAAGGTCCTAGTCACAACAAGACTGAGCAGTAGGAAAGTAGTCACTTGCATATTTCTTCTGATCATCTGTCTGAAAAAAATAATGTAAAAAAACCTGTAGACAACAAGAGAAGTCCTAGAGATCCTCATGCTGGGAGTGAGATTGAAAACCAGAAGGATGTAGTCTGATAGATAATTTCTTAAGACCGGGTTGGACAACAGCCTTGTAATGTGCATTGGATTGGATGCTGAAACAGATTCTTCTCAAAACGGTTTTTTACTCTGTCCTTACCAAACTGCACCTGTTGGGTTTTAATAGTAATATTGATCCTGCCATAGACAAAGCCAAAAATGTTGTAGCTACTGGGAAAAAATTACTAGAATCTTATATGCCTGAAGAGATATTTCTTTTCTCCAATTATCACCATCAAAACAAATTTAGCACATTTTTTCCACTGTCATGAAATAAACAAGAAGCTGTGTGTAATATAGTTTCTAAGCTTGTCAGTCTTTAGTTTTTTAGCAAAACTAAATCTAGTTTGACTACTACAAGAAAAAATAATTCAAGTTGTTATTAGTAGCAGAAAGTAATTTTACGTTTAGAATCTGGGGAGCTGGATTCAGTGGCCCTTATAGTTCCCTTCCAACTTGAGACATGCAATGATTCTATGATCTTAATTTTCTAATTGCCTTCATTTCAATAGAGATCAAATGATTGGTTTACAAAATTTCAAATGTTTTTATTGTTTTAGATATTTCCATTTGTAAGAAATAATGATGGGCATAGCGTTGAGCTCATAGACAATGATGTCCTCTCAATTGACCGTTAGCACTCAGTGTCATTCTGGGTAATTCTCCGAAAATGTCAATTCAGTGCTCTGCAGCAACCAAATAAGCAAATAAAATGTTGAGAATATTAGGACATGAACATGAAAATGGAAAACATGTTTATAAGTCTTTGGCAAGCTCACATTTTTATTGTAGAGTGGTTCTGGTCCTATACTCCTCTAAAGTAGATAGCAGAACAGAAAATGACATAAAATGCACTAAAGGTGATCAGAGATACGTACTCCCATGAGATAAAATAGGTAAAGTGGGTCATTTTTGAAAGAATGCAGTAGGATGAACATTATTATAAAGGCTGATAAAATTAATACATGGAGAATGCAACAAAAGAATGATTATGCAGTACATTAGCATTACAGCAAGTCTACCAAAGCTGAAATATTCTTCTGTTCTTTCTTCCTTAAAGTTTTAATAGTGTTCTCTCTTTCCCAGCTTTCCCTGTCACATACACTGGTATCTGTCATCTGTCTATCAGCTCTCGCCCGTGGTTGCAGTGACTGCATGTGAATGCTTGTTCGAGAGAGTTTTTTTTCATGACAAACCAAAGGCCCCGAGTCAATGCGATTTTTGATCATTCACTCATCTTTAAAAGGTAGCTGTACTAATAAAAAGTAATGTAGTAATAAGGTTGAGTAGCGCTGTCTAAACTTTTCAACTAAACTGTTATTGCTTCCTTAAATCCTGGTTACTTGCCATGCAACTACACTAGACTTTTCTTAGATCATGATTTATTTACCATAGGAGTAATTTGTCTACAGACATTCTGCCAGAAGGAATCAAAGTCTGAAGCTAATCTCTGGACCTGCTGTGCGCAAAGGTCACTTTTTGTGACCTTTCATTATTCTACTTGGCACCATGCAATAGTGTAACAATATCTACAGTCATTATTTAATTGTTGGTGTAGATGATGGGATCTGTCTTAAAGGGGATCTGTAATTAAAAAGACCTCTACATGAAATTCAAACCTTCTGCAACTGTTTTAATTAATTTAATTGTAATGCATACAAGGAATTTACTTGCTGAGGTGATAGAGTTATGGCCTTTTTATCCAGGATTTAAAAAATTCTCTTAGACTATGCAATATGTGTTTCCCAAGTGTTCTGAGTCATTTTCAAAACAGCAGCCTATCCTTAACAGGGCAAATCAGCAACAGCAGCTGCCTCACACTGGTGAAGCAATAACATTCATTTGAAAGGTGACTAAGTAGAGAAGAGATTCTAAAGAACAGTGATGCAGCCAAACTGCAACTAAATAATAAGAGAAAATTGTTCAATTTTTCCTTGCCTCACTTCCTCAGTTGTAACTAGCTTTGGAGCATCACTTCAGCACTGCAGTATCTTAACATAGTGTACATTAAATGATATGACAAACATCTAGCACGTTCTTTTATTTTTCATCTCCTTCTCGGAATGAAAATGGTATGTGCATCATCTTGTAATTTCTTCCATGTTTGGGTTTAGTATCTTGTGCTACTAAATTTTAAACATTAGGAAGTAGAAGCCCTACTCTTATCTCCTCTCCAACCAACATTTTGAGTCCTCTTCACCCCTGCCCCTGCCCAACACAGACTGGGCTGTACAGGACCTGGAGATATGTACCTTTACAGCAGTAAAACGAAAGGTCAAGGATCAGAGATCTACATTACAGGTAATGCTTTCTGGATGTTCAAAGATCACTATTCCACACGTTATAGTTTGTTGCTGAGGCATTGCAGCAGTGGCTTACCAAGTTGCTGGTGTTATTCTGGGAAGGAAGGGAAGAGAGAGCTGGCAGTGGCTCTCAAGGACATGGAGTTTCTATTCCCCCAGTAATGGACTGGTGGCATGCCGCTCTCCACAAGAGGCACCTACTCTCCAGGCCCAGAGACAAGACGAGAGGCTACCTACAGAGTGTCTAGGAGAAGTTAAATGTCTTCGCAGACACATTCTAATTTGTGGATCTTCCTCTTGCTACTCCAGCAGAGTCAAAAGCAGGGCAAACCTTTTCTCTGTCTCTGTTGTGCGTTAATCTAAGACTTACCACTTGTCTTTGTTGGAAGGCTGTCGATGCAAGTCCTGTGAATACATTAAATCATAACACAAATAATATCACTGTAGCCCAATCACAAGAAGGAGCCAAGAAAAAATGTCCTGCTAAAGCATTAGTTTTAAACCGGCATGCCTTACAGAGGAAATGTCATCCAGGATTCACAAGTGTTGCCTGAATTACTGTGGTTTTCTCCTTCCTTTGCTTTCTATTCTTCATAACACACCCTATATAATTGAAAATAGAGGAAAAAAAAAGGAATGCTGGAGACCTCAAAGCTGTTGTTAGCAATGCTCAAAGAGGCAGATGTTATTTCTTTTCAAGCCAGGAAATACAAACTGCAAAAAGAGCCCCGCAGTGGGGAGGGCGTTGTCTCTCGCACAAGGGAGATCCCAGAACACGTGAATAAGCCATAAGAAGTTCCTTTGTCTCCAGCAGACAGTGGGAGGAGGTGAACCCATTGTTTTCTCTCATATTGTGCCTAAATGTCATGTGGACGCTCAGAGGCAGTAGGCAGGAAGTCCCCAAGTTCCTATAATCAACTTTTGGAGCCGTGGCTAGAGAACCAAAAGAGACCTGTGACTTAGTACTTTATTCTACATTTAGTGCTGGAAACATAGACACAGAACAGTGGAAAAGCATTTCTGGAATACTATTATGGATGTTGCTACCATGGGCAATTATGCCAACTAATCTCTCTCAGAAATTATAAAATATCTATTTTGAAGCTTCTAAGGATCCTCTCTCTTACTGCTCTGTCTGGAAAGCTGCAAAATACCTTCAGCATGTAAATACATTGTAAAATAGCTGCAGGTTAATAAATAGCTATCAATAAACCAGAAAATACCCAGCTAAAACATCTCCGACTACATTTGTCTGCTAGAAAGCATATTTGCTAATATTTTCCTGAATGGCGTTTTGCACTCCCCTGGCCATTGCCATAGCCTTCTTCTCTAGCTGTTCTAGTTTGATTTGATTTTAAGGGCATCAAGAAGTAAAAAACAAACAAGTTCCGTTTGCATACAAGTTGCCTTGTATGAAGTCACTAACATCCTTCTCCCTGTTGGAATTATCCTGTCTGATACATTTGCTTTCTGTCACAAATTGTGATCCTGCTGTGTCTCACTCACGTGGTGAGTCACCATTATTCTCTCCACTGATGGTGGGTTCCATTTCCATAATAGTCCTTGAGACCTCCCTAGTACTGTTGAAAATGCCTGTTAATTCCAAATAGGGGGAGCTAGATTTTTGAAGGTGCAAGATTCAAATGCAAAGTATTGTCTGCAATTCAAGTCTTATTGGAGGCACACATGTTATTACTTAATTGGTAGCTCTGCTGTTTGGTTCTATATGTGTATAGAGACAGATTTTTAAAATCTATGCTCTTATCATACATGAATGTCATTAACATTCATTTCATTTAACCCCAAGGAGTCATTTAAACCTCTTGGGTGAATTTACATTTATGGATGTTTTCTGTGAAATTTATATTATTTATCAATAGCATCATGAGAGCTCTGGAGGACTCAGAAAACTGTCCATGTGTATGTAAGGATATGAAAATAAGCTTCCTTAGAAAGTCTGATTCTGTAACATCAATATTGCAGGTATAGCATTCTCGTCCGGAAAAAAAGCAAAAATGGAAAAAAACCGTAAATAAAAGAAACTGACTAAGGAAGAGATGAAGAGGAAATTGTCAGAAAGGGAATAGGAAAGGCTTTATGGCTTAAGGGTATCTATTACATTGTCTAAAGCACCAGCCGAATATGGTAAGTTCAGAAACGGGAGGGGAGAGGCAGAATAGAAAGGACCACCTAAAAGTTGGAACATTCTGTTTTGTCTGTGTCTTCTCTGTCCTGGATATCACCCAATAAGTGCACTTTGGTTGTTTTCAAACAGTTTTCTCAATTCCTACATAGCTCTTGGAGTGAATATTCACTCTAGAATATTTTGACCCTTCTCCATGCCAAATCGCTGCTTTGCAAAACTTGCCATTTACACTGCTCCGTCCCCTATGATCAGCTCAACAGTCCAAAATAAAAACTAGAAATCATCATTGCTTTCAGTTTGTTGTTTTACATAAACCTCTCCAATCTGAGTAGAAGCCGTATAAGGATATTGAAGGAAGAGCTACAGGAATATCTGCAAATCACCCAAAGATATGTTAGAATGATACACAGAAAACAGAAGAAATAATGACATGTTTGGATGGGTTTAATATTTTCCAAAGAGAAAAGACTTTGGTAAAAAAATATAGTAAGGACGAAGCATACTTAATCTATGCTGACTAAGCATTAAAATGCATTTGCTACTTTGAAAAGTTTGGGAAAATTCCATTTTAACTTCTACCCAAAATGATTTTTAGATTTTTTAACTTTTGGGATTATCAAATCCAGAACATCCATTATTTCCTTGTCCCTACATTGAACAGGTTCCTTCTGGGAGATACATCTTCTTCCCAGAATATAAAGAACAAAAAGCTTGAGAAAATTTACCCCAAATCACAGAGGAAGCAAGATTCAATAGTGCAGCAAAAACTACTTAGGATATCTCAGAGAGTTCCTAGTCACCAGGTAAAAATAAATGCAAACCCAGTATCCGAAGCCTGCTCCTATGTTTTCCAGGCCTCATCAGGTTTCTTGGAACAGGGTCCTGCTCCTGCCCGACATACACAACACTGATGAGACCTTCCTTGCCTTGCAGCTGCTGATGGAAGCTGAGAAGAGCGTGGCTCTAAGTGACAGCTCCTACCATGGGCAGCTCCTGTCAGGTGCTGGCCCTGGCTGCACGTGCCGGTCACCCCTGCGCTGCTCGAGGACACTTGGGACAGGTGAGCGGCACAGAAGGGCACAGGCTGGGCACAGACGAGACACTGTGGAACTTGGAACCTTCTGCAGGAAGTCTTAGTATCAGCTGTTCCCTTTGTATTCCCTTCGAATAGCTCTTAAAAATTTAAATTCTCCGCAGAGAAGATTTGCTTTCAATTGCTGACAAATATGTCAGCACCTATGATCTTCCCCGATAAGACCACATTTTCATGTCCAAGTTATTATGCCATGAGAACATAACTTTATAGAGAATTCTGACAGGTGTCTTTAAAGTCTGTAATACTGACACTATCATTTCAGGTGTTATTTATTAATTTTTATTAAAACATAATAAATATTACTGAAGTCACAGGGTTTTTTTAAAGCAAAATACTGTTTTGAAAGCTCTCTCAAATGTCAAACAGAATGCATTTTGCATTAGTTCTGTATAAATTTTTATTGAATTCAAACTTTTAAATAAATCTTCCTATATCTAATGCCTCTTATCAAAGCACAAAAACCCATTATCTGATTATAAGAAGAACCTCAGAACTCACCATCTTCAAATTTAATGGACTCCTGATGCTTTCTTCCCTACCTAGACTGTTTTTAAAGCATTTTACTATATTTTATACATTATAAATGGATTCCATTCTTGGCTTAGCAATTCACCTAATGGACAATGGATACAAAAAAGCTCTAGCTCCAGGGACATTAAATTGGTTCTAAACTCTGAAAATTACAGCTTTTACAAAAAGAAGAAAATACTAAAAACATATCTAATGCAACACTGCATCTCATTTTCTGCTACCTTCACAATCTGTCTAAAAGCTCCTAAATTTCTTAATGACACAATATGTTAAAATTGCATTCCTTTATATTTAGATCTCTAAAACATTTTTTCTTCTTTACAACCCCAAGGAGTTCCACCAGCAAATGGAAAATAACATTCTTGGCATTCCAACAGCTGGGAACATGGAAAGCACTGCATTGTACAAGAAAAATGCTGTATTTTATATCTGACCATGGCCAAAGCTGAGCACTTCAGAGAAAAGCAGACAGACTCTGGTAATGAACCTGATTCTACATCTCACTTTGGGTAAGCAACAGTACGTAATGAGAGGTAACCTGTGACGCGCTACTACACCGCAAGGGAACTCCACTGTAAAGACCTTTAAAGCCCTTAACCTGGATCATAATTCCCTGGATCCTCTGCTCTAGGAGTTTTCTCCAGCCAGCAATACCACAGATTTTAGAGTGATGGTAGTCCCATCTCTCTACCCGCTGCTCTCTTTCCCACCTCTCAACAGTGTTGTAGAATCCACTCTTTGACCTTACACAGCTTGACAGCAACAGCAAGCCACAGAGGGAAATGAAAAAGAGCTTTTATTTTTCCATTAATTTGTATTGCTGTAGAAAAAGGACACACAGAAAACGGGAATCCTTTCAAATAATGAAAAAATTGTTCCTCAGTTGTGTACCACCAGGGAGGTTTTCAACTTAACAGGATGGTTTTTTTAAAGCATTGTCTTTTTTGGGTACATACACATGATATACAAAGATATAGATATATAGATACATATTCATCTCCCCTCATACAGTAAGAACTTCATGTTGCAGTCTCAGAAACACACAGGTTGGACAGGATCTAGGGGTTTTTTTCAGTTCAGCCTTCTTCTCAGAATGATGACAGCACTGAATTTAGACGAGCTGGCTTAGGGCTTTGTCTAGTCACATCCCTCAAAACTCCAAGGACAAGAAGGTGCTTGTGCAACCTGCTTCAGTGCCTAGTTAATGCCATAAATCCACTCAGAACTGGAAATTCTTAATCTTTCCTTAGGTCAAGACTGGTATAGCTCTAAGCATGTCAGCTGACTTTCTTCTGGTTTTTCTGCTATGTTTTTGTAAAATCAGATTGCCAAACACCGTTTTCCAGGTTGGTAATATGGAAACCTGAGCACATAGTCGGAGCATTATTCTCAAACTTTGCTGCCAGAAACTGAAGAAAGCTTTCCCATGTTTGTACACCTCTATTTCTAAACCTTAACCTGAATAAAAATTTCTCTCCAAAACACTTTATGAAAACACAAGTTTAAGCCTATTTTTTTTCTGATATACACATCTCTATGACTCAGGCATTCAGGCTGGGGTTGGGTTCAACAACATTCACGTTCAATTTTCAGCTTTGCAGTTTGTGGTTATAAATTGCAGCTATCAGGCTGTTTCCTTAGCAGAGCGGAAACTTTTCAAAGACATCATCACCCCCCAACTTTCCACAGTAGAAAATTAGTGTGGCAAAATAAATAAGATGGATATGATAGAAGTATACAAAGTAGGAAAAACAACATGCTGAGACACCTCCTGAAAACATTTAGTCCAAACTGAACACTGTATTGCTACTTTCCTCTGTACTAAGATTGCAAGAAAAAAGGAGAAAAAATTGTAAAGAACTAAATGTAGGTATAAGAGTTAGACACAGTTTACCATTGGAGCACTGAAGATTAGTCTGGAGTACATGGAGAAAGGTGGAAGGGGAGAGAAGGAGAGGAAAACAAGAAAAGACAGAAAAAAGATAAAGAAGGGAGAAGCAAAGGTAAG
>VZTA01007246.1:0-15832 GCA_013398855.1 Mohoua ochrocephala | reverse complement strand
AGCAAGTGAAAAGAACTAAGAAAGACTTTCTTTTGTCTTAGAATCTTGATAGAGAAGAGGCATTTTCTGCCTCTTCCCTCTTTTTACTTTCTACTTTCATGTGATCTATGCGAACTCTGATAGTCTTCAAACTTTCACTCATAAGTGTTTTTAGTTTTTAATTTCATGAGGGCATTGTCATTGACCTCTTCACTACTGACCTGTTATTTTAGTAGATTTGGAAGGATCATTTACGCTGACCTCTATTGCCTTACTGATTTCTCTCCTCTTTGCTCCCGTATCATCTGAGCAATTGAATTTCAGTCCCAATTCTAGTTATTGGATACATAAAATAATTTCATTTGTATTGCTATTATTCCTAGATGAATTGTCTTTTTTCTGTATGTCTTTCCCAGCTCATAGTTTAATCCTTTTTAATATTCATTACAGCAGTCTGTTTCCTTCTGATTATGGCAGAGACTACTCCTTACATCATGGAGGATTCTTCTGTCCTCCAAAGACTCCCCTGCTTCTGGAAAACTCAAATTTCTCTTATCTGAGCAACCTTCTCAAGCATGCACAGATGTTTTCAATTTCACTTGAAGGCCCCATGCTAGATGTCAACACCTCTATCACCAGCATTGAGTCTATCGAGTCCGGTGAACTTTGAGCTGCTTTGCAGGGAAAGGTGAATTAACTACTGGTTTGTCTGTTTTGTCAGTTTCCCCTAGAATTTTACGCTATCCGTGTTGGGCCTCACTGCAGGATTCAAGAACCTAGAAAACACCCTCTTCCAGATTTTTGCAGATGGTATGTTTGCAATAATAGTACTTTGCCTTGCACAGAGAGAAAGCAGCTCTCATGGGTTCTGCTGCGAGATTTCTTTTTAGAAATCATAGAAATATAGAATGGCTTTGGTTGGAAGGGACATTAAAGACCATCTGTTTCCAACCCCCCTGACATGGGCAGGGATGCTGGTCGCTAGATTAGACTGTGCAAAGGCCCATCCAACCTGGCCTTGAACACATACAGGGATGGGACATCCACAACTTCCCTGGGCAACCTGTTGCATTGCCTCATCATCCTCACAGTAAAGATTTTTTTCCTAAAATCTGACTTAAACTACTCCAAATCAAATAATATCAAATAATTATTTGATTTTCATTTCCCTGGCTTCACAAATATAGACACAAAAGTTATCATTGGCAATAAATTTCTCACAGATTTATAGTTACTGAGATTTTTGTTCAATGTCACCTACAGTCGGTGAACTTTTGCCCCACATTATGGCACACATCTAAGATGGTCTCTTTTCAAGATTACAATTCAAATAATGGGATGTCTATTTTCAATTATTGTTTTGCTAAAGAAATGTAGCTTACATTGGACACTGCTTAAATAAAATCTACAATATAGTATTAGAGAAATAAAATTGTGCAAAAAGTACAGATATTTTTAATATTATGGAGAATGTAGCTAAATTATGGAATTAATCAAAATCCAGCACCAATTTGAGGGATATACAGCAATTTTCTCTGTGAACATTGTCAATTCCTGAGTCATGTTTTCAGCTATTTCATTGTAACTATATGTCCCAATTTGAAAGTTTCTTCCATTTTCAGTTCCAACAGAAGTCTTAGAAGTATTACCTGTTTTAACTGTGGGAAATCTCCTATACCAACCATCAGAATCAAAAGAACTTTGTAAGATTGCACTTCGTAGATTATATTTTACTCATACTGTATATGGATGCTGACTAGAAAACCAATTTTCTTGAACCTTATCCATCTGTCTTGCTGTCTCTTCATAGTAAAACTGTAATGTTTGGAAGATTCAATGTTTAGCAGATGAAGAGTGACTTATAAAGATTAGCTAAGAAATGAAACAGTGCTAAGTCTTGCCAAGATTAAAGAATTCTGGGGATATAAAACAAGCTGCATGCTTCTCAGCAAAAATGCACATCTCAGGACACACTTGGATCGATTCTCTGGACTTAGATCAAATTTGTACTCTATTAATTTGTTTCTCTCTCTCTCTTCTTTTGTTTTTTATTTGTTTGTTTTTTGGTTTGGTTTTGGTTTTGGTTTTTTGTTTGTTTGTCTGTTGGGGTTTTTTTAATTAGTGAAAGGTCTGATCACATCATGGCAAACTTTGCAGATGGCAGAAAAAACTGAGAATATAAAGGAAGAAGGATGAAGGGAAAATTGTTGCAGGTTAGACAATACGATCTGTAGGTGACAGCACAGCAGAGGGCTACAAGTTAGGTCTTCTACATTAAAGTTCTGGTCTTTCAGTTGATCTTGAGCCAACGACTACATCACACATTTTCAAATATAGGCATGTATTTTACATATGAGGTTATGATTTTGTATACGGTAATTAAATGGTTACATCCACCAGTATCCCTTTTTAAATTCCCCTCAAACCAAGCATAGGAAAATACTTTACTCTTCAGGATACACATTTTTACTGGCACAATTTCTGAGTCAAGATTTTAAAGAATTTCAGCTAAAAAATGGATATTAAAATGACATTTAACACAATCTGTCTACCTGAAAAGTATGTTGCATATTCTTAAAGATGACTGTTCACAAAACACGTGGAAATTTTTAGACGAGGTTTGGCTGAAGTAGAGCAAGGTATTTGACTAACAGTCCAGTTTAAACAGTTATAAATAAAAAGTAAAGTACAAATAGGTAAAGCAAAGTATTTTCGTAAATTAGTGACCACTCCGAGATAGGTTAAATACAGTATTCAACCAGAAAACCGGAGACTTCAGTCTCAAAAGATTCTATTGCAAAAGATACTTGAAAGAAAAAATACATTAAATGTACATTACTAATATTTACTTCAACACATGAAACTGTGCATGATATTACTATGCATTTGCACTTGTGTTTGATTGTTTTGGAAAGCACACTGTGGATACTGTAAGGGAGATTTATTTTATTTTATTTTATTTCTTGAAGGTGGGGATCCAAATCTTCAGAGCAATGAAGAAACTGATAATGATCATTTATATGGTGTGAAAACATACTGAGGTTCACTACCTTTATCTTATGCTCACTTTTAAAGAGGGATCAATGCACTAGCATGTGAAAATGCACAGATTTAAGTTCTTAGGAGGCTGGGAACTGGGAAATCTCAGTGGCTGTATTGGTTTCACGAGCAGCTACAAGAATATTGCAAATTGCAGACCTAATTTTTTTTTTTTAAATACAGGACATTTCTACAATTAACATCACAAAAAAGAAATGAGGCATAATTCCAGACCAGCTTTAGTGTTTTAAGTATTTTGCTTGTCCCTTTCCTGTGCAGGAGGAGGTGACACTTTGGCAAATGCAATGCGTATCAGAACACACTGCAATAAAAAGACAGAAAAGCCTACTCTGAACATAAAGTGATGAAAGTTTCTTTTAAAGCAGCCTTCTGGATATCATTCTGGCCAAGTCTAAAATGTGTCATGGAATAGGTATAGCTAATTTCACAGAGGGAGTGTGTTCAAGAAGTGGATTAAAATGTTCCTGAAATTTCCATCCAAAAATGGAGTGTGCAGAAGAATGTGAAGAAACCCCACAGAATCCATGTCAACACTCATATATATTTATTGGCCTATGTGTAATTTGGTGTCATTATTTACTAGTGAAGTGGTTGAGAAAAATCATACTTTTGAAAATCTTCTTTTCTCTACTGTGCACTTCCACATTTTCTTTGCTTTCTGTTCTCCTATGTATTTATTCTTGTGACGTGATTCTAAAATTGTATGGTTTGCCAGCTCTGGCTGCTGTGGAACAGAACTGATGGCTGCCTTGCTGACATTCATCCTATGGCAAGGAGTCATTTTTAAGCGGGAGAGCCAGCACCCAAATGCACATTGGATATCAAACATCAGAGACGGGAATAACAGAGACTTAATCATTGCTTAATCCCTCTAAACTAGCGTCTGGTTTTGAATCCTTAGTTACTCAGCACACTATGGGTGTGCTTCTAAATAGACGTCAATTTAGGCTACAAAAGCATCTGACAGCTGCAGAGGAGTCTTCTTGCAGTTTCCTGAATATTCTTATTCCCCAAAAGGAAGTGGTACGACAAGGCTGAGTGTTTCTTTCGTCTTTCCTGTTCATTAACAAAATGTATAAATATGTATTCGCACCTAAAACAGCATGGCAGTTTAGGACTTTCCCTCTAGTTAGGGAGCACAGCATCATCAGGCAGGCAAATTTTCTTAGATGAGCGGGAAGCAAGGACCTGAAGAGGGAAATAACATGAGCTAAAGAAGGAATGGTATTTGTCAAAGCACACACACTTGCTTTAAAAGACAAGGTGCAAGACCTTAGAAGGAAAATCCTAATCATTGATTTAGGATATTTTCCTTTTCAATAATTAAAATAGAAAAACGTATCCGTGTCCAGGGTAAAAACCCACTTGAAAATTAACAGTCAACATAGAGAGAGTAGGGTTTTTTTATGTGTCCCATCTTGTCTTGTTTCCATTCCATTAGAGAAAAGGCTGAAAGAAAATTGGCAATGTGTTTTGGTTCAAAGGAAACAGCCAAGTGAACATCATAGTTACCTTTATTTCCATCAGTTTTCAGGCAAATAAATATGGTTAGCAGTGCGTCAACAAACTAGTGGAACCAAAATATGTCCCAGAAAATCCTAAGTGTTTTTACTTAATGAAAAATTCTCAGGTAATTTATATTTCTACCTTCTGCAGCAATCTAAAGAAACTTTCATTATTAAAAAACTGAGTTTCCTTCAATCCACAGAATATGCCATGCATTTTTGTACTGCTGAACAGATTTCATAAAAATGCAAGTGGGATACTCCCAGCAGAGCATGTGTTTCTGCCAAAGATGGAGTCAAAGTTATGCAAATCTACCCAGGCAGCAAATACAGAAAGGCTTGTGACTGGCAAATGGTGAAAAAGGCCATATAATGCTCAGATGAGCCAACATCTTACAGCTTACAGACACTGGGACGTTTTTCCTCACACTTTACACCTAGGGACACACTAGGAGATTGTCGACTGACCAGAGACCACCATTAAATCACATTTTACTAAATGCATCCTGAGGACTCGCCCTTTACATACAGAGCATAGCCAAGTTGCAGGGAATATGATGAAATGGTGAAAAAGCTCTCCTCTTTTTCCTCTGGCTTCTCAGCTTTTGGAGAGCTTGTGTTTCTTCTTGGACTTATGACCCTGACATCCATTTCGGCTTTTACTCAATCGTTCCCTTTTCCCTACTACAATTCAACAAGGAGCAACTCATCCTCTTCCCCATCATGTCCATGTCACAGCTCAGAATTTCCTCCTAATTTATTCAGTCAGGCCTTGTAACCTTTCTTCATTTCTTTTCCCTTACCCCTTTTAAAATTTCCGTTTTACATTTTATGTGGAGTGTCTTACAGCTGCTCCAGCCCATCTTTTCGTCTCTCAGTCACATACGCATCTTTAAAGTACAGAGGCAGATTTCAAGCAAAAAGGTCTTTGTCCTCTCCTTCAAGCTTTGAATCAAGCACATTCAGCTCAAATTTTTCATGACAGTTCTCTCACAGTGACAGCTCATAAAGAGGCACCAGAGTACGAATAATTTGTACTTCTACACGGCTAAGTGTTCAGACAAATCACAGATCTTCTGAGTGGACCCACTGATGACACGTTTGAAAGGTACTGTCGCAGAAAAGACAGAGGCATAATAATAGGAGTTGTTATGCATCACAAGGATGGAGGAGTCCTAAGAAAAAGATTATTTATAGGAGAGAAATACCTGAAATTTTAAAATGACAGAGCTCAAAACAAATCAAATAGCATGCATCATTAATTTTTCAGTATTTGTACTTAAATGCTCCTATTCATGATTTCACAGGTAAAGCTGGAAATTCCAAGAATGTGTTTGACCACTGTACTCATAAGAGGGTGTTATGCTTCTTTCAGAACCTGCCACACATCATGGCATCTGTCAATGGAAAACCACACATCCTTTTATTGGTTCTGACTATTTCAACCACTCTTGCACCGCTACTCATTGTATTTTGCTACTGAGTGGCAGCCCCACGCAGGTGAGATGGCCACCTGAGTGCAGGGACAGCGAAAGCTGGGCTGCACCATGCCCTGCTTTCCTTGGATTCTTGGGCAGTACATGTCTCAAGTGAAACAGTTTAGATATAATCACTGCTGCTGGGCTGCAGAAGGCTCCTTGAGAAGGCCTCAGCTTCCAAAGATTACCCAAAATCTAAAGGATCATTTAAAATGTAAAACCTGAACTATTTTTCAAAAATTTTTTGAATATCAAGTTGTGATCATTCCTACTGCATGGATTTGGTTGAACAGATATCTAAAATAACTTCTGAGGAGAGTTCTGTCCAGATTTGCAGCCGATCCACTTAAAAAATAGGATGAGAGTGGTTTCAAAACTTCTCTGTTGATGACAAAATTTTGTTATCTTTACTCAAATTTATCATGAAGTAATACAGATAACCTTGTGGCCATTTCACATTTACATGTGATTCCTCTGGTTAGGGGAAGAAAAAAAAAAACATTCCAGAAGAAGCATTCTTGATGATAATTCAGCTTGAGACAGACAACCAATTAAGAGACTGGAAATAACAGGTTTGTGAACAAAAAAGTGTTGAAACCATATGTCATTTTAACACTTTCTATATCTTGAACCTGCTATTTTCTCACTTTATAGGTCATTCATAAAACAGAGAATTCATCAGCCTGACTTATATCATTATTCCATAGTTTTCCTTCATAACATCAATTTTAAATTACGTTAAATTTGTGGTTTTCTCTGCCAATTAGTTTTTCCTAAAAGAAATCTCTACAACTTTTTCCTAGAATTATTAATTGGTAAAATAACATTGGGTAAGTCAAAAATCATATCAAATCGTGGGTCTTCGTACAGGTGAGATTAACATTAAAACTAAAACTCCTATATTGCTTGTTTTCTCTGCCTTCTCTTTTGTCTCAAGTGAGCCATCTCAATGAATTCCACAAGATGGATACTCATGTAAAATAATTTGTGTTGATTTGACTTGTTGACTCAGCGTACAGCCCTCTTCCCCTTTTCAATTGCACTAATCACTGCATTTCAGAGAGATCTAGATCACTATTACAAACTCTTTTTATATGGAGGAACTAGGTATTCCTATCACCTGCACATTAAACTTATATATGCAGAAAAACTTTTAAGCAGCACTCTGCACCATAGTAGTAGCTCTGGAATTTATTATCAACTAAAAATAAATCTTTACAACTTGTGTTTAACATATTTGTCTCCACAACTTTGTCTCTCAACAAAGCGCATCGCTCCAGCGGCAACATTTTAGTCCTGTAGCCTTTGCTTGACCAAGAGGAAGAAGTAAGGTAAAACAATTTGCAGAGACAGTGAGAGAATGAAAGGCCTCACCTCTTTCCTTACTACACAAGGATAACCCTCATTTAGTAATGTGGCACAGCTTTTAGAAGTGCCTTGGCTGTGCTGAACTCTCTTCCCACAAGGGTTCAGATGCAATAAACACAGATGCACTTTGAAAGTGGTATTTAAACAAAATTGTAACTACATTTCATCCCAAGATCTGGGGATATTTTAAATAACAAAGATCTTACGGATCCGTTTATGTGGCAAGCAATGCAGGAGTAAAATCCAGCATTTTTCTGACTGATTTTGCATCACTTTTGCTCTTATTTCAGACAAATAAAAGTCAACACAAGAGAAATCCACCTTACTACAGTAGGTATTTAAGAATATTTCAGCTTCTCAGAGCATTTTTTTTAAAGACATAGCACTGAAACTGAAAGAACAACTCCTTACGGGATAAGTCAACTGGAGCACAGAGAGCAATGTTTCAACAGTGTTAAAGTATTCCCACAGGATCCAGAGACAATCTGTACCACAAGTGAGTGCGTGTGTTTAATAAGAGATTCGTACCGTGATATGTAGGTGTCTTATAACCATCTGACATTTTTTCAGAGACTTGTTTTCTATTTTCTTCTATGGACATAATAGCCTTTTGGCTTTTTGTTTGAGATGGGACATCTGGGAGAAACTAAAATAAATCCATACTATGGGGAAGAAAATAAGAACAAACTAATCCATGGAATTTCTGGGCTACAGGTTACAAACCCCACAGGATCTAGAGAACACACATTTTCTCTCACAATTAATGTTAACCAGCTGAATCTACCCTTCCATGTTTTCCTCTCATTCGAACTTATATAGTCAGAAAACTATTGGAACATGAAGAGACAAATACTAAGCTGCCACCAGGTAATAGTGAAATATTTTCATATGTATGCCTCTTATGCTTGAAGAAAACCAACCTCCAAACAAACAGAAAACACTTCTCTGTAGTACCCCCATGTTTCCTTTTGAGTGTAACCCTCCCACAAAAACTTGTCTGTAATTCAGACTGTATTTAATTTAATTTCTGTAATTCAGAAATTAATTTTTTGCTGTTTGTATGAGAACCTGTGCATTGCACCCATCTAAGTAAGTCTGTGGCTTTCACAATAATTTAACTTACATATATATTGGTATACACATATATATTCCCCTTTAGAGAGAAAAGAAGTTTCTCACGTGACAGTTGTAAAACATACACAACAATATAAACACAGCACATCAGCAGTAAGAGAAAGGTTGCAACGATGCTCCTCCACTAGTACACTATAGACTTGTAGCAATCAGCAACTGCACCCAGTCATCACAATTTTTCTCGTGTTAAGAAAGGATTTCCTGTTACTTAACCCTTTTCACTAGTTCCATTCTGCATGTGAACTCAGAAATAAGACTGTATTTTGGCTTTCAAAATAATTTACAACAACTGATCCAAATAAAAGGTCAAACTGTACTAAAAATAATGAGCAGTTTGCACACACCTCACAGTTCAATGACTCTACAAGGGTATTCCAGTGCTTTCCAAGCACGACTGAAACAAGTTGAACAATAAAACACCAAAACGTCAAAACTTTTTCCAGGAGATCCTTTTGTCAAACAGAAAAATCAAAACTGCATGTCTGTTGGAGCCATCATAAGCGTATCTGCTAAACAATTGCAGAGCAAAAATATACAATGTCCAGTCTTCATAAAGGCACTGCCACAGTCTTTGTCACTCAGATCCCTCCTGAGAACTGTATCCTGACATTAGAGCACTAGTAGACAACAAATTTTTTGCTAGAGTGAGATTTCCCTGTGATTTCTGGTAATTCTGCTGAATGGGGTGGTTCCACCCTTACCTTATTCTGCCCAACTCCTCTGCTGCTTCACTTACGCTTATATTCTTTTCTTCACGAGCTCTTTGCAGCAAGGGCTGTCTTTTTAATTATCTGTGCTAACAACACTTGGCTCAATGGAGCAATAAGAAATACTGCACTACGAAATGATAATAAAATACCCTTTCCTTATGGAAGAAATTAAATAAACAGTTCTATTCCTTCTGCAACTCCATTAGAGCACAAATAAACAGAGAATCCTGCACCAAGCTTTAGATATAATGCTCAATCTCTTAAACAGAAACAACAAAACCCACAGAGACCACAGAGAAGATGAATTTCAGATTCTAATAGGCACAAATGGACTTTAATATGTCTTTCCAAAGATCTTCCGACTAGCGAAACTCACAGGGGAGACGATTAGAGAGATAATAGCAAGCCACAGTCATGCATGTATCTGATATGCTTTTAAACTGAACAACAAATCTAAAACAAACAAACAACACATATTCAGAATGTCAAGAACTACTCTTTTTTTCCTGCATTTGTTGACTACTTAAAAATTCCTATCTATCCTGTTTTCCCTTTCCCTTTGAGGACAGCTTTTTTACCATCATCCAGACAACCAGAATTTATAACAAAGACTTAGGACATGCAACAGATTAGGACTTGGCCTGGTACAACCAAATGCCATGAGGAAAAATTACCCAGAGATACGCAGTGGAAAAAAACCCATATGACCTAGAGGATCAAAATATTGCACAAAACTTTGGCACTCATTACAACACTTTTGAATACAAAATATCCAATTAGAATATACTGTTGAGAGGGGGAAAAAATTGATTCTAAGCTTATTATTTTTTGCAGCCAACTTGCTTAAGCAAATCTGAGCAAGTACAGCGTGAGTGCCAAGGTCAAGAGGGAGAGAGTTGCAGACATTCCTGAGCAGCACAAATACTTTGGGGGAAGGCAGATTTGTAGGAGGCTCTTGGGTGTAAAAGAACACTTAGATGATGATTTCCATGAGTATTGGGGCATAGGTTCCCATTCTGACCCATGATTTCATCCCAGAAGTTACATTCTTAAAACTTTATTGCTAAAATAGCCTCAGATCATACCCGTACTGTATCTTATTTTATATTCTATTTGCATCACTTTTCATCAGTTTGGATAGATCACCTTAAATGGTTTCCATCCTAAGGCATAGCCTATCTGATGGACATCTGAAAACAGAGAAGGAAATTTTTTAACATTTCTCTGAAATGTAAAGTTTTTAACCATCAGATGCAGTTCTGTTGATTGTGAATGATTAGCCTTCCAAGCCATGAAAAGTAACACCTAAAGTAACCTCCAATGATTCTGCGAAACTCACTAATTGCGTAAGTAGTAATGCCTTTGTTAATGCCACTTACTGAAGATAATTGTTGCAGTGTCCAGTGATTTCAATTGTTTAGGAAATGAAAGGACTCTGAGACTATGACATGTTTGGTGAATGACAAAATAATGTAAAAATAACTATATTAATTTTCCAATTTGTCCTTGTGTTCTGAGTCACCTAGAAACCTTCATGATGAAGCTACTGTTTAATGCATTTATTCTGGATGACTTGCTATGAATTCAAAAGAAGAAAGCTGAATTAACCAAATTCTTTATGCAGAAATCAACAACAAATGAAATAAAATAAACATTCCCTACTTCTCATATAGAAACTGCATAAAGTAGTGACATTAGCCTAAACAACTCACTCCACCTTCCTTGTGAAATAATTTCAGTCTCAATAGCTAAGTTTTTTATAGTCATAAATATTTTACAGAAAAGGCACTTGCATCTCTGTTGCTCAGCAGTTAAAGTTGTATACAAGAGGGACACAAGTTTTCTAAATCAGTACCTGTTCAGTTAGGACAACGCTAATTCTAAACATTTACATTTCCTGTGTCTTTGTTTAGATTATTCATCTGAAAGAGCTGAACAAGAAAGTAAATTTTGGAAAAAAAAAAAAAAAATCCATCTACAGCTCCTGGTGTCCTCGAGTTACTTACCTGTTTTTCTTGCGGGAACAATGAAACACTAGATAGCAAATTGTATTGCCAACAGCAATGGGAGTGGTTTTAAGAGCCAGTTTTCACAGGGCAGAGATGCAAATGGTTACAGAAGGTGTAAGGTAATGGAAAGTCAGATCCTATTGTGTTTATGTTGTTCTCCTGGAAGTTACAGAAATGCTAACAGACAGAAGAAGGAGCCAGTCCTTTGTCTGTACAGTAGGTTCCCTGTGTAAAGAATGATGTGTTTTCATTTTAGAAGACTTTCAGCTCTTCTAAACATATGGTCTGGAGTAAAGAACAAGTAAGTCAGTGGAAACACCCCCATCTATTTGAATAGTCTTCAAATGAAATATTTAGGTACTTATTCCCAGGGAATGACTGTCAGCAAAAATAAAGGAAAACAAAGAGAAGGCACTGGGTAAGAGGAGAAAGATTTAGATTTTAGTGCGGAGTAAGTCTGTTTCGCTCCCTGTCCTGAAAGGAACTTGCAAAAAGTTTTCAGAGGTTTTTTTAAACATTAAAATACTCACTTAATAATATTAGTGAATTCCAGAAATATTTGTGGAGGTTTTATCTCAGTGAAACTAGAAGCTAAGCCAAACCAGCTTCCTTTGTTTCTTTCTCCATTTTAAAGTGTTGCAAAAGCTTTCTTTCCCCTCTGACACTCAAAAAGGTTGAAACTTATACTTTCCAGAAGGAGCACTTTGTTGCGGTAAAAATGCATGTAGGACAGTACAGAGCACACTTTTGTATTTGAATGCATAAGCACACATATAAATGTCTTTCTTTCTCCTCCCTGCTAAGTGCTATGAATAGAGAAAAATAGAAAAAGGTTTTATCCAGTCGGGCATGCTTCTCTCCGTATAACTACGGTCGACAAAACTGTACATCATAAAAATCCATAACATGAATGTATGTACACTGAAAGTAAAGACAGAAAACAGTCGCTTGGACAAATATAATGTAGTGTTCATAAACAGTGTTTCTTTCCATATCACATGAAAATGACAGCAGGGAACACAAACTGCAATATGAGCGCAGCTCTCCAGTTGAGATACACCATTTCTAGGCTACTCGAAGTAGTCTCTTGCCTATCCCTTGCAGTGTTAAGCTTAATGCATTCTGGTTCCTTTCAGCCTCCTGCAAACTATTGGGAAGAACTTTATTTCAGTTTTAGACAATGATAAGACTTGCCCTTGCTAGTATTTATAGCGTACACAGTAAATTCAGGTAATTGTGAATCTCTCAAGATTTCTCTTTTTATTTCCATTACTTTGAGAGAAATGTGAGCTGCACCATCCAGCAAAGGCCACCTAAGAATGGAATTTCACAATCTTGCTAAATGTCTGCTGAACAATATATTGCCATCACTCTGAATGTCCCACTCTTCTTCCCCCAGTGTTTTTTTTTGCTAAGTATGATGCCATGTGGTCTGCACGTCTCCTTTGGTCAGTTGGGATGAGCTGTTGCAGGTGTATTTCCACCCAACTTCTTGTGCACCGATCCACTTGCTGTCAAAGTGTTTCAAGCATAAAAGTCCTTGATGCTGTGTAAGCGCTGCTCAGCAACAGTTAAAACATCCCTGAGTTTTGCAACACCGTTTTCAGCATAAACTGAAAACACAGCCCAATACCAGCTACTATGAAGAAAAATTAATTATCTGTCCCAGTCAAAACCAGTACCTGCCAAGAATTTCAGGAAATCGTAATATTTTATATTGATTTACATAGAAGTAAAGATTAAAAAAAGCAACGACTTGGTATTGGTGCACAAATCAATCTTCAAATCTGCAAAAATTCATCTCCAAAGGGAATCTACCATTGCTCCATATCAAGGACTTAACACAAGGAAGGGTATTATTAAGGAAAAAGGAAAGAGTGTTGTTTTGTGTGATTCTAGAACATGTTAATACTGCACTTGGGTTCATAAACTGTAGGAAAAGTGGATATCAAATGTGTCTGTTGCACTGATATAACCAGTTAATGCAACATCAAGGGTTTTTTGACAAATAAATAAAAAAGAGAAAAAATTGGTAATGAGATTAAATGCAATGGTAAACAATACATCCTCATATGGTCAAATGTAAATTATTTTAAATTAACCCAATATTCCACTTTGAAGAATTATTTGATTAGAGGGAGTTGACTACAGGAGTTACTTGCTCTGGAACTAAAATTAGCTTCAGGAATAAGGTCAATACAAGAGAATACTTCTAGCAATTCTTGCTAATGATGCAGTACAGGAAGATGTCATCAGTGTGGGAGATGACTGGGTGCTTGCTTGTTCAAAACACACAGGTCACCCTGTATACAGAAGTAACAGAAACCCTACTTTGCAGTGTGCTCATATGAAATGATACACACTGGAATGAATTAGAAAAGTTTCTGTTAGCTTTACCAACCTACAGAATGCAGATTTGAGAAAAGCAAATGAAATTTTTGTTCATCTCAAATGAAGTGTCAGGATAATGCTAGAAAGTGTTTGCACAATGCTAGAAAGCATCGATAAGATACATCTGAAATTTAAAATACTAGCCATCAGGGACTGCCATTTCACTCTAAAGTCTGGAGGTGGTGAGAAGACCTTGCACAGAGAAGCAGAAAACTCTCAAACAAGTAAAAACTAGGTGACTAAGACAACTTCTGCTGGAATTATCCCTTATGAGTCACCTAGCCAAGACTACAACTATCAGGTTAGCTGGTGGAAATAATACGACAAGGTATCAGTCATGCTCTCCCCAAGTTCTTCATTCATTCACCCCTTCCTGTGGGCCATAATCTCTGACTGGACCAAGTCTTGCAGGATTGTCAGCCACAGACACGCAGAAGCTATGCTCAAAACATGTAAGAGTGAACAAGAGCCACTCAAAGTAACATTGCTCTGTTGCATTATAACAACACATAAAATTGAGTTTGCTTGTTTTCACTTTCTAGACAGAGACAACAAAAGTGAAGAATAAGGATCCTGTTGAGGTTTACACATTTGTGTTCCTTCTGTCTGTCAGTGCTATCAAAAGAACATCTTTCTTATCAGTTCCCATAGTTATATCTGACACTCTCTGAAGACTTACCATCTTTCTTACAATACACCAGATACTTTTTAAACTGAGTAACAGGGTCTTCTTTGATTCCTCACAAGTTCTGACATGCATGTAGGAGGGTGGATTTCACAAGCAAACCAGAGAAGGCTGACATATGAATTGTTAAAGGAAAAGACTTAGATCTCACATATCATTGAAAATCGCAGTGCAAGCCTTCCTAATACATTTTATATTTCACAGATTACATGGATTGCTCCCTTTTCCCCCTCTTTTGAAGCCTGACAGAATAGCAAATATTCAGATGTTTTTCTCATCTGAAAAATATATTTTCCCAGCTCCTTCTGATCTACATTATTGCCTGCATATAGAAATTTGAATTAATAAAATAGAATTAAAATTGGCTTCTTAAATTTCTGCTCTGAATATGTCTTTACTTCTGTTTGTAGGATAAAATCTCTGAGACAGAGCACAAATGTACTGGGTCTGGCCTTTTACCAACAGAACAGGGATTCCAGGGTGGAGACAATTCTGTCCCCAGTTACCTCTGTGCGACCCATTCAATGTAGAAAGAATAAAGAAAATGGAATCACCTATGTATACGAGTTATTTAGGAAAAAAAGATGCTAGGATTATTATGTTTACAGATTCATTAAAGAAAGTTTATGTCTGAGCATGGATGGAAAGGACAGCTTTGGAAAGAACAAGGCAATATATTTTTATTTACAGCAACATTCTAGACATTAACAGGTAATGCACTCAGTTATCTAAAGCATTACAAGATAAACACTAAATGCTGTCTGCATCACCTTCAATGTGCTTTTTGAAGGGGAATGTCATACATTTTTCTGTACTTGTTCTTTTCACTTTGGGGGGATTTTTCTTTCATTCTGTAATTTGAACAAGAGAGTGAAATGGAGTAAGTTTGGGGGGGAAAAAAAAAGGCTAAGCAAGAGAGCTACTCAAAGAAGTCTCAAAACAAGACCTCAAGCAGACCTTGAATTCTCAAAGGATTGGCTCTGACATCTTCACTAGCCTCAGTGCAAAACTATTCAGAAAAGAGCAAGATGTTCAGAAAACTCACAAGCTGTACCAGTCTGCTAGAACACCTCCTGGAATGAGCACTGCTGCAGTTGAAGTCTGAGATACCTCAATCAGCTAGCAGACTTGTATTTAGATTACACATCCTTCTAAATAAGCGAGTATCTTTTTGTTAACTGTGTGCTTTACATCCCCTGACAGTAAGATTCTATTCCCAAATCTCACATCTGCTGCACACATCACATTCAATACAAATAATTATACCTTGAGGCTCTGTTTCTGCTGTGTCAAAGGTGCGTAAAGATTTTACTGCTGGAAGGATTTCATGGGCACTAGGGTTGGTGCGATCACCTCTTTTCTGTGGAAGTTCCACAGGAAATTCAATCCTATTGTAACTTCGAGAAAAGTGTAAGCTTTGAAGTTCCAGTCGCTCATGAGAGGTGGGGCTCAGCACAGTCCAGGTATTGCCTGAGGTGTGGGGATTATGAACCTGTTTAAAAATGCGCCTGCA